>CM065730.1:16172403-16182403 GCA_033310375.1 Conus canariensis | reverse complement strand
ACATTATTTCATCCATACAAAGAACGTCAGCAACATTATTTCATACATACAAGAAACGTCTGCACAATCATATATTTCATTACAATACAAAGAACGTCAGCAACATTATTTCATGCCATACAAAGAACGTCAGCAACATTATTTCATACCATACAAAGAATGTCAGCAACATTATTTCATACCATACGAAGAATGTCAGCAACATTATTTCATACCATACAAAGAATGTCAGCAACATTATTTCATACCATACAAAGAATGTCAGCAACATTATTTCATACCATACAAAGAGTGTCAGCAACATTATTTCATGCCATACAAAGAAAGTCAGCAACATTATTTCATACCATACGAAGAATGTCAGCAACATTATTTCATACCATACGAAGAATGTCAGCAACATTATTTCATACCATACGAAGAATGTCAGCAACATTATTTCATACCATGCAAAGAGTGTCAGCAACATTATTTCATACCATGCAAAGAAAGTCAGCAACATTATTTCATACCATACGAAGAATGTCAGCAACATTATTTCATGTCATACAAAGAACGTTAGAAACATCAAGTTATGCCATACAAAGAACGTCAGCAACATCATTTCATGCCATACAAAGAACGTCAGCAACATCATTTCATGCCATACAAAGAACGTCAGCAACATTATTTCTTGCGATACAAAGAACGTCAGCAACATTATTTCATGCAATACCAGGAAACCGCCACAGTCTATTGATAAGAGCAGTGTGACCATTTGAGGAGAAGACCCTGTCTTCTTTGCAGTTGACGCAGGTCACAAAACTTGTAACGACTGGCACCAGCGCCGTGGACATGGAAGGACATCCTGCAGGAACAGACGTGTGATTCACCTTACTGTTCCCATTTCCTTAGCTCTCCCCACGGGTCGTAGTGATGGGGGGGGGGGGGGGGGGGGGGGGGGAGGTGGGTCTAAGATAAGTTCGTCGCCAACCCTCTTTATATGTTTCGTGATTGTGTGTAAATATGATAATCTGTACTCAGTTCTCTTTCTCTTCTTCTCTCTCTCTCTCTCTCTCTCTCTCTCTCTCTCTCTCTCTCTGCGCGCGCATGTGTGTGTATGTGTGTGTACGTGTGTAAGTGTGTGGTGTGTGTTGTGTGTGTGTGTGTGTGTGTGTACGTGTGCAAGTGTGTGTGTGTGTGTGTGTGTGTTGTGTGTGTGTGTGTGTGTAAGTGTATGTGTGTGTGCATGCGTGTGTATGTGTGTGTGCGTGCATGTGTGCGTGCATGCACCCGCGCACGTGCGCGCGTTTGTGTGTGTGTGTGCGTGATTTCTGAGTGCGCTTTCAAGGTGTCTTTCGATTTTTATCGGGCCCTGGATGGAAAGGAAGGGGGGAGGGGGATCCCGGAACTTCCACACACCCCTCTCATTTAGATGTGCCCTTGAATTCTCTGGAGGCATCCACATGGTCAGAAGAAGGACGTCGTGTGGAGCAGATGTGGACACTGTGTCCATGCTCACTTCCAGAAGACTGTAAATGCAGACTGCAGCTAGCTACATGCTCAGAGTTCCACCTGCTTCCACTTCACTCATCACGGTTCCAACAGAGCTTCAGCCTTTGACCTGTCTGGATGTTGACTGCTCAGCTCTGTCCTAACTCCACAAGACTCCTGAAAAGTTTTTTGAACAATTCGTTCTGATAATTTATAAGAACGTCCAGCCACGACCTTTCTGCACTTCGATTATAACTGAACAACAAACAGACGGACAGGGGGAGGGGGGAATTCCTGTAAGATCAGTTATGTGGGGCAAAAATCCGCACTACTCTTCATCTTATCAACATCATGAAATCAGACATCTTTTGAACTTCTGTAGGTCTTCTTGTCGGTCTGTTCTTTTCATTTTGTAGCATTCTCCGCAGCTGAGTACAAAATATTCTCGATGTGGCTGTCAAATGGCCATTTAGGTCGCTGAAAGCTAAGATGTGATTTGATCCACAGACTTCCAAACGAAAAAAAGATAACGACTGCCCGTACTAAGCTAGATCCCTGTGATTGGAAATAATGATAAACTAGGAGTCATAGGAAAAAATCGACAACAATAAACAAATTGCATCTTACCATAATATTCTGGGTCTTTTTGTGACGGAACTTCTTCAACGCCCTGAAGAAAAATGCTAGAAAGGTCACAGTGACCAACAGTCGATGTAGCTCTACCTTTGCCTGCTAATTATAGTTGAGGCAGGTGGGCGATTGCTTATGCTGGTTGTCGTATTTTTCCCCTCCAAACGAATCACTTGTCCATTAGACCTCAAAGATGTTTGATCTGTGGTGCTGCTGCTTAGTTCCTGTGTGTACCATGTTTCTGAGCATAATGCTTGATTCTGAACATAGCTAGGTCCTGGTACAGGGAGCGGATTCATCTTCTGAGCGGAGGTGTGGGACTGACTGGAACAAACGATGGGTACGATCAGACATATAGATTGATTTCCTTTGATAGGATCACAAGCCACTGGCGGTGTATGGGAAAACCCACAGATGAAAGTCCACTGATAGCAGCACTCAGTTTCAATACCTCTAAAACCTTGATCAGGGAGCATGGGTTGATTATCAGATGAGCGCAGAGTTCAGGGCTGGCTACAATGTCTTTGAAAGGCAGCCGACTGTGCATTATATTGCTCGAGTTGTGGACTCTTTGCAGGCACACCCCATGCCCAAACAGGAGTTAGAATAGCTCAATAGGTAGAGCACCGGACTCGTAATCCTGGAGATCCTGGGGTTCCGGGTTCGAATCTCCGCTTTTCGGTACATGGAGATTTTTCCCAGTGGGTTATCATTGGTCCTGACTCCTTTCCCCAAAAATCCTTTGAATGAGACTATAAATCAAGATTCTCTGTGTGAACTTACACAAAATTCCATCACCAACTTTCGGAAGAGGTCAGTTTGGTCGTTGGGACGGATGATACGTTACACTTAGCGTGCACCCTGTGTAAAAAATCGTAAGAATGAAGGAAGAAAACTGCGTGACTGACATTGAATGACACGGGAAACGACTGAATGAAGGTGAACAGCCCGTGGTGTTCACGACAGTGTGATCGTAAAGCGCTTAGGGCTTGGTTTCTAAACGAGGAAAGGCACTATATAAGTACATATCAACAACAACAACAACAATAATGATAATAGTAATAAGAATGATGATGATGATGATGATGATACTACTTCTACTACTACTACTACTACTACTACTACTACTACTACTACTACTACTACTACTACTTACTACTACTACTGCCGCTGCTGCTGCTGCTGCTGCTCTTACTACTACTACGACTGCTACTACTACCACTACTACTACTGCTGTTGCTGCTGCTGCTACGACGACTACTACTAGTTCTACTACTACTACTACTACTACTACTACTACTACTACTACTACTACTACTACTACTACTACCAATGATAATAATAACAATAATTAGCGTAGAATAGCAGAAGTCCATACGTGAAAAAGATCGACCTTAAAACCGGACTGGCTACATGCGAACAGTTTGCCGAAAGTACAATACATTGCATCGTGCTATGTATGTCACCAAATACCTGTGCTTTACATGCACGCATAATGCTATGCTGAAGTCATTTCTTCCTTTCAGTTTCTTTGTTTGTTTATTTTGTTATTCATTTTGGGGTTGCTTTATGCCTCATTTCTGATTGCTTCTGTTGTTGTGTATATGCCTTTTTCTTTTGTTTAACAACAATAAAAGCAAATAAAAATGTTTTTTAACACATAAAGCGGACTGGCCATCGTTTTTGACATTGAAAGGTAATGGTATGCGGATGACTTTTTTTTCTAATAGAGATAAAGCGAAGTAGCACATAGAAAAGGTGTTCCTTTTAGCCGGTCTGTAGATTGTTCAATCTACATCCCTGGGGGTTTAGTACATGTTCTAACAGCTCTGATGCTGTTCATACAGCAACCACTTTAAAATCCTCAAAAAAGACTTTACACACACACACACACACACACCACACACACACACACACACACACACACACACACACACACACACACACACACACACACACACACACACACACACACACACACAACACACACCCGCGCGCGCGCGCCCGCGCGAACACACACACACATACAGTGGTAATCATTCATACATACATACATGCATACACATATACATCATACATACGTACGTACATACATACATACACACATATCATGCATACATACACTCATCATGCATACATACATACATGCATTCATACATACATGCATGCATACACACACACATACATACATACATACATACATACATACATACACACATACACACATACACACATACATACACACATACACACATACATACATTTCATACATACATACATACATACATACATACATACATACATACGTCCAGACGTACATACATATAAACATCCAGACGTACATACATACATACATACATACATACATACATACATAAACATGCATACATACATGCATACATGCACACATACACACATACATACATACATACATACATACATACATACATACAAACATCCAGACGTACATGCATATATACATAATACATACATACATACATACAGACAGACAGACAGACTGACAGACAGACAGACATCCATGCATACACGCATGTATACATACATACATACATTATGATAATAACAATTATTATTATGAATATTTATATAGCGCCTGAACTCGGCTAGAGAACAAGCTCTAAGCGCTTTACAATCCATACTGTTTACACAACGGGCTGCCTACCTGGGTAGTGCCGACTGAAGAGCTGCCAGCTGGTGCTTCAATATTGTTCACTCAATTTCATTACTTCCTTCATTCTTTCCATTTCTCACGCAGGGTGTGTGCTATCTGAAACGTGTCATCCATACCAATTGGTCTTCTCTTCCGAAAGTTGGTGATGGGATTTTATGTGTGTGCAAGATGTTACGCGTGCGTTCACACACGGAACCTCGGTTTATAGTCTCATTCGAAGGAATGTATGGGAAATGGAGTCAGAATCAATGTTAACTCCGAGGGAAAAATCCCCCTGTATCAAAACGACCTGGTGGAGATTCGAACTCGCAACCCCAGGATCACCAAGATTACGTTCCGGCGCTCCACCACTGAGCTATCCCGGCCCCATACATACATACATACATACATACATACATACATACATACATACATACATACATACATACACACATACATGCATACATACATACATACATACATACATACATACATACATACATACATACATGCTTGCATGCATGCATACATACATATACATACATACATACATACATACATACATACATACATATATACATACATACATACATGCATCCCCAGTCTATTGCAACGGCACGCGTGCGTCGTCAGTCGTCAATGGCTGTACAGTGTTGAGGCAACAGCTGGGGAACACCAGTCATTGAGACACAGGCCACTGCAATTCTTATTTCTGCTGTCGTTGTGATGGTGGTTGCGGTGGTGGTTCGCACATGTGTGTGGTGTGTGTGTGTGTGTGTGTGTGTGTGTGTGTGTGTGTGTGTGTGTGTGTGTGTGTGTGTGTGTGTGTGAGTCTATTTCAATGTATGTGTGTATGTATGTATGTATGTATGTATGTATGTATGTATGCATGTATGTTTTGTATGTATGTGTGTATGTATGTATACATATATGTATGTGTGTGTAGGAACGAATGTACGTACATACGCATGTATGTGTGTGTATGTATGTATCTCTGTATGTAGGTATTATGTATGTGTGTATGTATGTGTGTGTATGTATGTATGTATGTATGTATGTATGTATGTATGTATGTATGTATGTATGTATGTATGTATGTATGTATGTATGCATGCATATATGTTTGTATGTATGTGTGTATGTATGTATACATATATGTATGTGTGTAGGTATGTATGTATACATGTATGTATGTATGTATTTATGTATGTATGCATGTTTGTATATGATGATAATGACTGGTGATTGTTCTTTAAACATATGGACCAGACTTCACACCGCCTTCTCTTCAAGTTTGTTTTTGTTATGATATATGTTTTATACCTGCTTAAAAAAAAACTCGAACTCATTTATATCAATGATAAATGAGCAGGTAAAAAACATATATCATAATAAAAACAGAGTTCGAGGGTTTAAAAAAAATCTATTTATTCCCAGTTCTGTTGTATCCAGACTAATCTCCTTTTGAATGAAATAACAGTGTGCTACTGGGTGCTGTATAGTTGTTACATTATTCTCTGAGTTTGACCTGTTTGTTCTTTAAGGGAAGGAATTCCTTTGAGGCAAGAGGATGGGGGGAAGGGGGGTGGGATACAGTTGAAGAATTTAATCAAGAAAAACCATGGACAAAGGAGGAAGATGAATCTAGGACAGATTGTTGATACATGTGTCTACTTGTTGATACATTTGTCTCCTGTACATGTACAAGTTTTTAGTAGAGCAAGTATGTTCCACTAGACCTAACATCGACTTGTAGACATTGGATTTTTTTTGGTATAAATTGTATAATGGGCAACCACTATATTCTTATCTCCAGCTGTTTGCTCTCTCTCTGTGTCTCTCACTCTCTCTCTCTCTCTCTCTCTCTCTCTCTCTCTCTCTCTCTCTCTCTCCTCTTCTCTCTCTCTCTCACCTGTCAGTAAGCCCGCTAGCCTACTTATCAGATGTGTGTGTGTGTTGTAACAGCCTCTTCTCTCTCTCTCTCTCTCTCTCTCTCTCTCTCTCTCTCTCTCTCTCTCTCTCTCTCTCTCTCTCTCTCATAAGTTGTTCGAAAGTTGGCCTTGTTTCTGTACAGGCATTCAAAAGGGGCTGTTAAAATGCACTCCAATAGTGTTCTTGTACTGAAGTTTCATGGATCTAAGATGTTCAATAAAACGGTCGTTGAGTGAGCGATAGGTTTCTCCAATGTACAGTTTGTTGCATAGTGTGCAGGTTATGATGTAGACCAAATTGAATGACTGGCAGCTGAAAGAAGATCTTATAGTGAATTTTCCAAGTGGGCCTGTGACGGCGGTGGCAGAGTTGAGGAAGGGGCAAGTTTTGCAGTTCAAGAACTTCAGTACAAGAACCCGATTGGAGTGCATTTTAACAGCCCCATGTACACATACTCTCACGCCAAAGTTGCTGCTGTCTGGCAGAATAAAGCCAGCATGACCTATCGAAAATTCATGGAATCCTGGCTGATCAAACCACTTGGTACCACCACACCAACAGGACTTAACATCAAAGAATAATTTCTTCTCCTCCTCCTCCTCCTCCTCTCTCTCTCTCTCTCTCTCTCTCTCTCTCCTCGCTCTCTTCCCCCCATGTCCCCCCCCCTCTCTCTCTGTCTCTTCAACTTCACTTTCCTTTTTGCTTTCTTCTAACACATCTGATTTCTACTCGGCCCTGCAGCCACTTGCTTAAGTTTGCTGTCACCATGATTTATGTTCACCTTTCCATCTTTTAAATTGCTATGTTCTCATAGTTCTTTACCATTGAGAAAGGGTTTAAGGCCCGAAACGTTTGGTTAACCTTTTCCTTGGATTACCTTTCCACCCTGTTTTTTAATTTATTTTTTTTAATTTTCAGTTTCAGCTCCAAACTAGAATGCTGGTCACACAGGTCCCTCTCAGGTTGATCATCACACTGGAAAAACACAACGTCGCTTGTGTCATGGAAGGAGAACTGTATAGGAACAAACCATTACACATTCACATCCAAGTGGAAATTCTTCAGGCGGATCAAAACCAAACCCCGCCGAGTGCGCTAGTGCGTCCGCTATTCCGCTTAGTTTTGTTTGCTGTCAGATTACGTGCTGTTTCATTCAAAGGCGTGTCAATGAATAACACTTATATAAGCTTACATACATACATACATATATATGTGTGTATACAGACAGACAGATAGATAGGCAGACAGATAGAAAGACAGACAGACAGATAGATAGATAGATAGATGGACAGACACACAGATAGATAGATAGATAGATAGATAGACAGATAGATAGACAGATAGATAGATAAATAGACAGATAGATAGAGTAGAAAGAAACTCGTGGAGAGCGTGGCAGCAGAGAGTCCTCAGAAGAGAAGCCCCCTTCAAGCAAGTGTTTCGGCCCTTATCTCCTGACACTCTAGGGGGGTTGGGCCACACCCGGTTCATGACTCCGGATGTCCCTCTGCTGCCCCTTTTTTTCCCATCTTGGGACGAGCCATGGCTGGGATTCGAACCCATGACCCTCTGGACATGCTCATTTTCCACTTAATGACTCGCGCTTTAACCACTGAGCCACAGGGACACCTGATATTTGTAGGGAAATTAAGCCTTATGAAGTTCACTTTGTTTCCTCCTTGACCAGATCCAGCTTGAACACCTCTCTGCCGCTTCTGCCATTGCTTTCAGGGCTCTGGTTTTTTCCTTCCCTGCAACTGAGAGCTGTTTCATGAGGCTGTATGCAGACGTTCCTACAAACCCCCTAGCTCCAATTTCTGCAGTGAGGACTTTGACCTGATAGCCTTCTCTCCTCAGGCTGTTTGCCAGATCAGCATACTTTTCAGTCTTGTAGATTTGAGCTGCCTCCATTCTGTTCTCATATGGCACCGTGAGCTCGATCATGATCAGCTGCTTGGTTGACTTAGAGTGGACTACTATGTCTGGTCTCATGCCACTCTTGCTGATGATCTCTGGGTGACTCTCCGTAACAGATAGAAGTGGGGGAATACAAGTGCCGGCTAGCAAATCTCTCCGTCATCAAAACGATGACTATGCAAAAAATTAAACAGAAAAGAAAGAAAGAAGAAAACAAAGGCGGATGCAACGGGAGTGGGGGTGGGGGTGGGGTGGAGATTTGAGGCGGGACGTGAGGAGAGAATGGGAAGAAGAAAAATGGAAATCGAAGAGTTGATACGTAAATATTCAATCTTTCATCAGCAGCTTCCGTGGAACCGTCATAGTCCGTCCTGAAAACCATTCCCAACCATGTACATCGCCTATCCAGAGTCTACTTGCGTTCGCTGATTCTGACTGATTAATGGAACCCCACTGATTGTGTAAGTCCTTCCTCGGCATCAAGTGGACATGCACCATCTGTGAAACAACACCCAAGTCAAATGAAGTGTAAGAAAGAAAGAAAACTAACACAGGATTTCCAGAAGACACGACACATTTTTTGGTACGGAACGCAAGGTAAGTAAGATAAGAGACTATGATTTTCCCAATCGACCGACCACCATTCTGTACACACGGCCAGCCGTGACCCACACTTTAATACATCGAAGCATGCGCCTGTCCTGTTGTCTCGCGGAGAAAACCCAATCGTTCGCGCAAGTGTTTGAGTCCTCGGCAAAGCTAACACGTGTCCAACTTTCCCCACAGCGAGTGAATTAGAAAACATAACTACAAATTTGCTGCATCTATCAGAATTGG
This sequence comes from Conus canariensis, assembly GCA_033310375.1. Lineage (NCBI taxonomy): Eukaryota > Metazoa > Mollusca > Gastropoda > Neogastropoda > Conidae > Conus > Conus canariensis. The sequence goes on along the minus strand of CM065730.1, from coordinate 16,172,943 downwards.
ATTTAGAAACAGTTGTTGTCAGCAGCCGGATGCAATTCTAGTTAATTAGGCTACTGGAGGTTGTTGTCCTGCCGTCCAATGTTTTGATGGGGATTTAAAAACCACCATCCCCTCATTACTTAAAAAGCTCGTTCCATTTCGGTTTGTGTGAAATGTTGACGATGTATGGTGTAAACTGCTGTGTGACCTGTGCGAGGCTTTCTGCGCTGTGTATAGTCGAACATCTGTCGTTGGATTGTTGGAAAGTTGCCTTCGTTGATCGATCCAGGGACTCCATTGCGACACTTAGGAAGTGATTCATTTGATAACTGTCAACATCTTCAGTGTTTCTCTTGGCAGACTTTGGTGACAGGTGAAAGATGTGCCAGCTTCATGGCAGACGAAGACAGGGCGGTGTTGTGAGCTCTTTCTGTGTGGGCAGAAAGTGATTGGCCTCATCCATAAGGCACAGGTTGTTATCCGCACTCTTTGGATCACTAAACAAACAAACAAAGCGAGAACAACAAGGTAACTTTGTTACAAAGCTGCAGACGTTATGAA
>CM065730.1:16147403-16159903 GCA_033310375.1 Conus canariensis | reverse complement strand
GGGATGGGTGGGTGCAGAAATGTGGGGTGGGTGGGTGGATGCAGAAAGGTGGGGTGCGTGGAGTGCAGAAAGGTGGAATGGGTGGGTGCAGAAAGGTGGGGTGGGGGGGTGCAGAAATGTGGGGTGGGTGGGTGGGTGCAGAAAGGTGGGGTGGGTGGGTGCAGAAAGGTGGAATGGGTGGGTGCAGAAAGGTGGGGTGGGTGGGTGCAGAAATGTGGGGTGGGTGGGTGGGTGCAGAAAGGTGGGGTGGGTGGGTGCAGAAAGGTGGAATGGGTGGGTGCAGAAAGGTGGAATGGGTGGGTGCAGAAATGTGGGGTGGGTGGGTGGGTGCAGAAAGGTGGGGTGGGTGGGATGCACAAAGGTGGAATGGGTGGATGCAGAAAGGTGGGTGGTTGGGTGCAGAAAGGTGGGGTGGGTGGGGTGCAGACAGGTGGAATGGGTGGATGCAGAAAGGTGGGGTGGGTGGGTGCAGAAAGGTGGAATGGGTGGGTGCAGAAAGGTGGGGTGGGTTGGTGCAGAAAGGTGGGGTGGGTGGGATGCACAAAGGTGGAATGGGTGGGTGCAGAAAGGTGGGGTGGGTGGGGTGCAGACAGGTGGTATGGGTGGCTGACTGAAGGGCACTGGGAAGATAGCCGGTCAGAAGTCAGAGCTGGCGCTGTCGTCTGCCACTGCAGGATCGTACTGACTGAATGCAGACATTCTGTACTTGTGGCCGTGTGTATTACCAGAACGATTATAATAAACAGACTGGTCTAAATAGAAATGCGAAAAGGTCAGTGGGACATTCGGTTGGGTTTTATTGTTTGTTTGTTTGTTGTTGTTGTTGTTTTGTTTTTGTTTTGTTTTGGGTTTTTGTTAGTTTTTTTTTGTCCATTTAAAAAAAAATATTTCACGTATTTCGTTTATATGATAACGGAGTTTACGTATGCACAAAAAGAGACAGTGCGTAAAGACTTTAACACATAATATATATATATATATATATATATATATATATATATATATATAATATATATATATATATATATATATATAAATAAACTAATGAATTCCAAGGATAAGTACCGAGCACCATTCCAGCAACTTACTTATCCTTGGAATTTATTGCTCGGTACTTATCCTTGGAATTTATTAGTTTATTGTAATTTAGTCCCTTGTGGATTCATTCCAAGAACTGGCCCTCAGCACTTGTGTCTTAAGAGGTTATCTTTTTATATTTTCTACTTTTCATAAGAAAATGTAGCTTGTTTTGCTCTTTCATGATTTTCTTTTGCTTCTTAGGTGGCACCTTTGGTTGGTTTTTTGAAAACTCAACAAACATACTATGGTATTGCACACCAGCCTTTTTCTGGGATAACATTCTTCTTAAAACCGAAAAGGCAGAGGAGTGAAGTTACCACTGTCCACGGTCACTGAGGAGAAACAATCAGGTTTCGAAATACCGGTATCTGACCAGGAGTTATATGTTAATGAGTTTCCTCCCCATTGGAGATTGTCTCTCCCTTAGAGACTATAAGCTTGCTGATGGCTCATTTTGAGAAGCATTTATTATTCCCAATTCACCCACTCAAGCACATACTGGTAGTCTGGCAGAATTATCTACCACTGCAGATATGAATGCTTATCTTCCCCCTATTTCTTCAATCTAAGACATAAGAGCAAGCTTTGTTTATATATATATATATATATATATATATATATATATGTGTGTGTGTGTGTGTGTGTAAAGAAAAAAATGAATAGCTGTAAATGGTTTTGTGCCCTAACAGGGAGCAATCAAGACAGAATAAAACATAGAAGGCTATTCCTCTGTGTGTACGTTCTCTATGTGTGCGTGTATTTGAGTGTGTGTGTCTATTGAGATAACAGGAATATATTATTTTCACAACATCGTAATACAAGCAACATGCAGATGTGCTCTCTTCAATCGAGATAGAGCCGTCTCACACGCATTAACACGAAACATTCATACTTGTTTTACAATCTATTCTGCTTTCGGTTAAAGGATTATATATAATATATATATATATAGAGAGAGAGAGAGAGAGAGAGAGAGAGAGAGAGAGAGAGGTTATCCGTGTTACTGCCTTCCAACACAGAGGAAAAAAAATAAAGAAAACGAGCTCACCTAATAAATACGTGTTTTCCTAGTTATTGCCTTGTCATGCAATGAAATGAGATACACAAAAACAACGAACGGGAAATAACACTTAAACAAACAAAACAAAAAAACAGACACATATGACCTGACTTACTGTCCCCTGTTACAGTAGCAGAAAAACAACAACTATAACAACAACACACATACACACACACGCGCACGCACGCACGCACGCACGCACATCGAAAAAAAACCTTGACCACTGCGAGTTCGAATGCCGCTAGCGCCTAATATGTAAAATTGGGCATTTTCGTTGCCCGTCTTAACGTCTTGTGCTTCTGGTGGTCTCAGCGTAGTGTTAGATAGGTTCCTATCCCTTACCCCTACTCTCCTGAGACGTAGTGTTAGATAGGTTCCTGTCCCTGACCCCTACTCTCCTGAGACGTGGTGCTGGATAGGTTCCTGTCCTTGACCCCTACTCTCCTGAGACGTAGTGTTAGATAGGTTCCTGTCCCTTGCCCCTACTCTCCTGAGAAGTGGTGTTGGATAGGTTCCTATCCCTTACCCCTACTCTCCTGAGACGTAGTGTTAGATAGGTTCCTGTCCCTTGGCCCTACTCTCCTGAGACGTGGTGTTGGATAGGTTCCTGTCCCTGACCCCTACTCTCCTGAGTCGTGGTGTTAGACAGGTTCCTGTCCCTGACCCCTACTCTCCTGAGACGTAGTGTTAGATAAGTTCCTATCCCTTACCCCTGCTCTCCTGAGACGTGGTGTTAGATAGGTTCCTATCCCTTACCCCTGCTCTCCTGAGACGTGGTGTTAGATAGGTTCCTATCCCTTACCCCTGCTCTCCTGAGACGTGGTGTTAGATAGGTTCCTATCCCATACCCCTGCTCTCCTGAGACGTAGTGTTAGATAGGTTCCTATCCCTGACCCCTACTCTCCTGAGACGTGGGGTTGGATAGGTTCCTATCCCTGACCCCTACTTTCCCGAGACGTAGTGTTAGATAGGTTCCTGTCCCTGACCCCCACTCTCCTGAGACGTTCACCCCCATCTGTCGTATCACCTGTGGTGGAGTGAAACACGCATGTATTCACTATTATGATACGGCACTACACAAGTCTGACACCCTTCAAGAATAATACTATCCTCATGGTTAAATCTGTCGGGCGGTATTATTATTATTATTATTATGAATACTTATATAGCGCCTATTCTCAGCTAGAGACCAAGCTCTAAGCGCTTCACAGTCACACTCGTTTACACAACGGGCTGCCTATCTGGGTAGCGCCGACTGAAGAGCTGCCAGCTGGCGCTTCATTCAGTCGTTTCCCGTGTCATCCAGTCCATGTCATTCAATATCGGTCACTCAGTTTCCTTACTTTCTTCATTCTTTCCATTTCTCACGCAGGGTGCATGCTATGTGTAACGTGTCATCCATACCAACGGCCAAACTGGCCTTCTCTTCCGAAAGTTGGTGATGGGATTTTACGTGTGTGGAAGATGTTATGCGTGCGTTCACACACGGAACCTCGATTTATAGTCTCATTCGAAGGACTGTATGGGAAATGGAGTCAGAACCAATGTTAACTCCGAAGGAAAAAATCCCCTGTACCGGAACGGCCCGGCGGAGATTCGAACCCGCAACCCCAGGATCATGTGTCCGGCGCTCTACCAACTGAGCTATTCCGGCTTTTCTACCCGTCACCGGACTAGATCGATCGGCGGCTTCGTTCTGGTAGCAGGTGGGGTAATCACCTTCAGGAGGGAGCGGGTGAAAGAGAGGGGAAAAAAAAAGAAAGGAAAAAAGGAAAGAAGAAAATAACCACTGAAGACTAACGAATGAGAATCACCAGTGAATTGATCTGGGCAAACATGATACATTTGTTCATGAAAGTCAGGGGGTGACGATGGGAGAAAGGTATACAAGAAACATATCTGGTGGTTTGGTGTGTCCCATTATGTGGTTTGGTGTGTCCCATTTTGTGGTTTGGTGTGTCCCATTATGTTGTTTGTGTCCCATTATGTGGTTTGTGTGTCCCATTAAGTGGTTTGTGTGTCCCGTTATGTGGTTTGTGTGTCCCATTATGTGGTTTGTGTGTCCCGTTATGTGGTTTGTGTGCCCCATTATATGGTTTGTGTGTCCCATTATGTGGTTTGGTGTGTAGTTGAACTGGAAAGCTGACTAGGTTTAGATTGGCGTTGATTCTATTCATTTCTTCTATCTCTTTTTTTCCTTTCTTTCTACGTTGTTTTGTTTCTTTTATGGTTTATTCCTTGCCCATGATTTAATAACCTATGACGAAAAAACAAACAAGCAAAGAACTGTAACACTCAGAAGCGGCTAGATTTTTGTTGACAGATGTTAAATACTACTCTGTCCTCTTTGTTTCCCATATTTTCTGACAAATAGTTTATTTCTTGTCTTGTCCTTTCTTTTCTTTCCTTTCCTTTCCTTTCTTCACTTTGGTTTAAACAAATTTTATTCAAACATGGTTTACATTTGCAGCGAAACATAATGTATTTTAGCACAACAAGCTAAAGCTTATGAACGTGCAATACATGGCTATTGATATACAAATGGACTGGCTGCGATATAGTAAGTACATGATCATGGTGTGTAATATGAAAATATTATAAATATAAACGTAAAGAAAAGAATCAAAAAGAAAAGAAAGAAAAAAGGAGAAAGAGAGGGGGTACAAAGTCAAAATACAAGGTGGTGAAAAAGAAAACATGCTGAACAAACTGGGAGAGTGTTAAGAGCACTAGACCAGGTCATCTAGCGTGTGTGTGTGTGTGTGTGTGTGTGTGTGTGTGTGTGTGTGTGTGTGTGTGTGTGTGTGTGTGTGTGCACGTGTGTATGAGGGTGCGAGCGTGCGTGCACTTGCGTGCGTGAAAACCCCCCAAAAAACTGCAGGATAAAAATGGACAAATTATAGTTCAATCCTTTTCAAAACTTTTCACTTCTCTCTTGCCCTCTATCTTTCTTTCTTTCTTTCTTTCTTCCTCGGCTAAAACTTTGAGGTTCACCATTGGTTAGATTTTTTCCGTTTGAATTCCGCTATTAAGCTAGCTTCAATCCGACTTCGGGGATGCTGTCTAAACACACCAGTGTGTGTGTGTGTGTGTGTGTGTGTGTGTGTGTGTGTGTGTGTGTGTGTGTGTGTGTGTGTGTGTGCTTTATTTCCTTGTCATTCGATCCATTGGCACACAACGATCTACTGTTCTTCCAAAGGTGGAATGCATTTTATTAGGATTTTAATTTTTCTGTACTTTATAAATTCTTATTGATTTGTGCATTCTTTGTTTTGTTACTTAAATCGTTATATGATCATTTTTCGCCATACTTCATTATCGTTTTGATTTAATTCAATTATTTTTTTCTACTATCATCATCATCATCGTCGTCGTCGTCGTCGTTGTCGTCGTCGTCGTCGTCGTCATCGTCGTCGTCGTCGTCGTCGTCATCATCATCATCATCATCATCATCATCATCATCATCATCATCATCATCATCATCATTTTCAACGTACATTTCCTACCTCCCCTATTCCTTCCTTTTAGTTACCCTGCGGTTTTATTCCACTTTTTTTTTTAGTCGACCCAACAAAACACTTCCCACTGAGATCGAAAAGCTAAGTGACCTGTAGTTTGTCTATGTCTTTAATATTGTTTGTCCTATCTGAACAAAACCAATAGGTCAAAGGCGTTGGATCTGTTTTTGAACTTTTTCCCCATTCGTTTGGTGGCCTTGCAGCTTTATATTTGGTCTCGCTTGAATTACCGCCTGGAGTCACCCCCTTTGAAACAACCCATTCCGCAGCCCATGTTTGCCAGTATGGCTTTTTAAATGGCATTTTCCGTTCATTTATGTTTTGTATACTTTAGTTAATCTGAGAATGATGAATTAGGCAGAATAGATGGCGCTCTCAGCACAGCCTAGTCTTATCCGCTTTAAATATGTCAAGAAATGGGTCACCTGGTTATTAATTGTACAGCTGCCATGTCACTAATTGTATGTATACAGTGTCTTCAGCTACCGTGTCACTAATTATATATATATATATATATACAGTGTTTTCACCTACCGTATCACTAATTGTATGTACACAGTTTCCTCAGCTACCGTGTCACTAATTGTATATATAGAGTGTCTTCAGCTACCGTCTCGTTAATTGTACATATAAAGTGTTTTCAGTGACCATGTCATTAACTTACATATACAGTGTCTTCAGCTACCGTGTCATTAACTTACATATACAGGGTCTTCAGCGACGATGTCATTAAGTTATACATAAAGTGCCTTTAGCTACCATGTCATGAACTTACAAATTGAGTGTCTTCAGCTACTACTTAATTCACTTCTATAATTATAAAGTGTTTTCAACTATCATGTCATTAACTTGTGAAGTATCTTCAGTTACTGTGTCATTAACTTATATATGAAGTATCTTCAGCTAGTTTAAGCTACCATGTCATTAACTTATAAAGTATGTTCAGTTACTGTGTCATTAACTAATATATAAAGTATCTTCAGCTGTTTTAAGCTACCATGTCATTAACTTATAAAGTATGTTCAGTTACTATGTCATTAACTAATATAAAAAGTATCTTTGGCTATTTTATCATTAATTTATGCATGAAGTGTCTTCGGTTACTATGTCAATACCTTACAAAAAAGTATGTTCAGTTACTATGTCATTAACTTATATATAAAGTGTCTTCAGCTTTTTTGTCATTAATTCATGTCTTCAGCTGCTATACCATTAACTAACAAATAGTCTTCAGCTACTATGTTATCAACTAAAAAGTATATATGTATCCCCCTTGGAGACTATAAGCTTGCTGAAGGCTCATTTTGAGAAGCATTTATTATTCCCCATTCACCCACCCAAGCACACACTATTAGTTAGGCAGAATCATCTACTACTGCAGATATGAATGCTTATCTCCCCCTATTTCTTCAGTCTAAGACATAAGAGCAAGCTTTGTTTATAATTGAATATTTCTTGCAGTCATTGCAACACCAAGCTGCTCTGTAAGTTGCTGGAATGGTGCTCGGTTATTTATCCTTGGAATTTATTAGTTTATTGTAATTTAGGCCCTTGCGGATTCATTCCAAGAACTGGCCCTCAGCACTTGCGTCTTAAGAGGTTATCTTTTTATGTTTTCTACTTTTGACAAGAAAATGTAGCTTGTTTTGCTCTTTCATGATTTTCTTTTGCTTCTTAGGTGGCACATTTGGTTGGATTTTTGAAAACTCAACAAACATACTATGGTATTGCACACCAGCCTTTCTCTGGGATTGCATTCTTCTTAAAACCGAAAAGGCAGAGGAGTAAGTTACCACTTTCCGCGGTCACTGAGGAGAAACAACCAGGTTTCGAAATACCGGTATCTGACCATGAGTTATATGTTAGTGTGTTTCCTCCCTATTGGAGATTGTCTTTTCCTTGGAAACAATAAGCTTGACGAAGGCTCATTTTGAGAAGCATTTATTATTCCCCATTCACCCACTCAAGCACATACTGTTAGTTAGGAAGAATCATCTATCACTGCAGATATGAATGCTTATTTTCCCCCTATTCTTCAATCTAAGACATAAGAGCAAGCTTTGTTTATATATATATATAGCTTGTTGTCGTTTTTTTCCCCGTGCTACATGTGTTTCTCAGGTGTTTTTGATTTTATTCACTGATAAGAACTTCCATCTGTGTCTGCAATTGTTAACCATTTCTGTTCTAACATTTAAAGTTGCTAATTGTGGTTTACATAGTATAATGTATTTCTCTGTAAGGCATAGATTACATCTTTTTGAAATGTTATTGTATGGTGCTGCTCTTTTTAAGGTTTTCCAAGATATGTTGTAGTCTGTGTTTTTATCTTTAAGTTTCCAAATGTATTTACTCAGTTCTGTTTGGTTTTAATATCTTTCTTTGTTGAATGATTGTTTATGGTTTGCATATCTAGTTTTGAATTGGTTTTCAGTGATACCTACATATGTTTCTTCTGCGTTCTCTGATGTTACAGTGGCTTGGTACACAATGTTGTTGTAAAGGCATTTGTTGCTTAGGGGACACTGTTCTTTTTTGGTGCAGTTACAAGATTTCCTTTTGTCACCCTCATTTTTCTCTGTGCTGCTTTTCATTTTATTTGCTGAATCAATGGCATTTTAAGGTTTGGCATACATGAATATGATAATTTGATGTTGTTTTTGTTGAATATCTTAAATAATTTATGGTCTTTTGGGAAAGATAACGTCAAGATTTTAAAGAATTCTTTCCCTACGTTTGTTTTTGACTCTTGCATCATATGGGGGATTGTACCATATGGTATTCCTTTTCCTGTTCTTTCTGCATCTTTTTGTATCATTGTCTGGATCGTATCGTAGTTCATAATTGTAGCCACTTTTATGTAACGCCTCTTGGTATTCAGCTGTAGCATTGTTGAATACTGTTTCATTACATGACAGATTGGATAGTCTTTTATTTATGCTTTTGGGTATTGTTTTCAGTATGGAAGGTGGGTGATTGCTTTTGATATTTACATAAACAGGCGTATCATTTGGTTTCTTGTATGGTTTATATGTATGTTGATTGAGGTCTAACATTATGTCTAAATAGTTCACTATCTTTTTATTTGCTTCTATGGTGATTTTTAAGTTTTGGTCGTTTGCTAAACCCCAGTGCTACATGAAGAAAATGATAGGGCAGACGGAAAAATTCATCAAAAATATGAGATGGAAAGCTTTTTTTCTTTTTAAACCCCAACGCTAAAAAAGAAAATAAAAATACATATGAACACAAATAGTTGGTTGACTGCAGGACCTGGATCAATAAGACAACTTGCCTGGGGTATGGTAGCAGGTCCTTGAGGAAGAGGTGGATGAGGGCGCTTCGGTTTAAAACCTTCTTTGCTCAGAGGGACAAGTGGGAATGGGTGACAGTGGGCAGGGAGAAATGGGGAAGTGAGGGAGTGAGCACTGCCAAAAAGCTGAAAAGTGAATACTGCTTGAAGATGAAAAGTGTTCAGCAAGGATTGAGGGGAAGGAAGGAGAGAGCTGGAAGGGATGAGGGGGGGGGGGTATAGAAGGAGAGGGCAGGGTGGGGAAGAAGAGAGAAATGGGTCAAGAGCAGAAGGACTGGGGGGGGGGGGGATAAAGTAAATAAAAATAGTAATAATAATGTTAAGAGACAAAATCAAGATAAGTAAGAACAAAGGGCTGTTTTGTTCTTACTTATCTTGATTTTGTCTCTTAACATTATTATTACTATTTTTATTTACTTTATCCCCCCCCCCCCCCAGTCCTTCTGCTCTTGACCCATTTCTCTCTTCTTCCCCACCCTGCCCTCTCCTTCTATACCCCCCCCCCCTCATCCCTTCCAGCTCTCTCCTTCCTTCCCCCTCAATCCTTGCTGAACACTTTTCATCTTCAAGCAGTATTCACTTTTCAGCTTTTTGGCAGTGCTCACTCCCTCACTTCCCCATTTCTCCCTGCCCACTGTCACCCATTCCCACTTGTCCCTCTGAGCAAAGAAGGTTTTAAACCGAAGCGCCCTCATCCACCTCTTCCTCAAGGACCTGCTACCATACCCCAGGCAAGTTGTCTTAAAAATACATATGACTTCAAATCATGGCGAGTACCACCAGCCATTGAAGAAATGAGAACATTTGAAGATAAAATGAGAAGAATGTTAGCCAACATAGAATTTAAAAAATCTAATAATAAATTCCAATCAGTGTTAGAAAAGGAAAATTAAACAAATTCAAAATGATAAAAAAAAAATATTTGTGAAGGCAGATAAAACCAACAACTTTTACAAAATAGAACCTGAAGAGTACTCAAAACTCCTTGACAAAAATATCAAAAAAAATTACAGAAAGGCTGACAAGGCTACATATGATCACATCAGAAAGAAAGAAAAGGAACTTGTTCACCAAATGGATCTAAGCGACAGAGTAGAGAGCACAGCAGCTAGAGAAGCCTTTATTACACTCAAAGACCACAAACCCAATTTCTTGAACAATCCAACATGTAGATTGATAAACCCCTTCCAAATCTGAACTAGGAAAAATTAGTAAAAAAAAATCTTAGAGAAAACCATAAAAAACATAAAAGAAAACACTGAACTCAATCTCTGGAAAAACACATAATTATGAAGTCATACAATGGTTCAAAAAACTCAATAAACAAGAAAATACAGTTTTTATAACATTTGACATAGTAGATTTCTATCCATCTATAGATGAAAAGCTACTAACTAAAGCTATAAAATTTGCCAACAAATACACAGAAATATCAGGGTCAGAAATGGAAATCATTTTCCATACCAAGAAAACTTTACTGCACAGTAAAAATGAAACCTGGATTAAGAACACAAGCAGGAATTCAACTTTTGATGTTACAATGGGATCATATGATGGTGCTGAAACTTGCGAACTTGTCGGACTATTCATGTTATCCAATATTTTAAAAAAAACTTGGAAAACAAACTGGACTGTACAGGGATGACGGCCTTGCCGCTCTGAATGACAACCCTAGGAATATTGAAAATAATAAAAACGAACTGTGTAAAATTTTCCACAACCAAAACCTAAAAATCACCATAGAAGCAAATAAAAAGATAGTGAACTATTTAGACATAACGTTAGACCTCATTCAGCATGCATATAAACCATACAAGAAACCAAATGATACGCCTGTTTATGTAAATATCAAAAGCAATCACCCACCTTCCATACTGAAAACAATACCCCAAAGCATAAATAAAAGACTATCCAATCTGTCATGTAATGAAACAGTATTCAACAATGCTACAGCTGAATACCAAGAGGCGTTACATAAAAGTGGCTACAATTATGAACTACGATACGATCCAGACAATGATACAAAAAGATGCAGAAAGAACAGGAAAAGGAATATCATATGGTACAATCCCCCATATGATGCAAGAGTCAAAAACAAACGTAGGGAAAGAATTCTTTAAAATCTTGACATTATCTTTCCCAAAAGACCATAAATTATTTGATATTCAATAAAAACAACATCAAATTATCATATTCATGTATGCCAAACCTTAAAATGCCATTGATTCAGCAAATAAAATGAAAAGCAGCACAGAGAAAAATGAGGGTGACAAAAGGAAATCTTGTAACTGCACCAAAAAAGAACAGTGTCCCCTAAGCAACAAATGCCTTTACAACAACATTGTGTACCAAGCCACTGTAACATCAGAGAACGCAGAAGAAACATATGTAGGTATCACTGAAAACCAATTCAAAACTAGATATGCAAACCATAAACAATCATTCAACAAAGAAAGATATTAAAACCAAACAGAACTAGAGTAAATACATTTGGAAACTTAAAGATAAAAACACAGACTACAACATATCTTGGAAAATCTTAAAAAGAGCAGCACCATACAATAACATTTCAAAAAGATGTAATCTATGCCTTACAGAGAAATACATTATACTATGTAAACCACAATTAGCAACTTTAAATGTTAGAACAGAAATGGTTAACAATTGCAGACACAGATGGAAGTTCTTATCAGTGAATAAAATCAAAAACACCTGAGAAACACATGCAGCACGGGGAAAAAACGACAACAAGCTATATATATATATATATATAGATATATATATATATATATATATATATATATATTATCACTGACAGCACAAGCTCACTACACCCTGACGACCGCACAGCGCGAAACAAGCTTGTAGGTGGTTTTAAGCTTGATTTTTAACTGGTTTTAATACAACAAATGTCGCTCCCTTCGTGGTTGAGCACTATTTTTAAAATAACGCTGACTCTTAGCACTATTCTCTCTCTCTCTCTCTCTCTCTCTCTCTCTCTCTCTATATATAAAATATATATATATATGCATGTCAGCTTCAGCTATGATGCCATTAACTCGTACATAAATGTCTTCAGCTACCATGTCATTAATTGTATGTATAAAGTGCCTTCAACTACAATGTTGTTAATTGGAAGTATAAACTGTCTTCGGACCAGTCGGCGTGGCGAAGTGGTTAGCGTCACGGACTCCCGGCCTGGGAGGTCGTGGGTTCGATTTCAATCAGAGTCATGTGGGCTTTTTATGCCCCGACCGGCTCCTACCCAGGGTTGAGTTTGCTACGGGCTCAGTTAGGAAGACTGGGACCACACAGTGGAGTTTCATCCACTTAATGGATGCGTCTCTGAGACTTGCTCAAATTTCCTGACAACACTGTAGGTATCTGTATCTCACGGGCCAGGTTGACGCCGGGATATAGTTTGAAAGGAGGCGTAGAGTACAGCCCTGTCATGCAGTCTCAGACTTGAATGGAAATCCGTAGCATCATCTTCATCATCCTCATTCTCATCGATCAGCATAAAAAAGTC
>CM065730.1:16127403-16134903 GCA_033310375.1 Conus canariensis | reverse complement strand
TAGATCCATAATTTATTAGAGGGATTCCAGTTAGGACTCGCAGTAACGCAATTTTCTTTCTTGCCTTTTCCACGAGATGATTTATATGTTTACACCAAAATAATTTATAGTGAAAAATAACGCCTAGAAATTTTACTTGTTTACTTGGGAAAATGAAAGAATCACCTATTTGTACTTTTACAGCGTCCCTACCTTCAAAATCGATATTTTTTTTTGTAAATATAATAAAAACCGATTTGTCCGTTGATAAGTTAAAACCGTTTGAATTCAAATAATTAACAAGTTTACTGACCGCAAATTGAAACTGTTCAACAATTTTATTACGCTTGATTTTGTTTTTTGTAAAATTACAATTTACATTTTTCCACATTGCAATATCATCTGCATAAGCAGCTAAAGTTGCCCCTTTCGTGTCAATCTGATTAAGATCATAAAGCATCAATGAGAAGAGGATTGGAGAAATGACACTTCCTTGAGGGACACCCATGTTAACATATCTTGTACTTGACAGCACACCATTTAGTTTTACTTGTAGCGTTCTTCCAGATAAAAATGATTGTAAAAACATGTGGAAACGACCTTTAATCCCAATTTCATGAGCCTTGGACAATAATTTAAAATGCCAAACAGAATCGTACGCTCTATGAATATCAAAAAACGTGGCTAAAGTAGAGTGTCGCTTAGCCAAGGCTTTTTTGACGTGTGAAGCTAAAAGACTAACATGATCAGTGACACCCCTCCCTTTTCTGAAACCAGCTTGAAATATTGGCAAAATCCCATTCTTTTCAAGGAAATGTTCTAATCTGAATTTCATTATCCTCTCAAAAAGTTTTCCAATGTGAGGAGTCAAAGAAATTGGTCGAAAATTAGAAGATTTTCTTTTTGATTTTCCTTGTTTATGGATAGGTACAACTGTTGCTTTCTTCCAAGCCATTGGCAGCTTTCCAGAATTCCAGCATAATTGGAAGAACTCTAATAATTTTTTCAAAAAGCATTGTGGAAAATGCTTTATCATGTTGTAAGAAATGGGATCAAATCCTGTCGCAATTTTACCAGATTTTAGACGGCGAAGTGAGTACAGAAGCTCCTCCATTGTTAGATTTTTATTAATATATAACGTGTTGTCATTTACTGATTTTTTAATTTATTATTATTTTTAATGTTTCATGTATTGCCCCTCCCCCTCCCCCAGTTAGTACGTAAACCCATCCCCTTCTTCCCTCCACCCTCATAGCATTGGTAGTAATCTTGTCCCTTTGTAGAGGATTCTTAAACAGCAGGGTTGCCGTGGCAACAGTCCCAGAGGCGAAGGCGATGGTGATGTCAATGCCAGTGGTAGTATCAATACTAGCAATAGTATTACTGAATGATACTGATTATTATAAAAATGTATTTTCTAAATATATTTCTGTATCATGCCGTATTAAAAATGTATTTTCTAAATATATTTCTGTATCATTCGGTGTGGTGGTGGTGGTGGTGGTGGTGGTGGTGGTGGTGTGTGTGTGTGTGTGTGTGTGTGTGTGTGTGTGTGTGTGTAAGGTTTTTTCTAGTGAGCCCTGAAAAAACAATCTACAATCTCCCTATTGAAATCCAACTTCTAGTGAGCCCTGAAAAAACAATCAAACCACGCAAGACCCACCCGCAGCACAGCAGTCAGCGGAGGACGCGGAACCGAGGAATAAGACTTTCTCCAAAGAAATCATTTTCTTTTCGCTTTCCAGTACTTCTGGAAGATACGAATGCCCAGTTGTAGATATGATTTCTGTGGGAGGCGGTGTGTCTGTGGTGAGCCCTGATATCTCTGTCCCTAATTCATTTATGAAGAATGTGAACATGTTTCCCTCTCTCTGATATCTCTGTCCCTAATTCATTTATGAAGAATGTGAACAACGGCGGTGTGTCTGTGGTGAGCCCTGATATCTCTGTCCCTAATTCATTTATGAAGAATGTGAACAACGGATTAAGCAGACACCCTTGTTTCACTCCCCGCGGGCAGCTGAAATAATCGGTATAAGCTTCTTTCTCTCGAACACATGCAAGAACAGACTCATACATTCCATGACAGCTGTATACAACTTCCCATTTACGCCATTTTTCATCGGAATATACCATAGAACATTTCTGTTGACTGAATCGAAAGCTTTCTGGAAATCAATAAATGCAACATACAATTTGGATTTTGTTATTAAATATTTTTGTACTAAGGCGTACTGAGTACATATGTGGTCTATGGTACTATATTTGGATCGAAATCCAGCCTACTCTTCTAATATTTTCTCCTCTCTCTCTCTGCCCATTCTTTTAATCTTTTGTTCAGTGCATATGTATACATTTCATTAGTAACACTTGTCTATAGTTAAAAGGATTGTTACTATCACCTTTCTTGTGAAGAGGAACTATTATGGATTTGGACCAAGATTCTGGAAAGATTCCCAGATCAAACGAGTTAAACAGATTAACAAAGAAATCAACTACAGCAGAGCTAACACGTTTGAACATTTCTCCCACTACTTTGTCTGGTCCAGCACTTTTTCCACATTTGATGTGTTTTATACTGTTCAAGACCTCATTTCTTGTTATCTGATCATTAAAGACTGGTTCATCAGTACTTTGTGAACTTTGTTCTTCACTATCTATATGTATATAGGGAGCCGGAATAGCTCAGTTGGTAGAGCGCCGGACTCGTAATCTTGGTGATCCTGGGGTTGCGGTTTCGAATCTCCGCCGGGGCGTTTCGGTACAGGGGGATTTTCCCCTCGGAGTTAACATTGGTTCTGACTCCATTTCCCATACAGTCCTTCGAATGAGACTATAAACCGAGGTTCCGTGTGTGAACGCACGCATAATATCTTGCACACGCGTAAAATCCCATCACCAACTTTCGGAAGAGTAGGCCAGTTTGGCCGTTGGTATGGATGACACGTTACACATAGCATGCACCCTGCGTGAGAAATGGAACGAATGAAGGAAGTAAGGAAAATGAGTGAACGATATTGAACGATACTGACTGGATGACACGGGAAACGACTGAATGAAGCGCCAGCTGGCAGCTCTTCAGTCGGCACTACCCAGGTAGGCAGCCCGTTGTGTAAACGAGTGTGGATTGTAAAGCGCTTAGAGCTTGGTCTCTAGCCGAGGATAGGCGCTATATAAGTATTCATTATTATTATTATGATTATTATATTCTAATCTTCAAAATCGTTATTAAATCCATTAAATACAATATCGAAATGTTCATACCATTGCTGCGAGCTGATTTCATTGTAAATAACTGATTTCTACTAATCAATCGAATGGTGGACCAGACTAATTTAGGGTCGTTAACAGATGCTTTCAATTTATTAATTCGTTTTTCATCAAATTCTTTTCTTTTCTTTCCTATCGCTTCAGACACCTTTTCACTACTTTTTCTTGTTCTCACACACATAATCAAACCAATCGCTCTTTTCTTTCTTCCGTTTCCCCTTTGTCTTTACCATACACGCAGCTGCACTGTACAAAGCTTTCACAACATATTCTAAACAATAATTGATATTCACATGAAGATACTCTGTAGCTTCGTTATAGCACCATTTGAACTCATTTAAATCTAGTTCCTCCATGTAGATCACAGCGTGTTCATCAGACCAAATAATGCGTTCATCTGTAAAAAAATACTGGGTGTTCTTTTTTACGTTAACATTATCTGTTTTCTATTGTATTCTAGTGGTTAATGCCAGGAAAACAAACAATCGCCCACTTTCATTCTGCAGTTTTCTTAGTAACTCTTTAGAGATGCCATTAGGTGATACAAATGTAAAGTCTCCTTTCGAATCATCCTGGCTTCTCCCATTCAAAATTTCCTAGTCAAACATGAAACACAGATTTTACATAGATTTACCAAACTTATTTACATATGAGTCTTTAGAGCAGCGCTTTAACACACCATTTGCATCATCATTTTCATTATCATCTTCAGTACAACCATCTTCATCATAGGAATTATAACCATCACAGACACCAATAATTATCATAATCACCATCTTCATCAACATCAGAATCTTCATCATCATCACTATCATCTCCTGGTATGAAATTTGACATAGTCTCCAGTTTAGGCCGTTGACGTCCAGTCCGTGCATTCAAATTACCACATAACAGAATATTTGCATCTTTATTTTCTGTAATTTCTAACATAATAACTATCTTTAAGAATCAAGATTCAATCTTTAATTGCATGGTTATTATATATCGGCCCTCCCTCTGGTACCGTGTGACATGCAATTAGTAGAACGTCCCTGGTTGTATTAAACAATGTTTTGCTAACATTTAAGACTACCATGTAATCACAATTTACGCTGACCTGAGTGACAAACATTTTATACATTTTCTTCACCATTAGCAACACCCCACCCGAATGACCGCCTTTATGTGATAATTTCTTTGCTGGAGCATGAAATTTCACAAAATCATTAAACACACCAGAAAAATCAAACTTTTCATTAACAAATGTCTCAGTGAGGCACATAAAAATCAAAACCATCTATATAATTAATGAACGAAACATCATTAAGTTTATTCCATAACTTTTCTATATTCTAATTAAGAAATGTCAATTCTTTTTCCTGGTAGTCTAGCCTGTCTTATTTTGAACTGCTTTTTGATCTCAAAGATCTCCCACAGGCCTCTTTAGCCAGATAAGAATTCATACCAATTTGTTTTCTCGACCCCCAGCCCTCGTCCTGCACCGTGCATGGCCACCCCTTCCCTATGTCCATACTGTGATCCACTGGCGGGGGTTTTCCTGTCCGCTACATCACGTACACACTGGGATACGGCCCCCGCCGCATGATGACGCGAACTGGTCGGAGAATTCCGGCTGTGGTCAGGCAAAAGGTCACCAGGTCATGCTCTGCCACTCAACACATGTGTCGATGTAGGCGTTCGCACGCTCGCAGCAAAAATAGTACGCTCTATTTTTGCTCGGAGATTCCACACAACTGTGCGTCGGTTTCACGCCTGGTTGGCTGTGTGACCCGCAGGTTGATCTGCACTGTCACCAACCCCCGGCATGTGCTGACCTCCTTTCTCCGCTTCAACTGCTCTCACTCCTGTTGCGGCTCCCGACTGGCTGCTGTGTCGTCTGACGTCATCATGGCACGAGGGGAAATCCCCCGAGCCACTGTCAACTGCCACGTGAGTGTTGGAAGACTTTTTATCGTGCCAGTAGCTCTTGGTGTTGTGACATCATGTGCAACCGCAGCGGCTTCCTCGGCATACGAATGTAAATCGGGTCCTCGTGGTCCCACCGTCAGCTTTCCCCGGACAAAGTAGGCCGCCATACTGTCTTGTCTTGCTTTGGCTACTGTTGCTGCCTGTCTTCTCGTCAGATCGTTGGCAATTCTGACGCCTCGTATTTCCAGTTCGTGTCGTAGCTCGCGATCGCGTACTATTTTCATTTTATCTTGCCAGAAAACACACTTATCATTGTTCTTGGCTCGCCTGGCTTTGCTTGACCCACCCTGTGTGCACGCACAGCATCATCCTCTCTCCATAGTTTGGAACTGTCAACGCTGTTTAAGGTGTCAACAACACATCAAACTCAACTTTCGTAATCTTCTTTACCTGTTGAATGGATGCCAAAGAACCATAGACTGCTATGCTTTGAAAGGTACTGTAATCTGTCTGTTTCCTCTGACATCTACACTAGTTGGTGTTCTAATTCATTCACTGTGCCTGTTAAATTCTGTCTCTCTCTTCCCTTGTGCCGTTGCGTCGAACAGCTAATCGAGGTCCGTGCACATGTTTTCTATGACGGCTGACAGTCTGTGTTGTTCCGTTTCCACTACAGTACATCGGTCATTGATTTCTGTACACTTCTCCGACGCTCTCTCTGCTTTTGATTTGATATCTGTCAGTTCGTTGCGAATATAGGCGTTCTGTTCTCTCTGTTCCGTCTATTGTTCTGTCTGCTTTTCCCGGTCCCGTTGCCATTCTTCTCGTTTGTAGAGTGAGAGCCGACATGATTTCCGCAGCGAAATCAGCACTGATAACATTATCCTTTGTCAGTGCTGATTCTGTTCCTATCTTTGTCCATGTTCTTTTCTTCAACAGTTTTCTGAGGATCAGTCAGGGCCAGGATTCTACTCGATGTCTCCACTTGATAACAGTTTCCACATCATGCGCACAGCGTTGGCGATATAGCGCATCGCGATCAGTTCGGGAACGCGTAGGTCTCCGTGACCTACACTGACAATGTCACTCGCTTCAAATTTTTCGATTACACCAACCGCCGTTCCTCTTGGAATAAAAACTTGGAAGAAGTTGAAGCTATCAGTTTTATAGACAATGTCCCCACATTTATCCAAATTATATAAATAATCGTCAACACTGCACTCAGGTAGAGCACGGCATACACAAATCGCCATCCCAAAGATGTTTTACGCCACTCGTCACTCGTTTCTTTCCTCTCCCAAAGTAGGACAATGGCATTCACACACTTCAGTAGACTTTGTTCTTTTAACACAGAATGGGCCAGTTCTGGCCCTCCACAACGACAGCTCAGTCATTTTTTTGTTGTTGCTAATGTTTGCCTCTCCACTGAAAGAAATGAATACGTCGGCTATTCACGGTTACTGGCGAAAATAAACAAAACTGTGCAGAGCTCTCCGTGACTCCCGCCAGAAAGAGAGAGAGAGAGAGAGAGAGAGAGAGAGAGAGAGAGTGAGAGAGAGAGAGGGGGGGGGGAAGGGGGGGGGGGGCTTAAACACACACACGCGTCATTGACAATATTACTGTCCTGTGAATCCACGGAGAAATTGCAACAGGCCGTTGTCTGGCTAGAAGTTCATCACGTTCACATAAAAACTACGGCAGATCAGTTGTGCCATTTCGCGCATAGCAGTCAGCATCGTGGATGGGAAGCTTACGGCACCGACTTGAACACAAAGCCCTCTGACTGCAAAATTAACACATACGCGAGGAAATGGCTCGGTGTTCCACCTGGTCTCACTGATGCTAAGCTCTACTGTCACAAAGCATAGATGAAGCTGCCCCTGAAACCCTTTTTCGAGGAATACAGAAAGTGGGAAAAGCAAGATTACTAACTGTACTCTTGAAGTCTGGAGACAAGATTGTGAGATCAATCCAGCCTAAGCTTAAGACTGTCAGAAAAATAGAAAGTTCAGGAGGGAACACTTCAGATTTGGGAACAGAAACATACCAAGATCAAGAAAATAACAGAACGATCACAAACAGGGATCAGCAAAAATGAAGTTGTGGTCAAAGGTTAGAGGTAAAGCAAAACGACACATGATAACACAGGAATTGAGGAAAGAAGAGGATGCCAAGAGAATCCAGAAGGCAGTCCAGCAGGGCCGACAGCGGCGGAAATGGCCTACTCCAAAGAAGTGTCAGCTGAAATGAAGCATGGCGTAAGGCTCCTCTTAGGATCAACTTCCGCCTTAGATTTTTGTGATACTCCCCGTCCTCGAATTCCGATCTTATGAAATGGGGCCT
>CM065730.1:16119903-16122403 GCA_033310375.1 Conus canariensis | reverse complement strand
TGCAATTACTTGAAGATCTTTGACATCGTGAATCTGGTTCTTAGAATAACCAAGAGCATTCACACATAAGTATGAGTCATCAATCAGTGCAAAATATTTCAGTGTTGCAGTGACATCAGTCAGTGTGAAATATTTCAATGTTAAATGGTGAATTGTAATGGAAGGTATGAATGGCAGTGGAAGTATGCTGTGACACTGTGGACAATACTTGGTTATACTTGTTAAGTCTTCACAGAACACAAATGATGAAAAACCATGGTAAAATGGTAGATGATATTACCGATTTATGCCAGATTTTTAAAAATGATTAGATCAATGGATCAAAGTTGCTTGTTCAGGTCCTTTAAAACTGTGGTTAGGGGTTCATTTGTGTGAATAGTGCTGCACTCCCAGTTTGAAGGCTTTAGTTTTGAACCTCATCAGTGTGCTATGGATATAGGAAATCTCCAAGATAATCTTAGATTAGTAAATATACACCTGCTTGCAACTGCCAGAGTCCCTTTCATGTGCTTCATGCATACATGTTGAAGATCGTATTGATGATTTTAAAGATCCCGTATTCCTTTCTGGCCAGCACTTAGCTGAAATCACAAATTTTACCTGTTTCTAACGGAAATTCAGCGATAACACTCATAGTGTGAGACATATAACAAGAAGAATTCTTTTTGTTTTGCTTGAGTGAAGTCAGTGTCTGACGAGTATCTGCGTAACTAGGCAGTGGTAAGAGATGATATGATAATTACAGAATGATATGGTGGTCCTTCTCAACATATATATGATGAATAATCATGCTTACCTTTGAGTGAAAAAAATGTGTGCTAGATTTTCAGCCTGTCAGTCTTCAAAGAGTGTACTTTTTTAGTGTCATGTGATACTAAAGCAGAAAAAGGGTCTGAGGACAGAAATTGTTGCTGTTTCTGTCTTTCTCTGATTGTTGACGGATTATTTTCTTTCTTTTTTTTCTTGTCAGACTTTGCTTATCACTAAATAAGTCAAAGCCTTCCTTTTGTGTACTTAAAATCTGTGTCACATCATGTGCAAGTTGAGCTGATTTGATAGAATATGCTGTTAAACTGTGTTTGGTGAATGTGTTGCCTACCAGCGCCATGCATCGTTTGTGTGTGTTGTGTGTGTGTGTGTGTGTGTGTGTGTGGCATTGAATCGATCATTTTTATTGGATGCATATGTTTATGAGTTCTGATACATTATGACAGTCATAGAACCAGGGCTCTAAACAACCACCTGCCACAAGTGTCAGCCTGACTGAGACAACTTGATCATCTGGCACTTAAGTGGAAATTTTGCTCTCCCCAGAGATTGAACAGTCAGCTTCAATGCACACCAGTTGCACTCCCCTTTTCATCTTCACACCTTCACCCAGTGTTTTTTTTCTTCAGAATGGAACCCCAGCAGAGTGCTCTCTTATTGAGATAATGTTAGTTAAGTTAAACGTTAAAATTCTGTAGCCTAATGGTCACAGGGGCAATGAACTGTCATCAGACTCAGAGATTAACTGTGTCTTGGGTATGGCATGATCGAAGGTGAACTCTCACAGCTTAAATGCTTCTTGGGCACATCATGATGAAACACTGAAGGTGGACCCCATTCCTTTCAAGTTTCATTCCACTGTCTTAAGTGTCTCTGAGGTGAATCAATTTGCTCTTCTCTGAAGCAAAAAGGAATGATCTGTCAGTGAAATGTGTCGGCAGCATACACGCATTGTGCTTGGACAGCACTGAAATTGTAGAGCTACTGTGGCATCTGTGTGACTGTTTTAGTCATTCTGTTTGTGATTACCTAAGAAATACAGTTACATCCTGTTTTCATGTAATACATAACATGCATAATGAATCGGGTCTGCTGACATGTGATTGCACTCCTGTGTACATTTTAATAGTGTTTCTTTAATTAGGGAGGCCAAGTAGATATTTGGGGGGGGGGGGGGGGGGGGGGGGGGGACAAGTCTACTTGTCCCTAGGACAAAAGAAATTATGTCTGAGACTTTCTATTCATGTGGATTCACAGTTTATTGAAAACAGCCAGGCCTGGATGTTTTTGAAAGAAAGAAAAACCAGCATTTGTGGAAGTCTTGATAACATTTTCTTGTGTGTAAACTTAAGTGGTTTTCAGATCCATGAATCAGTCCACTAGTAGACAATTAAAATTTCTTCAGGTTGGAGAGTTAATGTTTGCTTCTTTTTTTTTGTTCATTACGTGTTTTAAAGTTTGTTATGACTGGTTTCACTCTAACTGTATAAGGATATGTTTATCTGAAATTTATATGTGTAATTTCAGCTTGGACCACTGTACATGATAGAGGTAAACTGCTTTACATTATAGTGCATGCATGTTTTTGCTGGCATGTACACCAGTTACACAGTTATTTCATGCCATTGTACTACCATGCTGACTTGACCTAACACATTTTTTTAAAGACAAATTACTAAACTGTACATATGCTAAATTGCATTAATTCTTTTTCAGTTCACAGAAATGAAAA
>CM065730.1:16099903-16109903 GCA_033310375.1 Conus canariensis | reverse complement strand
GCTTTCGCTCGTCAGGGAGAATGCTTTGTTGAATAAAAGCCGAGTAAATTAAGGTGATGTACAACTAGTTTTGTAATGTCATAAATGGATTACAGTAATAGTTTTGTTCAGTTTCTACTTGTGCAGTAGTGAGCTCAGACTGGTGGGTAAATGATTAGGGACAATTGGCTCCTTCTTTGTGTCACACCTATGAGTTTTATTCCTGTCCTTCCCCCATCCCCTCCTCCTCTCCCACACATACACACATACATATACGCGCGCGCGCGCGCGCACGCACGCACGTGCTCACATTTTCCTATCACTGTCCGATCAAGAGTCTGTTGTGGCCCAATAGCCTTTTCACTGTCTGATGTGCCCTTTTTTCATCTTGTTTTCCCGGCGCGCGCGCGCGCTCACATTTTCCTATCCCTGTCCGACCAAGAGTCTGTTGTGGCCCCATAGCATTTGAACAATCTGATGTGCCCTTTTTTCGTCTTGTTTTCCCGTTATTGTTGTTGATTGCTCCCGTCGAGAGCTGCTGTCTAGCTTTCTCTTCGGGTGTCCATTTCAGTCAGCAGTCATATCTGCGAAAACATTTGAATTCATTGAAATATTCCCAGTCGGTGCTCAATCCACATGATAAGAGAGAGAGAGAGAGAGAGAGAGAGAGAGAGAGAGAGAGAGAGAGAGAGAGAGATTTTATGCATTCTGTCTGTCCGTATCACTGTTTCTCCGCAAGCACTGGTCACGTTATACACGCGCGCGCGCACTCACACACACACATACACACACACGCACGCACGCACGCACGCACGCACGCACACCACGCACACACACACACACAACACACACACACACACACACACACACACACACACACGCTCAGGCGCGCACGCACAAGCGTGTGCGCACGCTTTTGCTTGCTTGCTGACACTTCGTTCGTGGATCTCGCACAAACGTGACCAGATCTGTGTTTTGCATGCACAAACTTGCTGCACCTCTTTCTCACACTCTCTGTCACAAAAACACCTACATACAACGCGCGTGCTTACATGCGCATGTATATTCTCGTGCACAGACAGATATGGGCTGTTCATCAGTGGTGATGATCACGCACGTGTGTAGGTCTTGAAAACTGAAAATTAAAGTTGGCATGTTGGATACAAACCGAGGAGGCTGGAGATGTAGTCCGTAGTTTAGCTAGACGAGTCTCTTCACACTCCGCCTTTTGTCTTTGGTTTCTTTCAATTTTCGTTTCTGTCTGTCTGTCTCCCTCCCTCCCTTCCCTCCCTCTCTCTCTCTCTCTCTATCAGTATCTGTCTGTCTGTCTGTCTCTCTCTCTCTCTCTCTCTCTCTCTCTCTCTCTCTCTCTCTCTCTCTCTCTCTCTCTCTCTCTCACGCACCCGCTCATCTCAAATCCCTTTCCTATCCATTCCGCCCCCTCCCTTTCCCCGCAACTCCCACCTTCCCTCTCCAATTTGATGTTGTTCCCTCTGTTTTTCTTTCTCCTTTCTTTTAGATCCTGGACGGAGCGGGCACTTGTCTTATTTACTGTCTATTGTAGCCATAGGTCAGCTCTGGATCTCAGGCAGAGGGAAAAGTGAACCATTTGTAACCTCACGGAAGGGGAGGACAAGTCAGGGGTCTTCTTTCACCCTGAGTGCTGCCACACAGAAGATGGGTTCACAGCGGTTCTTGCTGGCTTGGGCCCTTGCCCTGGGCGAGGGAAGGTCTGTGGTGGCAAGGGCTGTGGTGGCAGAGCTGTCAAATTAAATGGACAGGCAAAATCGTTTTGGTGGCTTTGTAGGTGGGTTGCTTGGGGTACATGGGTGGTGGTGATGAAGTGGTGGTGATCGATGCTTCTTGTTTTAGAAGCTGCTGCGTTTTCACTCGTCTGAAAGGAGCAGAGGAGAGAGAGAGAGAGAGAGAGAGAGAGAGAGAGGAGAGAGAGAGAGAGAGAGAGAGAAGGGTGCCTGTGGGGGTGATGTGCGTGCGCTTTCGTGTGTGCGTATAGACACGTGTGCAAACGTTTGAACGTGAGATACTGATGCTGCCATTGTTTTTATTTTGTCCGTGGATTCAGCGCAGTTATCTCGTGTCCGTTGTCCCCGGAGTGCTGTGTTCATCCCTGCCTCTTTTCATTGATCGCACAAGCAGAGTGCATGATGAGGGGCAGTTTGCGGTACAATGAGACTGGCGTCATGACACTGGTAAAGCTGCTGTATAGGATCTTGTAATGGCCTGCCCAGTATGGGATCGCTTGTTTGATCACTCAGCCAGTATCAAATGAAATCGTTTCAGGGTAGCCTGAACTGCACCGATCGGCCCAACATGGGGAAGCTTTGGTGTGTGATATATTGTATAGCAAAGTCTGAGATCCAGCACTAACAGCTTATTAAGTCAAGAAGTAGCAACGACAAACTCTGTTTAGAGACGGGGAGAAAGTTAGTGTTAAATGGCATGAACAGCTTTGTAAAGATTGCAGTGTGAATGATGATGATGATGATGATGATGATGATGATGATGATGATGACTATTGATTTATGAGTGAGTGTTTGAAATACACTGTTACAACAGTATTTACCTTCTGATATTTGCAATAAGCAATCCGTTTTTCGCTTTTATAAAATGATATCTGGAAGAAACAGAAGAACTTTTAAGGTTGCAAAATTTCTTTAAAAAGTTGTATAACGTTCTAT
This sequence comes from Conus canariensis, assembly GCA_033310375.1. NCBI lineage: Eukaryota > Metazoa > Mollusca > Gastropoda > Neogastropoda > Conidae > Conus > Conus canariensis. Next base: position 16,107,225 of record CM065730.1, on the reverse strand, counting down.
GTTTCATTCCTAAGGAGTGATCACTTTGAATCGTGTATGCGCATTCAACACACACAAAATAATGTTTATATTGTAGCTATTTGAATTTGTTTATTTGTTATCATCCATGCCCCCAAATGGCTCCTCTCGCTTTTAAGTCAGTTTTTAATTTAGTCTCAAATAAAAAAGAGCAGAGTGAGCTTGCACGCTATAAAGACATAGCACTTGCGTTGAGAGAGAGAGAGAGAGAGAGAGAGAGAGAGAGAGAGAGAGAGAGAGAGAGAGAGAGAGAGATGTGTTATTTTCAAAAGGAATGGGAAAAATAAAACAAAGCAAAACCCGAATGCCATGGTATCTTCCAAACAGAGGCGAGATCAGCAGCTTTGCCTAACAGGTCTTTGAGAAGGGTTTGGTGACATCTTTTTGGGAGATGTTTTAACGTTGGTAATGAATGTCAAGGCCAAGAGCAGAATAGAAACAGGTTTGGAGAGCTGATTTCAGGTCATCATGCTATATGTCTTTGAGGAATCTCAGATTTTGAAGTAGAAAAAAAGGAAAACAGAACAAATATCAACAACGTTTCGGTCTTAGATCGTCTTCAGGACTTGTGACATAAAAAGAAAAACAAATAGGGCCAAATACGTATAGGCAATGACATATGAAAACATATACGTAAACGGACGATTACGTGCTTAAAGTGGTGTTGTGTGTGTGTGTGTGTGTGTGTGTGTGTGTGTGTGTACTGGGGAAAAGGAAAATTCAGTGTCCAATCCCATTTCACCTCGAGGAAAAAGAGAGGCGGATAGAGGGAAAAGGCAAACAGAACCAGAGATAGAGAAAAAGAGTGGTAGAGATCAACATTTTTCATATAAGTTTTAACTTAGAAAGATTTTAAAAGAAATTTCTGGTGTGCTTTTTTTTTTTTTTTAGAAGGTGTATTTTGATATGAGGGGATGGGGTTTTGTTGTGTTTGTTCATTTGTTTATAATGACTTGAGAGTTGACTTCAGTGCGGTGACAGCCCTGATATGGCTCTTTGCGGTAGGCTGGGCTATAAGCAGCAACATCTATCAAGCGTGACTGGTAGATCGGGAATTGGTTTGGACCAGTTCCATAGCCCCCTCCCCCCCCCCCCCCTTTTTTTTTTTTTTTTTTTTTTTTTTTTAGTGGAATATGAAATGGGTGAGATTACAATGGGTGGCAGAATAACAACATGGAAACGTCAGCCGTTTCTTTAAAAACGACCCCTGTTTTGTAAGAAAATAGAGGAAATGCCAGAAACATAACTTCTCTCTCTCTCTCTCTCTCTCTCTCTCTCTCTCTCTCTCTCTCTCTCTCTTCTCTCTCACCCCCCTCCCCGCCACATCTCTCTCTCTCTCTCTCTCTCTCTCTCTCTCTCTCTGTCTCTCTTCTTCTCTCTCTCACCCCCCCCCTCCCCGCCACACACACACATTCTCCTCCTTTTCTCTCTCCCGTTATATTCGTCATTCAGCCAAGCTGTTCAAGATACCAGTCTTAATCCGCTCGCTTTATCCCCTTGCGTATGCTTCTCTCTTTTCTGTCTGTCTGTCTGTCTGTCTGTCTGTCTCTCTCTCTCTCTCTCTCTCTCTCTCTCTCTCTCTCTCTCTCTCAGGTTAGTAGGAAAGGGACGAGGAGGGGGGAGGGGGAAGGGGAGGTATCCAAAGCGTATTGCAGAAATGTTAGCATCGGTCAAAGGGAGAAGAGGACAACGACGACATGGTACAAAATTGATTATGGTATGTCGGCATGTCCTCCAGTTCTGAACCTCTTTCATTGTGCATCTCCCCAGCGGCACACAGTCGGTAGTCCCCGGTGTTGAGACCGGCGGCTTGCCAAACGACAGCCTTTAGTGTATTTGTCACGATTTCCCTGTAGCCTCGTGGTGTTCACTTCTATCCAGAGCCCTCTGTCTCCATAACATGGTGTGTTCCTTCGTCGTCCTCCTTTCGATCTGCAGGACGGGCCGGGTCAGACAGCTGTGGGCAGGGAGGGATATGAATTCCTCGATCAGACGGAAACCCGCGGGTGGCTCTGCGGCGGTGCTGTCTGTGAGGTCATTCCGGTTCAGATGAAAGGAATCAAGTCGGCTGAGCACTTTATATATATATATATATATTATATATGTATAGTATGTGCGTGTGCGTGAGTGCGTGCGTGCGTGTGTTTTCCCCTGGTTGTTAGAAGTGAGGGAGTTCGTTAGTCTGCTGATAGTAGATACTGGGTTGCTCGTATACATAAAACAATCCAACAACACAACCACCTCGTGAGAGATCATCCTTAGATTTACAGACAGGCCGAGAAGTGACCGGAGGATGGAGGGGAGCCAGGTGGTGGGAGTTGGGTGTGGTACAGAGTGGGTTGACGTGGGGTGGGGTTGAGGGGGTAGGGTTTAAGAAGTCTATGGAAACTCAAAGTATAGTCATTCACACACACACACACACACACACACACACACACACACAACACACACACACACACACGCACGCACGCACGCACGCACGCACACATCCGGATAGTTCATCAAAACAAAATCTGAACGTCTCACTGTTATTATCATTATTTATTTTATTTCCTTTTTGTCACAACAAAACCATGCTGTGCGTGAAATCGATTTTTGTGTCATTGTGCTTCCCGTAATCTGTCATGGATAGTTGCGTGTTGCATTTCCCGTTTTCCGCGGATAGTAATGTTTCTCCTCTGTTTTTTTGTGTGTATGTTTGTTTGTCAGTCGATATCATCGCTTCGGCAGCAAATGCATTTTCATTACACGAGTTGAGGGAGAAGAAAAAAAAAATGCGTTTGCGTCCCGTGCCCGCAGGGACTGGAATTGAAACAAAACAGCAGCGAGCTTTACGCAGGGAGATGTTGCCACTTAATTGGTTCCTGCTGCGTCCGTTAGCGGCAGGCTTTCTACTTCAATCGTACTGTGACGTCAGTTCAGTTCCCTTTTGAAGATTTTTTTTTTTTTTTTTTTTGAGTTGTTTGTGGTTTCCTTACTTGAACACCGTGTTTCATAGGTGAGAAATAAGAGTGAGAACTCCAGTCATCTCGTGAGGCATTTATGGTGCAGTGGGGAAAAAAAAGTGATGGTACATAATCAGAAAAGATTTCTTACAGACAACATTTATCTTGTGTGTAGTTTAAACCGAAATATTCTGAATCAGAGACCAGGTTGATAAACGTTTATTTACATCTTTGTCTTATTTATGCGTTAACACGTGTCAGACCACGTGATTCTCCAAATTGGTATAGCGTGTACAACGCTTTATTATCTTTTTAAAAAACCTATTCACTTTTAGAAAAAAATATATAAAAGAAACTGCTTATACAGCCAGCCGTCGCTAATGGGAATGAAAACAATGTTGTTTGGAGCTTGCCATGAATGAAAGCAGAAGTCCAGACAACGTTGTATTAGGCAGCATCAGTGAAATATAGGCCTCGGGGTTCTACTGATCGGTATTTTCGCGTTTCCAACCAAACTGTTCGACTAGATTACGGGATCTTTATAACAGTTATGAAAATCATGTTGGCTCTGATCTTCTCCGGTGTGTCTACACATGAAGGGGGGTTAGGCCTTAGCAGGCCTGCACGTGACTTTGCGCTGGTCCGAAGAGGGGGGTGGCCTCTGCTGAGTTTTGTACAACCTGTCCCTCTCAGAGATGTTCTAAACGCATTCCCACTGACAGCTCCATCTACACTGCTGGGTTGACAACCATTGTCCTGGCTCTTGAAATGATATCTAAATCAAAACATAAAGATTTCGTTATTCTGTTGGACTCCCTTTCTACTTTGGAGGCCATTGCTGGCCGTAACCTCGAGCACCCTCAACTTCTGAAATTGTTTGAACTATAACCTCTCTGAAATCCGACGGATACAACATAGTTTTTGCTTGGGTTTCCAGTGATGTGGGCATTCGAGGCAGTGAGGTGGTTGATCGAGTACCACATAGAAAGAGAAGAGCAGATTGTCTGTCCCTCACACCTCTCGTTTTCCTTTTTTTTTTTTTTTTTTTTCAAACATTACAATATTAAAGTTCTGTACGCACAATAATGATAAGTAAAACCATGACCGAATTCAGATTTTGTTAATCCTGTACTCATTTCCTAAGCACCTGTCGGCGGATCTTGATGAAAGACGGGCGACAAGTGGATATGATTCTTTACGGAATGTACTGTCAAGGATTTGTGAGGTGTGTGTATTACATCCATGTGAAGACGACGAGCACATGAGCTCATGTGTAGACTGGAGTAGGTTTCAGAAATTTAGCTTTTGTTTAGTCAAGCATGATTGCATTTGGATTTTTTAACCTTCTTTTTGGTGTTGGCTCGTTGACATTTATGTGGCCTCACAGTTACTGGTTCATTTTGTGACATGCGCACGCGCGCGCCCACACACACACACACACACACACACACACACACACACACACACACACACACAACACACGTACGGACGCACGCTTGCACGGACGCGCGCGCACACACACACACACACACACACACACACACACACACAACAACACACACTCACACGCTTATTCACATGCTACACACACACTGTGTCTATCTTTCTCAGAAAGGGAGGGGGAGGGAGAGACTGAAGGAGGGAGGAGGTGAAGGGGATGGAGGAAGAGAGGGAGGGAGCGTTAGAAAAATGCTCCTCTGCCTAGTATGCTACCCTTGCCCTCTGGTCTGAGAAAGGCGTGGATTCCTCATGAGAAAAGGGCGATGTCCAAGACCTCCACTACACCCCCTCCTTCACTTTCCCCGCTCCACCACCATCGTCTCATTTGTTTTAAATCTCAACACCAAAGAGGAGCAAGCCTCGCGATACACGGTACAAAACAAACACAATTTTTAAGCAAATTGCCTTCAGTAGACACAGACGATGGCGAACAGAAGAAGAAGAAGAAGAAGAAGACGAAGAGGAGGAGCAGAAGGAGGAGCAGGAAAGGATCAACGTTCTGCGTCAAAGTGAAGGTAAAATCCATGTTGGTGATACTTTCCACCGATTTTGGCATAAGGTGAACCTAGATGAATCGCCATATCCGTTCCGTATGAGATGTGCTTATTTGTTCGGTGACAAGTTTTGGTGCATATTGAATCGTAAAGACTCGAAACGCCCCATCATCTGTTACCTGGTGTCTTTTCTTCTCTGGCATGTCGTTGGGAACCACATTACATTTTTTGTTAGCAGTTTCCTTCTCATTGTCCACTGGCACCCAGATCTACATACTCGCACTATATTTCTCAGATTCCAGTATTGCCATGCACGAGCAAGCTGTAGGAAACGAAGTGAACTTGGTTGTTTTATTGTTGATGTTTCATGTTATTGCTGAGGTGGCTGTTCTAGGGAAGCGCTACAATCACGCTTAGGCATTAATGTTGAGAAAGGTTTAAAACGGAAGAGCGTTGAGAGTGCTGGTAATTTTGCTATGATCCCAAGGCAACCCACACACGTACTTCGGTTTGTTTGGTTGTTTTTTTTTTTTGGGGGGGGGGGGGGGGGGGGGGTGTTTACGATGTTAAATGTTTTGGAAAATTTTATTTTCACATTGAAATGAATAAATAAAAGACAAAAACAAGATTGAATCTTGGTATAACAGAAGACAGTTCGTTCCAGATTTATCGCTAGGAAACGAAAGCTGAATGGGGGGGGGGGGGGGGGGGGGGGGGGGGGGGGGGGGGGTATACAGGTTGAAGCAGTAGCCGCGAGGGAAGTAAACCAGCAATCGGAGATATGGATCGTGATACCGTGTCCGTAAAGCGACGGCCTCTGTGACCCAGGCATCTTCCGCTTCCTAGCCACGATTCTCACGGTTGATGTTGCGCTCGCCGCCATGCACTAGATGTGATCTGACTGGAATCGTGAGGGGATGGGAGGGAAGCGGAGTGGTGGTGGTGTGTGGGAAGCGGAGTGGGTGGTGGTGGTGGGGGGGGGGGGGGGGGGATCGCGGGATCATGAGTAGGGTGTGTTGACCATATATTGATTTCATTTATCAAGTTGGGATGCATTTCTGATCTGCGTGTCAGCCTGTCCGTCTGTCTTTGTGTCTGTCATGGGTTTAGAAATTTCGTGTGTGTGTGTGTGTGTGTGTGTGTGTGTGTGTGTGTGTGTGAGTCAAGTCAGATCAAAATTATCTTTATTGAGGGTTAAAGAATAAGCTTTACAGCTTTTTTTTCATCCTGCCCTCACACACAAAAAAGAATGAATATCAAGTACAATAATGAAGAAAAAAGAAACACGAAGCAATGCATAAGTAGAAATCCATAAACCGCTGCCCGCCTGAGACCAGTGATCTGCCTGCTGCTGACCAAGCCTGACGTTCCGGTCTTCCCCTGGGGGCCATAGTGCGTCCGATTGATACAGCCTGCAGGGAGGAAGGGGAACGGAGGGGGGTGGGGCATATTGGTCGGAGGAGCGTGTTTGTGGTGCATATTAATTTTGGTCTGACTATCTGATCCAGTATCTCAGTATCACACATTCCAGAGTTTGCACACCTATATACACGCAAGCACGCGCATCCTACTCCACCCATTCCTCTTCCTCCCTCCCTACCTCCCCCCCCCCCCTCCTGTGTGTGTGTGTGCGCGCGCGTGCGTGCGTGTGTGTGTGTGTGTGTGTGTGTGTGTGTGTGTGTGTGTGTGTGTGTGTGTGCTTTTCAAGGTACAAAACAATCTTTTTCGGGGAATGAAATGTAGGTAAAGAAAGTGAGGGTGCTGGCGATCTTTTGGTCCCAGAACAAATGAAATGTGCACTGAAAAATTGGGTAAAGTGGGATGAATGTTTTTACTTTAAGGTTGACAGTTTCTTAACACTGGAAAGATGTAAGAAAATGTATCATTTCTAAATTTGCAATCGGCTGCTTGTTTTGTGAAATCTCCTGTTGTTTAATTACATTGTGACTATCGTTTTTATGGCAGAACGGATATGAATGTGCATAGAGAGCGTCTGCTTAGTACGACACCAAGGTTTTATGTGATTCATTCTCTCTCTCTCTCTCTCCCTCTCTCTCTCTGTCTGTCTGTCTGTCTGTCTGTCTGTCTCTCTCGCTGGTGAGTGTATGCAATAATGTTTTCTTTTGTTCTATTTGTGAATATTTCTTTGAATCAGGTAGAGTAAGTGCGAATGTTGTGAATGTTGCTTATAGTGTGCATGCTTTTCTCCGACGTTTTAGCTTGTTTGTTCTTTTCTCTTTTCATTCTTTCTGTTAAAATCTAATTTGTTTACTTATATTATGCAATTCTATTTTTACCCGGAGGCTAGATGTGTAAAAAGCATTATTTATGTTTATCGCACTACCCGTTGTAATAAAATTTTGTT
>CM065730.1:16084903-16094903 GCA_033310375.1 Conus canariensis | reverse complement strand
CATGAGGACTGTCGTTGGATGCATGTGGGCTTTACTCAGTATGGGGTGTTTAGTGTTCATTCTCAGCAATAGACGGTCTAATTGTTCTCAATGGGTGGTTAGCAAAGAATGTCCGGTGTCTTTTGAATAAAAAAAAAAAAGATGGAATATAAGACACCTCTCAAATGACTCAGGATTAGTGCAGCATCTTATCTGGCAAATCACCGGAGCCCCTGTTCTTTCTTCCTGTTTTTAAATAGCTTCTCTTGAACTGTTAGCGTTGTGGCTTCAATACTGGGAGTAGTTGTGCACGTGGCATTGGGGATGAGCGGTTCAGGAATAATTCCATCCAAGAGACTCGACTCGGCAGATGGTGCTGAAAAAGACAGCAACAGTAATCATAATCGCAAGTGAGTTTACCGTAATTGAACCAAAATACTGGCGTAAGCATGCAAACAAAAGAACAAATAAGTGTGGGCCTCAGGATCCAGCCTGTGTCACACACAGGCTGACAAGGCCGAGGCCAGGACTTTTCTTTTAACAACACGGCCCCGTTCCCTTACATGACTCCAATACTGGAAGTGTATGGAGTGGCTTGTTGCTCAGACAAATCGACGTGGTCGCAGAGGAGCCTTTGTCTGTTCTCTCTGTTCAGCTTCAGCTGGCGGCGTCTTTCCGCAAAGAAGACACGTCAAAGACCGTGTATGCAGGCAGGAGGGGCGGCTGTATAACCGTTATTCCTTTCCCCGATCGATACAGGGAGGCCACCAGATCTAATGAGATCTGTAGCAGTTCTCGTGAGACTAGGCTTCCCTTTTTTTAACAGTTTGAAAAGAAAAAAGCCGCTGTTTGGTTGAGAGAGAGAGAGAGAGAGAGAGAGTTTGTGTGTTTGTGCTTGAGACACACACACACACACACACACACACACACACACACACACACACACACACACACACACACACACACAGAGAGAGAGAGAGAGAGAGAGAGGAGGGTGTGTGTGTTTGTCCTTGAGGCAGAGAGAGAGAGAGGAGAGAGAGAGAGAGAGAGAGAGAGAGAGAGAGAGAGAGTCTGTGTGTGCATGTATGCGAGCTTAATTGCCCGTTTGAAGTTGGTTGCATGATACTCGAGTTTATGCGTGCTGGTTGGCTAGACATATTTCCTTCACCAATTCCAGCTTTTGCGGTTGGATGCACACAAATGGCATATTTAGCGACAACTAGGTTGGCTGTCTTTGGTAATTGCACACACACACACACACACACACACACACACACACACACAGACACACACACACACACACACACACACACACACACACACACACACACACACTTCAAAATCATGCAACATGCATTCTGTCATTTTTGTGCAAAGTGTGGCTCCTGAGGGAAACTTGGCGGTGGATTTGAAACACTTCAGTGGCGTGGACTTGAACAGAATAGCCATATAATCGTGGTTTGTAACGTACCTGTTTTAAAAGGTACACGCCTATATCTACACATCTTCATATGTACAAATGTTATATATATATGTACACACACACACACACACACACACACACACACACACACACACACACACACACAATATATATATATATATATATACAATTATAAACAAAGCTTGCTCTTATGTCTTAGATTGAAGAAATAGGGGGAGATAAGCGTTCATATCTGCAGTGGTAGATCATTCTGCCAACTAACAGTATGTGCTTGAGTGGATGAATGGGGAAAAATAAAATAAATGCTTCTCAAAATGAGCCTTTAGCAAGCTTATAGTCTCCAAGTGGGAGACGATCTCCAATGGGGAGAAAACCCACTAACATATAACTCCTGGTCAGATACCGATATTTCGAAACCTGATTGTTTCTCCTCAGTGACCGCGGAAAGTGGTAATTTGACTCCTCTGCCTTTTCGGTTTTAAGAAGAATGCTATCCCAGAAAAGGCTGGTGTGCAATACCGTAGTATGTTTGTTGAGTTTTCAAAAAACCAACCAAAGGTGCCACCTATATATATATATATATATATATATATATATATGTAATATGTAAAAAAAAAAAACTCCCTCTTTCTCTCTCTCCGTTTCAGCGACAAAATCAAATGAATATATTGTTATGTGGATCAGCACCAGTAGAGAAATCAAGTAAACCCAGTGTTATATTGATCAGTGCACAGCCTCTTTCGTACAGGGGTAAAGACAAAAAATCGATGGGATGTGAAAAGCAACAGAGTTCTGACCTAGTTGATGTAATGAAAGATTAAAGCATTGGTCTTGCTTCTTCCTTCTTCTCTTGAGTTACAGGCTATGTCTGGATGTACCGCGCAGTCAAATCCATAGGTTGACGTTTGTCGTCCCTCTCAATACCAGCAGTGGCCCTCATCCTTTCTCTTGCAGGTCCACCAGTGACGGCAAGGGATAATAGGGGACCTGTCGGACCTTTCTGGGGTGTAGTCAGGTCCAGTACTAAGAGGGCACTCATTTGTGTTCTGTCTCTGTCCCTGTCTCTGTCAGTCTGTCTGTCTGTCTGTCTGTCTGTCTGTCTGTCTGTCTGTCTGTCTGTCTGTCTGTCTGTCTGTCTGCCTGCCTGTCTGTCTGTGTGTCTGGCCTGTGCAAATCTATGCACAGTCATAAAGCAGTGTTTTTTTTTCTTTTTTTTTTTTGTTTTTAAGTGTGTTGCCATCCTAGTTCCTTGCGTCCATTCCTGCTTCACTGCTTGTCTGCTGCGGCCTGATGTGATTTGATTGCATTCCCGCCCGCCACACACTTGCTTTCTTGTCCTGAGAAAGCGTGGTCAAGTTCGGAGAGAAATGTGATTGTGCTGGCGACACGGATAAGAACGAGGCATCATCAGCGAAAGCAACATTGATTTTACAGGCCATGAAGATTTCTCGTTTCGGTGGTGCAAAACCAGAAAATCAGAGATAGGATGTAGATGGGGAAGAAGGGGTAAGGAGAGTGTGACAAGTCTTGCTTTATGTGATTGGATGCCCAAGATCAACAGTGATGGCATGGCATCGCTGCAGGCGTTCTAGTGTTACAGTTGATAGTTCAGGAAGTCTGGAACTGTGGAAAGAGGGAGGCATAGAGCGGTGGGTTGCTATTCGGATTGTCTGTCCCTTTAGCTTTAGTTTCCAGCATTCCTTTCTGATCCCCAAGCTGGTGCTTGGTGCGATTTGATTTGATTCCTTTCCCCTATTCGCTGCCTCCCCGCCCCCAGTGTGGACAAGATGAGGGTGTGTCGCTGTCAATGATAAGAGCGGGGTGTTATACAAGGCAAGAGTTTGAAAGCCACATCGATTTTCCAGGCCACGAGGCTTAAGGGGTTTAGTGATGCAGGATTTTCCCCATGCAGCTGGGCATGTGATTGAGAGGAGAGGGAGAGGCAGAGACGATGAGTCTCTTTTTTGTGTTAATTACTTCTTTTTTTTTTAATGATAGCATGGTTATGGACAGCGGCGACATGGTTAGCAGCAGACGAAAAAGAAAAAAATGGAACTGAACCGCCAAGTTCAAGAAATGGTACAGGAGAAGAAATAGAGGGGTGAGAGAGAGAGAGAGAGAGAGAGAGAGAGAGAGAGAAGGGTGAGAGAGACAGAGAGAGAGAGAGAGGAGAGGAGGGAGTAGGAGTGGCTGAGAGGGCGCATGTGTGCGTGTGCGTGAAGGGTGAAAGGAGGCGGGGTGCACCAGAAATCACCAGAGAGCTGTGTTTGATGTTTCATTTTTTATTTTTCCTTTGCACCTAACTTTGTTTACCCATTACAGGAAGTGATCAGTGAGAGATCGGCTGTTCATGCATGGCATTGGAGGTTGTTTTTTTTTTCCTTGAGGGGTGCAGTCTGTTTACCCTGGCCCCAGGTCTCTAGAAGGAAACCTCGTCAACTCTTGATGTCACTTCACAATCCAGTGGTGTTTCTCCTCTGCGTCTGTCTCTACACGTTCCTTGCTTGGCTCTCGGCTTCCATAGATTCAATCTGATTTGATGCTGTCCCTCCCTTCGCAGATGCTTCCCGGTCTCACAGAAAGTGCGGTTAGGGTGGAGGTAGAAGGGCCTGTGGTGGTGTCCACGATCAGAGTAGAGTACGATCTGAAGCAACAGGGTGGAAGCTACATTGATTTTCCAGGCCCCGAGTCTGGAGTGGTTCAGCGGGGCAGAATTTGGTCGTATTGAAGACGCATTACAGAAGGGTCTGGCTTTACGAGATGGTGTCCATAGAACGGAAACGATTCCGTCAGTAGACGTGCTCTGGTTTAGCAGCAAATTTCTGTGATGCGCTCGAAGCGATTCGAACACTTAGCGAGCGAGCGAGCGAGCGAGAGAGAGAGAGAGAGAGAGACAGACAGACAGACAGACAGACAGACAGACAGACAGGCAGGCAGGCAGGGAGGCAGACACAGACAGACGGATAGAGAAGGGGGAGGGTAGGAGAGAGGAAGAATAGAGACAAGAGAAGAGAGAGCGAGAACGAGCAAACATATGTAACGGGAATAACCACTGAATTGTACATGCTGTCTTTACTTCATTTTCAATCGTGTGGTGAGAATATGCATTGGCATATCGGTTTAAAAGGACCACAGGTTTTTCCATGATCAGAGAGTTCCTGCATGGCAGTAGAGTTTTTCTTGAGGAGTGCAGTCTGTGTACCCTGACTTCGGCTGTCTCAATGAAAACCTCCAGATGGAGCGTTCTTGATAGTGAAAGGGAAAAAAGTAAGGCAGTGCATTATCCGAAGACTGTTGTCAGCTATTTAAGAAAATAAATGTATTATATGTTGATACATGAAAATTATTGCAATATCTCTTTTTTGAGACTCACTGTTTTTGTAGCTCTCTGTCTGTCTTTCACATGAGAGTCTGTCGTGTGTGTGCGCGCGCGCGCGCGCGCGCGTGTGTGTGTGTGTGTGTGTGTGTGTGTGTGTGTGTGTGTGTGTGTGTGTTTCAATTGGTGTAGCTGTCTGTAGCGGAGCTCATTTTACCGTGACATTGCTGTCTCCGTAAATATCCCCAGTCCTCTTGTTTCTCCTCCCCTCTCGCCCCTCTTGCTTGCTTCCCACAGTGCAAGATCCCTAGTCCCCACCCCCATCCCCACCCCTCCGCCCACTCTTCCTCGCTTCCTACAGCAGCAGGAAATCCTAGTTGATCTGATTTCATTCTCTCACCTCGTCACTGGCGGTCAGCTTGGAGACGGATGGAAGCATGTTGATGTTGAGGCGACGGTGGCCTATTATCTTCTGCAGCAGGTTGAAAGCAGCGAACAAACAGGCAAAGAGAGCAAAAAGAAGACAAAAATCAGTCCAACTTTCCAAGGCGATGAGGCTTTCCGGCGTCAGCGCTGCAGATTAGATGCGAGGGAGATTCTAAAAATTTAGGGAGGAAAAAAAAGGAGGAATCTTGGTGTGCTGGGCTTTGAGACACAATACTGGTCCCGCTGCTGCTGGCGTTCTGATTCGGCTGTAGATACTTGACATAAAGTGGAAATGAAGTAAAAGACTGGAGAAAAAAGGGAAAGACCAAGTGAAGAAAGAGGAGGAGGAGGAGGAGAAGAAGAAGAAGAAGGAGAAGAAGAATGAGGAGGAGGAGGCGGAGGAGAAGAGGGGAGAGAGAGAGAGAGGGAGGGAGGGGGGAGAGAGAGAGAGACAGAGAGAGAGAGACAGACAGACAGACAGACAGACAGAGGAAGTGGAAACATTAGAAACACCTCAGGGAGAGAGAGAGGACGCGAGGGCTATGGGAATACCACCACGCATAGGGACATATTAGGACTGCCATTGGAGTTGGGAACATATTACACATAGCATTGGAATTGGGAACACATCAGACACACCATAAAAAATGACGAGTGCGAGAGTCTAAGGAATTCCATCGGAATTAGGAACGCATTATGAACCCATACCACTTGGGAACACAGTAGGAATACCATTGGAATCAGGAACGCATTACATATGCCATCGCAGTTTTAGAACGCTGGAGGAGTACGACTGGAATTAGGAACGCATTGGAAACGCAGAAGGAATATCATCGGATAATTTGGAACGCATTAGGAATGCCATTGCCATTGGGAACGCATTAGCAATACCATTGGAATTAGGAATGCATTAGGAATGCCTTGCAACTAGGCAGGCCTTCGGAATGAGCTTTAGAATAGAATTGGGAACACAAGAATACTAGGAATGTCATTGGGATTAGAAATCCGTATGAATACTATTGGAATAGGACATATGTGAGGAATATCGTGGGAAATGTGAATGCGAGAGCATAGAAAATATATGCAGAATATCATAGAAAATGTGAATGCGAGAGCATAGAAAATATATGCAGAATAGGAAATAGGAATGCGGGAACAATGTTTGTTTAAATTTTGATGATTGTTCATTAACACTCGACATTGGACCTTTGAAGAAAAAGCTCCGGATGTGATTTGAATGTCCTTAATTTTATTTCAGAACTCTTTCTCACTCTTTGTCTGTCTGTCCGTCCGTCCGTACGTCCGTCCGTCCGTCCGTGTGAGTGTTGGTGTGTGTGTGTGTGTGTGTGTGTGTGTGTGTGATATGTGTTGCTGTTTGTCGCCCAGGGTTCTCTTCCGCTTCCTTAGCTATAGGATGAGTTGATTATCATGCTTTCCCAGACGATTTGGTAGCTCCCCTCTGTACTTGCATATAAGGAATGTACGAAATAGGTCGGCGACAGATGAGGCCGTGTTGTCGTCAAAGATGATTATGGAATAGCGCGGTTGGAAACAGTAATCTTTCTTTTTTTTCTCTTCTTTTTTTTTTGTAAGAATTATTATTAGGCCGCAGGTATTTGATATTGACGAGGTGAGAGGAAGATGTCATGTTGCATGTGCTAAAGACATGCAATGTCAGTCTTATCGGTGTTGTGCTCCGACAGCTGTTACGTGAGGAAAAGGAAATGAACTTGATAAATGGGGATGATGACTTGTGGAGTGGAGAGAGAGAGAGAGAGAGAGAGAGAGAGAGAGAGAGAGAGAGGAGAGAGAGAGTTTATTTTTTTAGGTGGGGATGGGGGGCTTAATTATTTTACATATTGTTTGACGTGCTATGTTCGCGATACCTGCATACCGCCCTCTTCGATCCTTCTTCTGTTCTGTCTTACCGTCAGAAACACTGAGACTCGGGCCTTTAAGAATTTCACAGAGAAGTTTTGGTCCAAGTAGATGACAGTGAGGTAGAATGCGAGAGTCATTTTCCGCACTGGGGAACGTATATTCATTGATTGTCGTCTCTCGGAAAGATGTTGACAAACTGTCGCCCGTTTAGCGAGTACCTCTGAGGTAACTTCACAGCGCCGCGAAGATTAGCAGGCTTTAAAAAAGCTTCGATAAACACGATGTCGCCGACTCCAGCATTATTAGCCTTCCTTGCAGACCTTCAAAATGAACCCTGAGATGGAACAGATCAGCCAGTTCGTGGCTTATTCGATATTTGCTAAACCGTTAATCTGAAATGACGATCCTTTACCGCCCAGTGTATCAACAAACGAAGGCTAAAGGCTGATGAAATTGAATTATCACTTGTCGGCACTCCATCATCTGTCACACTGATTGCTGCTGCTTGATGGTTCCATAGCCACTGGTGACAGGGATGGCTTGTTTAAAACATCTTAGATCTGTGAAAAGTACCTCGGGATCAGACTTTTCCTGAACTTGTACATTGCAGGAGCATAATTACGCCATGCTTCTTTCCTTGATTTCAGAAGCATTGCATCGGTTAGACTTTCTGTCTTGTGATGCATCGGCGTGCATCATTTGTGCTTTATTGATATAGGCTATTCTCAACAGATTTCTCGTCTGTAAAGTGCTCCAAAAATGGCGTTGAACCAGAAGTGGTCGATGACATATTGCACAACAATTAAAGAAACTTTACTGGCTCTATGTCAGATTTCAGTAACAACAGATCGCATTTCTTGTTTTCCACCCATTTAGATGGATCGCTTCCGCTTCACCAAGCCCATGGCTTACTATTGTTCGCGTTTACTTGATTCTTCTGATGAAATATTCACGAAGTCTTCGAAACAGATTGAAGAAAGTGGGAGAACATAGCTTTAGTTTTATCGCGCCAGCATTTGGAACTTGCTGTCATCCAGTCTACACAACTTCAGAGGTCTGCGCAGATACAAGAATGGCCTTAAAACATTCTCCGTCTGTCTGTCTTTCTGTCTGTCTGTCTCTCCCTGTGTGTGTGCGTGTGTGTGTGCGCGCGCACGCACATTGGAGATAAGAAGTAAGGGCACTGAGATAAGAAGTAAGGGCACTGTGATAGGTAGTGGTTAAAGTGTGTGTTTGAGAGAGAGCACCGTAGATAAATTGATGAGATTACCATGATGAGGATGATGTTGATGATGGTGGTAATTATAATGATGATTAAGATTCTATATGGTTTCATAATGGCAAAATATTGCGAGGACAAGTTGGACTGTAATTGTACTTAAAGTTGCACTTACACACACACACACACACACACACACACACACACACACACACGCACACACACACACACATTTACATACACCGCATTCATATTCAGGCAATGCATGAATACACAGTCTTCTTTTTCGATGATACATATACATGGACACACAACAGACTATACATTGGCTGTATAAAATTAAGATAAACATGGGAGGCAGAAGGGGAGGGGAGACAACATTTTCATTTTCTCAGATACTTCTGTAATGCAGATTGCGTTTTGAAGAAATAGTCTTTCACGTCTACAAAATAAAGGCATAGTAATTGCAAACCATTCGATTTTGTTCAATCCTTAATGAAGATCCAGTGTAGGCATTTGCCATTTGATTATCCAGTTTTTGATTTTTCACCAACAAAATTTTTTTATAGTACATAAAAAAAGATCTTTACATGTGCTCTGTTAAATGTGAGTTTAACCACATTTGGTAAACGTTCTCAATGGTCACCAGCCTTTCATGTAGCGAGCGTTGCTGGGTTTCGTTTGACGAGTCTGTGCGGTAACATCACTGGAGGGCATGAATTATGACTTCGTTGTCCACGCTAGTAACGGTGGTCTGTCATGGAGTAAAACACCTACTGGACAGGTGGACGTGGAAAACGATCACTTTGCTGCACTTGACTGCCATGGTGATGGCTATTCTGCCTTTGTGGCAACACTTGTCTCCCCTGCGAACAGCCAACACGTGTGACCCACATGAAGTCAAGGTCCTCAGAAGTCAAAGATAACAGGACGCAGTTTCAAAGTTTGGTCAGTCTCTCACACTGGCTAACCAATGCTAAGTCATTTGCACCGTTTTGTCCCTTTCTGTTTGTTGTTGGCCACGAGCAAACTTCGCTTGTATCGCGTGTCTGTGTTGATGAGTGCTTTGAGTGTCAGTTCAGTTATCATCGACAAGCTTGGACAGGTATGTTTTTTGACTGCTGGGTTGGCGATCTACCTTTGGAATTTGGTCAGTGGTTGAAGGAAGAAGAAAGGGATCAAGACACATCTTCTGAACTATCAAGGCGTCCCCTAATATCCTTTACTTCCAAGTCGAGGTTTTCATTAGGCGAACTTGATACAAAAAAAAATCTTTTTGCTGCCAGGTATTGCTTGAACAAAAAAAAACCACATGAGAAGTCTTACCATGTGGACATGATGTAATATGTGGAATACAATAAAACTTTGAGATGCTCGTTTCAGGAAAAATAAAAAAAATAAAAAACGCGCTTTTCGTGACTAGTGATCACTACCTGCGTGTCGGTTATCTATAACTGACCCAGCCTTCTGGTCGAAACAGGTTTCATGTCGCCTTCGGCTTGTTATGTTGTTCACAGTAGAAACGTCTGAGACCTAATGATTTCTTTTTCCTTTCTTTCCTTCCTGTCTCGTCCCGTCCCTCCCTCCCTTCTGCTGGGCTGCACGAATGGAGGATCATTTTGTAGTATTTTTATTTATTTCTGTTTATGCACTCGCCAAGAGTCATTAAGCGCATATCTTACCCTTGCCTGTCTTACCAGTGGGACTTTGTCATGTCGTTTTGACAGAAGTAATA
>CM065730.1:16007403-16074903 GCA_033310375.1 Conus canariensis | reverse complement strand
CAATAATGAGCCGTTATGTCAGCTAGCAGTCGCCAATAGTGAGCCGTTACGTCACCTAGCAGTCGCCAGTAGTGAGCCGTTACGTCACCTAGCAGTTGCCAATAGTGAGCCGTTACGTCATCTAGCAGTCGCCAATAGTGAGCCGTTACGTCACATAGCTGTCGCCAATAGTGAGCCGTTACGTCACCTAGCAGTTGCCAATAGTGAGCCGTTACGTCACCTAGCAGTCGCCAGTAGTGAGCCGTTACGTCACCTAGCAGTTGCCAATAGTGAGCCGTTACGTCACCTAGCAGTCGCCAATAGTGAGCCGTTACGTCACCTAGCAGTCGCCAATAGTGCGCCGTTACGTCACCTAGCAGTCACCAATAGTAGCCGTTACGTCACCTAGCAGTTGCCAATAGTGAGCCGTTACGTCACCTAGCAGTCACCGATAATGACCCGTTACGTCACCTAGCAGTCACCAATAGTGAGCCGTTACGTCACCTAGCAGTTGCCAATAGTAAGCCGTTATGTCACCTAGCAGTCACCAATAATGAGCCGTTACGTCACATAGTAGTTGCCAATAGTGAGCCGTTACGTCACCTAGCAGTCACCGATAATGAGCCGTTACGTCACCTAGCAGTCACCAATATGAGCCGTTACGTCACCTAGCAGTCGCCAATAGTGAGCCGTTACGTCACCTAACAGTCACCAATAGTGAGCCGTTACGTTACCTAGCAGTCACCAATAATGAGCTGTTATGTCACCTAGCAGTCGCCAATAGTGAGCCGTTACGTCACCTAGCAGTCGCCAGTAGTGAGCCGTTATGTCACCTAGCAGTCGACAATAGTGAGCCGTTACGTCACCTAGTAGTCGCCAATAGTGAGCCGTTACGTCACCTAGCAGTTGCCAATAGTGAGCCGTTACGTCACCTAGCAGTCGCCAATAGTGAGCCGTTACGTCACTAGCAGTTGCCAATAGTGAGCCGTTACGTCACATAGCAGTTGCCAATAGTGAGCCGTTACGTCATCTAGCAGTCGCCAATAGTGAGCCGTTACGTCACCTAGCAGTCACCATAATGAGCTGTTATGTCACCTGCAGTCACCGATAATGAGCTGTTATGTCACCTAGCAGTTGCCAATAGTGAGCCGTTACGTCACTTAGCAGTTGCCAATAATTAGTCGTTACGTCACCTAGCAGTCACCAGTAATGAGCCGTTACGTCACCTAGCAGTCACCGATAATGAGCCGTAATGTCTCCAGTAAGTCGCCGCTGGTGTACATGCTGTACTCCCTTACATTGGCAGTACGTTAGCTTGCGTACTGCTGCCCTGCATTCCATCGTTGGGAATGTGAACTAGGACAAGAGCTTCACGTAGTAAAGTAACAGACACCCAATGCTCCACTCTAACGTTGGTTGTAGAAATGCCACACACGCCATCCTGCTTGAAAGAAAAAGAAGACGGTGGCAGCACAGTAGCAGGGAACAACGACAGCTCAGAAAATGGTGTCTGGTTTTTAGCCCTGGTCAATTCTGACTGTGTTTGCCTTATGGGGGTTCCCAGCTTGAGGATGGATTTTCTGGAACCGGCTAATGGGACAGGCAACGTTATTCGCTGTGGCAGGATATGTTTACAAGCGTTTTGTCTATGGGAAATGGAGTTGGCCAGGATGCAACTTTCCTTGGACCAGGATGGTTTAGGATAAAGGCACATTTTGGGGGGGGGGGGGGGGGGGGGGGGGAGGGACGAGGAATTATCGCAGCCCCTACCCCTCTCTCCTCTACCCTGTTCCCGCCCCGCCCCCTCTGCCTTCCCAGTGTTCACAACACCCGGTATCCCGGAGCGTGTGCTCGTGATTGGCTGGCGCACTATGTTTCAGTAATTGTTGGGACTTGTTTCGTACATGTTACATGTTCTACAGGATTAAAAGACTGGATTCATGGATAACTGTCTGTGTCTCTGCCGCTGTTTGTCTGTCTGCCTGTTGTCTGTCTGTCTGTCTGTTGTCTGTCTGTCTTCCTCCTCTGTCTGTGTCTGTCTGCTCTCGTTTGTCTGTCTGTCTCTTCTCTCTCTCTCTCTCTCTCTCTCTCTCTCTCTCTCTCTCTCTCCGCGTGCGCGCGTCGCTCGCGCGTGCACGCTGTCTGTCTGTCACTGTCTCGTCTCGTCTCTCTCTCTCTCTGTGTATGTAGTGTGTGTGTGTGTGTCGTGTGTGTGTGTGTGTGTTTGTGTGTGTGTGTGTGTGTGTGTGGTGGTTGTCATGGTCGTCTTCTTTCTGTCTGTTTCTCTCTCTCTCTCTCTCTCTCTCTCTCTCTCTCTCTCTCTCTCTCATGATACATATGATACAACGAATGCACACTGATAAATTCTTTTGTAAAAAAAACGCGCAATTCAACAAGTGCATACAAGTTTAAACATGAAAACAATGATGCTTGTATAAATGTTCATAGAGATGCACATATAGCATTCAGGGTAATAGTAAAGGTGTTTCGCCCACCTCACTACCATTTGTCACCAGAAGCAGACAGAAGCGGATAAGAAATGTGGTCAGCTCGTTTTAGAGAAACTTTCGTTTGCATACCTCAGCCTCCAGTACGGATGGAAGACAAATGTAAGAAAAATAAACAAACAGCAACAACAAAAATATCGACGGCCCGCCCAATAAGAAGAGAAAACGATACAGACCGAATGGTAAAAAACGCGACCACCTAAGGATGTAGATCAACCCGCCTTTTATTGATCTCCGTTTGTTGGAGTAAGCCCAAGCCGGTGTTGACCTGTTTACTTCCTGCTGCCCCAGCCCTGCCACCCCACCCTCCCCATCTCCTCCTTCCATCGCCACCACCACCCCGCTCCCCCTCCTCCTGTCCTTGTCCGTTTGAATCCGTTGAATCCGTTACAATATTAGTCTGGCCAGCTCTTGTCGGGAATTGTTCAGCTGAGAAATCCTACGGTTGCTATATTTTTGACATCCAGAGATCTTCGAAGAAGAGTAGGAAAACGTTTAAAGTACAGGGTTTGATGAATGTATTTTATTGAGATGTATACTTTTCACCGTAAATCGATAACTGTCCCATTACCACATGAAACGTTCACTCACTCCAGTTACATAACATTGTAGTCAGTATATCTCTTTTGCATAATGCCAGCGATGTTGAAAACGGGATGCTGATTTTCATAACTGTATGAATAAATAACAGTTATGAAATATGATCATCTGTTGTGCGGGAGGCGCGCGCCGCGCGCGCACACGCACACACACACACACAACACACACACACACACACACACACACACACACACACACACACACACACACACCTGTGAGGTCATGTTTTATTTGAGTGTGTGCCTCTCAGGACATACTTACCATGTTTATCAGGCATGTCTGTGATTGGTGTTTTTTTTTTTTTTTCTGTTAGTGATCTTGTTTTTAAAGTTGCCTGTTGTTTGTTACATAGTCCGATTAGGTATTTAGTGTGATGTTGGCGGTCTTTGTGTGATTGTATGTACACACCGACACCCACCCACACACATACAGACACGCACGCACACACGCACATATGTAAACACACATGTTCTCTCTCTCGTGTAATATCATATATATTTGTGAAAAGACGTAAAATGAAAGTACTTTTGTTACTACTACAACTACTACGACTACGACTACGACTACTACTACTACTACTACTACTACTACACACTCACACAGTTGTGTCTCCTCAGACTGACACTTCCAGAGAAGCAAAACGACGAATGTCAGAAAAAAGGGAAAAGTCCTGGGAAAAAGACCGACATCTAAGGGCTAACCAAGGTATATGTAAAAAAAGAAAAATCTTCTGAGGAACGAAAAGATGCAGGTCATAAATGAGATTGCGGTGTATTGATCTTCCGTTTTAGGGAACCAGCAGGCCAGAGTCAGGGTTGCTATTTTAGAGAGAGAGAGAGAGAGAGAGAGAGGAGAGAGAAGAGAAGGAGAACAAGCACGAACTAAGTCTAAAGTTAGAATCGTCATAAAAATAAACATGTGTACACACACACAAGTATAGAACAAAAAACCCACCAAAACTTTAAGCCTGCTCCAATATGCAGTGATGGAATGAATATTTTTGTTTTTGTGTTTTTTGAAGAACAGATCGTAAAATTTAAAGTCAATCTAAGACCTTTGAAATAGAAAGTGAATGTCGGCAAACAAAAAGGATGGGAGTGTAGTTGTTTTTCA
Organism: Conus canariensis; assembly: GCA_033310375.1. Taxonomy (NCBI): domain Eukaryota; kingdom Metazoa; phylum Mollusca; class Gastropoda; order Neogastropoda; family Conidae; genus Conus; species Conus canariensis. The sequence continues at coordinate 16,070,704 of CM065730.1, read as the reverse complement.
GTGTAGTAGTCTTCTCTCGTAGTGCAAATTTCATGTGTTCATAATTGTTTTTTCAAAGATTCAGAAATTATTCGTTTTTAATCGCTGGCAGGGGTATGGAGGATAAATTGCGGTGAACATGTTTTAATAAAGTAAACATAAAGGAAACATATCAAAGTGGCACTTTCTTTGGTTGATATATTTTGCTCGATTGAGTAGTTTTTGTTTGTTTTTTAACAACCAATCTCTGTCTTTCTCTGTGTCTCTGTCTGTCTGTCTGTCTGTCTGTCTGTCTCTCTCTCTCTCTCTCTCTCCTCTCTCTCTCTCTCTCGTTTTCGGTCTGTCTGTCTGTGTACTTTACATCAAAGATGCGTTTAAAGTTTTCGGTATCTAATCTCTCTAGCTAGCTAGCTAGCTGTCTATATGTCTGTATGTCTATCTATCCATCTATCTATATTTCACACAGGTGCGGTTTTTCCGTGAACAGTTGACAGAATTTTCTTTCAAAATGCTTCATGGTTTGGACGATCCATGATGAAACGAAAGTCATTGCCATTGACGTTTACATCACGATCTGTGCACGACCTGTCCGCTTTTGTTTTTGTTTTGTTTTGTTTACCCAAGGGTAAACACTTTTATTTACGTGTAAAGGAATTTACAAATGGAAAACGTGAACAGAGAACAGTACTTAAACAACAAAAAGGACAATAGATCTTATCTTACATAAACAAATTACAAAGCAGCAATAATTTTACAAAATGAACAGCAAATCCTATCTAACATATACACAGTACAAAGCAAGCACAACATTGTGTCTACACTCTCAGTGTCGCACATTCACCTTCTCACTGTTTTGGAGTGCTGTCCTTTTTCCTGATCAATAATCAGAAGAGAGGAGAGAGAGAGAAAACAACCCTAGATTCCATAACATTTTCTGAGCAGAAGCATAGGAATCGACATCAACAGTACAGATAAATTACTTATCCAGAAAACGACGGTTGAGTTTTAGCTGCCACGCTCTTGTTCGAAATTATGTATAATGATCGCTCTTCAAATTTAAAATCCTAGGCTTTGTTCAAGACTACACGCATACATAAACGTGCTCACGCTTTCCCAATCAAAAGCTTATAATTGTGCCATTTGTTATCAAAATCAACATAGTTAATATTCATTGTTGCAGTGCATTTTTCTACTTGATATTTGATTTTTAAATATTTCCTGAAGACAGGAAACAGAGGAAGCACCTTTTCAGCTCTGGATTTGTATGTAAAGAACTTTGCAGAGATAGTAATATAATCGAATATGATGTCAGTTTTTTTTAACCGCGAGTCTGTGCCAAACAGAACAAGTTCCTTTGATAATGTGATTTCAGATACACAAGAGCAACTGTCTTTTAAGAAATTATGAAGATCACTCCAAAAATGTGTTGTTACATTGCATGTGAGAAATAATGATCTATGATTTCCTTTTCAGACTTACAAAAAGTACATTTGTTATTTTCAACGATATTCATTTTTTCGAGAACAATATTTGTAGCCAGGATACTGTGAATTTATCTCATTTGAAACCATTTCAGTTTAATTTCTTTTATTTCATGTGTGCGAAGAAATATATTTTTCCAGTTCAATTTACACGTTTCATTGTTCCGTTCCGCACAGCATCTTGGTTATGAGTTTTCTTCATTTAAGATGTCATAATAAAGTCGAGCTCCTTTCTTTACGCTCCAAATCATACTGAGAGTTTGTTTGTTTGTTTGTTTTTTTCAATTTTCTTAGGTATATTGCTAGTGAATCTGATATTCTTCATTCGAATATATTTTCTGACAGATTGTACACAACCTAGATATAGCATAAAGTTTGTTTGAACAGCATGTTTGTGCTTGAATTCTTCATATCTCATGAATGACCCTGCTTGGTCTGTCAGATCCGCAGTATGATATACACTTTTGTCTGTCCATTCCTTAAAACATATAGTTTTCCCGTCCTTTTTAATGTTTTTATTGTAAAAAATGTTTTCAGCCAAGAATTCGCTAGGATCCTCAATACTTACTTTATTACCAAAAATTTCATATGCTTGGAAACTGTCATTCCAAAAGGCATTAATGTCTTTTTGGTTAACTGGTAAAGCATAGCCATATTTCTCAAGATCCTTTACCGGAGGATACGTTTTTTCTATCACAGAAATCCATTTATGATTACTAAATTTAAGTTTTCTGATCAATGTAAGTTTCAATGCCGTTGTCATGTGTTTAAGTGAAAGTATTCCTAATCCTCCATTTCTTACATTTTTTTACTGTTGCTATCCTATCTTGTTTGTTATTCTATACGAATTGAAAGCATTGCTTTTGAAGCGTACCCGTAAAGCTGTTTGGTGGGTAAGGTAGCAAGATCCAAAGATACATGAATGTTGAGAGAATCAGTGATTTCAAAACGGCTACTCTGCCAACAGGTGCAATAACTCTCATACTCCAGGCGTTGAATAATAATTCTATTTCAAGAAATTTGTCATTGCAATTCAGTTCTATGCACTGTCATAGTTTTGGGGGGAACCATATTCTAAGAATCTTAAACTGTTTTGGATTCCATTCAATTTTTAGGTGAGACATATATTTAGTCTTTGAAGACACTTTGCTTCCCAGCCAAACTGCCTTTGTTTTTTCGATATTCATGGACAACCCAGATACTTTTGCGAATTTGTTTAAGGTCTCTATTGAATGTTCAAATGATATTCTGTCCCCTTCATTTGTCAACTGTGTATCATCTGCAAACTGTGACAGCTTGTGTTCAATTTGGTTAATGTGTATTCCCTTAATGTTTTTATTTTCCCTGATCATAGTAGCTAATATTTCTGTGGACAATGTAAATAAAGAGGGAGGTATTGGGTCACCTTGTCGACAACCTCTTTGTATTTCAAACCATGTTGAACTCTGACTGTTTTCTATTACAGAGGATTTAATTCTCTTATGAAAAGTCGTGATCCAGCGACAGACATCTTTACCAAATCCTAATGATTTTAATACCTTTAACATAAGTTGCCAATTCAAGGAATCGAACGCCTTTTCAAAATCTATGGAGATCAGCATGCCTGGGAGTTTACTTGTTTTTAAGTAATGTATTAAATCATAGCTTAATCTAATGTTGTCCCCTATATATCTATTTGTTATGAACCCCGTTTGATCTTCATTGATGAATTTGGGAAGAACAGTTTAAGTACGATTAGCTATGCAAGAAGACCTTATCGTATAGATAATATTGAGCAAAGATACTGGTCTTCAGTTTTTATGAATTCCCTAGGTTTGTCTTCTTTTGGGATGCATGCAATTATTCCTTCTTTTTGCGTATTGGATAATTCCTCGTTTTGAAATGACTGGTTTAAAGCTCTGACTACAAAAACACCCAGTTGTTTCCAGAATGCTTTAAAAAAATACCGATGTGAATCCGTCTGAACCAGAACTTTTCCAGTTCTGCATGTGTTTAAGAGCACATCCTGCTTCGTCAAGTGTTATTTCTCCCTGAAGCGATTTTTGTTCTTCCTCTGTTAATTTTGGCATTTCAACGATCACGTCCGTGATCTCACATTCTTCCACTTTTCTCTCTGATATACGGGTTACATGTCTGCTTTTGTTGTTCCATCTTTTCTGCTTGATTCTGTCAGTTTCAAAGTGAGGTGACTGCTGGCGGAAATTGAAGCAAACTTTTAAAGAGGAATTATGATTGATCCACCAGATAAAAGGGACCAAGAAATAACAAGACAAAACACGATGCGTTTTTACCTCTTTGGTCTTCTTCAGGCGAGATAAACATTTAGGACAGTGAAAACGAAGAACGAGCAATCATCTATCTTTTCAAATTGGGATCAAGACGGACGCTGAATGTAGAAAGAGGCCGTCGGGAAAGAGACAATGCGTGTTGAAATGATAATGATAATAATGCTAGGAATTATAATAATGATGATGAAAATATTAAAAAAAAAAAAAGTAATAGATATAGGATTGCTACCACTTTCGTTAATGATATGACAACAGTAGTTGTAGTGTTGATAGTGGCTATACACACAAAGGGAGAAGGAAGGGTTACAGTATTGTCGAACAGCATGGTTGAAGTGGCTACAGTGTTGGTCGCGATGATGATGGTGATGATAATGGTCATAAAATAAAACGTTTGGAGACGTGGCTTCTTGGGCTATATATTAGATGGCTTTTTAAATTAGTATTTTATTTTATTTTATTTTATTTTTTATTGATCTCTTTTCACTGAGTAGGCCAGAGTCACCGTTCGCTCCCTTTCCCCCCTCCCTCTTGCTGCTCCCGTATCACCGCTTCCTATTCGTTTCAGTTATTTACAATGTTTGGTCCTGCCGTGAGTGGTCAGGACTTCAGTGTCTTGAGTTCTTCCTGAAGAATCATAATTCTTTGTCCTGTAGGGATTGACATGTTCACTGGCCATCTTAATACGTTGTGGACGTGCCAGTGTTGTGATGGATAGGTTAATTCCCCATCCCCTCCTGGGATATTGTAACTGGGCCATTCTTGTGCTTACATTCCTCAGGGGAGTAATGTTTTGCCTGTTTTTCATGCGTGTTAAATGTAACGTCTGAAGACGACATAAATGTTGAAATTCACTTGACTTTGTGTGTGTGTGTGTGTGTGTGTGTGTGTGTGTGTGTGTGTGTGTGTGTGTGTGTGTGTGTGTGTTGTTGTAGTATATAACTTCACTTGTCTTTTTTGTATCGTGTAGTATTTTGTTGTGTGCGTAAAATGTAAGTGTTGTCCTTGATTGTATAAAGACAGTTCAACTTCTTGTTGAAGCACAGAGATTGTAATCAAACGTTGCGAGTTCCAATCCCTACGGCTTCCAGCGTTAAAGAAAAAGGGCAGTTTCTCTGATATCTTGACTTCTTGTTCTGGTGATGGTTTATCTCAGTCTGCCTTAGGTGACTGTCGTATTCAAACCTCAGTGTAGCTTAAACTTGATATTAACGAGTAACATACCACTCGTTCGTGTCACTTAGGCCTACTGTTTCAGATTTTCGCACATTCAGTCAGTTGGTCTGGGTTTTTTTTTTTTGTTTTTTTTGTTTTTTTTTGGGGGGGGGGGGGGGGGCTGGGGGCTGGTGGGGTGAGAGAGATGTTTGCCCGTGGATTTCGAGAGGGAAGAAGAATAAGTGGATGAGTGTTCAGTGCCTTGTGGTGGCACAAAAAGCAGAAGGTAGACTGAAGCCAGCTTTTGTGGGGAAAGTGTCAGTGGAAGACAGCTCGAAGACTATCGCCTATTCGATCTTCAAGTCGTGTTGTTCGTCGAGGAGGTGGACGGGCAAAATTACATTTGAAATCTTTGTGCTCACCTTGAATGTTTTACAAAGACGCCAGAGAAAGAGAGAGAAAAAAAGTGAGTAAGAAAGAAAGAAGATCACAACAAAACATGAAACAGAGAGAGAGAGAGAGAGCGAGAGAGGGGGGGGGGGGGGGGGAGGAATGGTCTACGACAAAAAGAATTAGATGCAGTCACTTGGGGTTGTAAATTATTCGAACGCCTCCTATCGATTCTTCATTTCGCGAACGGGCTGGGATAGGCTAAGGTTTCCCCAACCCCTCCCCAATTCCCCATCCCCCCCCCCCCCCCTCCCCCTTGCACCCCCACCACCCTGCACCTTCCTTTCCCCACACGACTCAAGCTCATCTCGCTGTCTCCCGCGAGCCACCTGCCCCCCCCCCCCCCCCCCCCCCCCCCCCCCCCCCCCCCCCCCCCCCCCCGTCACCTCATCCCCTGCCCCCCTTCATCCTCTCTCTCGCTGCCCTATTCCCATTTTCGACTGTTCCCTCGCATCTCAGACGCCCCCAAAATGCGTGTACATGTATCTGAAATACTGTCGGTTCGAATGGTATTTTTGTTTGTTGAAAACAGCGAATGGTATTTGGGTGCGCTTAGTTGTGTGCTTTTATGTTAATAAAAAAAAATGTACAGGGGCGCGCGCTCGCGCGCGCGCGCGCGCGGCACACACACACACACACACACACACACACACACACACACACACACACACACACACACACACACACACACACCCCTCGGGTGGAAGGTGAGAAAAGAACTGTCAAGCAAATGGCTACAAAAAACTTTTATTATTTCTTTTACGTTGTTTTTGTCTCCCCCTGTCATTTATCGAACCGCCATTGTTTAATCTCTGGGCACTTGAGCGACATTTGTGCTGCGAGGGTTAGACTCCTTTTGAAGTGGGACGGACGTGAGAGGGATGGAGAGTTGGAGGCGGTGTGGGTTGAGGGGTAGGGGTAGATGAAACCGGAAGGGTGGGAGTCTAAAATTGGAAATCTGTCTCTCTCTCTCTCTGTCTCTCTTTGTCTGTCTGTCTGTCTCTCTCTGTCTCTCTCTCTCTCTTTGAAGCCATGAGTTTCTCTACCCCTACTGTTCCTCTGTCTGTCCGTCACTCTGTTACTTGTATGTCTGTCATTAAAAAAGAGCAAATGAGAAACAATGCCGCCTACGAGGAGATACAACTGCAAGTCAACATGGCAGACAGCCCGTGCACCTTGTAGCCGCAAACACGCAAGGCCGCTATTTTAGCTTTCCTGGCCAGTGTTTTGACTAAAACGCCCGCAGAGCAGCCTAGGCCACTTTATATATATATATATGTCTATGCTGCAGGACATGAGATAGGTTCGACTCCCAATATTGATTAATAAAACAAAATTAAAAAAATTCTCCCACTGTCCAAAACACAACCGAGAGGGAGGGAGCGGGGGAGGGGGAGAGGAGAGAGAGAGAGAGAGAGAGAGAGAGAGAGAGAGAGAGAGAGTAGGACGTTTGGGGTGGGGGAAGGGGTAGAGGAATAATTGGAAGGGGAGCTTGAGAGAGTTGTTCTCAATGTAATTTTCCCTCGATCTGAATGAGTTAAAATTATCTTCTCACGTATTAGTGAACTGCTATTTTGACAAAAATGTTGATGCTTTTTTTTTATATCGTGTTGATAAATGTCAGTGAACTACGGGGACAAAATATTTTCCCATTTGGTCCCAAATTATCTACTGGCACCAGCAGCATTAAACTTGTTTTTCGTATATTAAAGTTGGTCCTTACTTGCCATTACTTGATCATGTACCTTTTTGCCTAAGGACATGCTGACAACAGCCTCTGCAGAACGTCATGCGAAATCGTGTAGAAAAGCGACACCTAGATGATTCCAGTGTGTTGAGTGCGTTCCAGATGTTGGCGACAGGATGGCGAGTGTTCTTTCTCTCATAATTCGTGGGGTGGGGGGTGGGGTGTTGTTGCAACACGTTAGTATCAACAGGGTTTAAATGTGGGCTCTCTGTATGGAATAGCAGGGAAGTTGGGGGAGGGGGGGGGGGGGGGGGGCAGACAGAGAAACCCAGGAATTCTGTTGTTTCCACTCCTCTGAGCTGACCTGTAAAAATGGAGGGGCTGTTTTGGAGGTACCACCGTCCGGTTGGTTACTGGCTGACAGCAAAAGGCAGGTACTCAGCTGTACTTCTCAATGATTGTATTTCTTTTTCTTTTTTCTGTCTCATCTTCGACGGTTCTTCCATGGCATTACCCCACGCCGCTCATCCCGGCCGCCTGTCCACAGGCACATTATTGCTTGTTCCTCCACAGCCCCGGCACTGGTAATCTACAGGAAGAATCGGTGTCAGTCGTTATTAGGCAGCCAACTAGAGGAGACACTGCACTGCTGCCGAGTCACTTCGGTGGTGTTCAGTATTGACCATATTTTCATCCACAGACGCAAGTAGACCAGCCGCATTGCAACATACGTCCCCGCACCATTAGTTAGAATGTTTGGACCAAGATGGAGCATTCCCAGACTAAAAGCACCGACCTTTTTTCTTTGCTCTTTCTCCACAGCTTCAGTCTCGCTCATTCAGCTTGATGTATTTCATGGGAGATTACTGTCTTCTTTTTTTCACATTCTGCTTGTTCACACAGCAGCCTCAGTTCATCTCACTAACCAATATCTTTTTCACTGAAGGCACCCAAGCCCTTGAAGATTTCTCTTAATTGTCTCGTCACTCACTCCAAGATTGATTGAAACAAGACATTCCGACAAAATTTAAGAAACCGTCAACAACTTTTTAGTTCCACAACCGTAGAAAATACCGACGCACGCATCTCCTTGTGCACTTTCGACTTACCACTTTGGGGCTTGTTGTCAACCGTTTTTCTCAAAATATCGATGGCTGGTGCACTTTTCCTTAACGTCGACTGATTGACACCCAGCAGTTTCGATACTTCTCACTCTCAGAACCTGAGATCGATTAAAGATACTCTTTTTGTTTAGGTCTCCTCAATGGGATGCTTGTGTTCTGACTCTGCTGATGCCGTCCCAGTTCTAAATGGACTAACAACGACTATTAGACGCGCGCGCGCGCGCGGTGTGTGTGTGTGTGTTGGCATGCCTACGCAAATTGAGATTGATTACCTTAAATTTACCTTGCCCTCAATGTGCGGCTACAATGTAGTAGAAACAATCGCTTCTAAAAGCATCGCCATTTTTTAAGACTTTTGCTCCTTTACCTGGACAACCAGAGACTGATCTGAAAATAAAGTGCTCTCTCTCTCTCTCTCTCTCTCTCTCTCTCTCTCTCTCTCTCTCTCGTGCACGCGCGCGCAAACATACAGATCCACACACACATAAAAGAGTCTGTCTGTCTGTCTGTGTCTCTGTCTGTCTATCTGTTCTTCTGTCTGTCTGTCTGTCTTCTCTCTCTCTCTCTCTCTCTCTCTCTCTCTCCTCTCTCTCTCTCTCCCTCTCTCTCTCTCTCTCTTGGTAAACATGTTGAAAAGTGATGTAGTCGTGTTCAGAAAGGGTAGATATTTAGGTGTTTGAGAACAGTGGACTTACCATGGAATCCGGATGCCAGTCGTCAACATCGATAAATACCTCGGAATTTATTTTTCAACACGGCTAAGTTTTTCTGCCGCTTGTAGAGATCTTTCGAGGAGTGCTTAACATGCTTTGTTGTGTATTATGCAAAGATTATTTAGGTTAGGATATAAATCTTTTAATGTATTCATCAAACTGTTTGATTCTTAAATCCAGCCTATTGTACACTATGGTGCTGAATGATGGGGCTTAGAAAATGCTGCGCTTCACTGTGAAAAATTCTGTTTATTTGCCCTGAAAAAAAATTCTAGGTTATTTGCGCGCAGACACCAAACGGTTTGATTTATGGCGAAACAAGTAGATATCCAGTTTATTTAAATTGTGTTATAAGATGTATAGTTTATTGGTTAAAGTTACTTGAAATGGAAGATGCAAGATTACATAAGAAAACCTATAGGATGTTATTTGGCTTAGATATGAGGGGCAAGGTGAACTGGGTGACAAAGTCAAAATGAGATTATATGAATTAGGGCTGAGATATGCCACTGCGGCGGAAAACAAGACTGCATTTTTGAAAATGCTTCGTACCAGGCTTATCGATTGTAGATGGCAAGACTGGAATGCTCACATCCAAGATAGTAGTAAATTTGATTTATACAGACACTTCAATCCACTATGTCGTATCCCAACTTATTTATCTGTACAAATGGATTACCATTTAAAGTACATAATGACAAGATTTAGATTTGGATTGTCTGATATTAACGTTCATCGATATCGTTATCGTAAAGAGTGTACAAAGATTGAACTTGTTTGTCCTTAACGAAAGAGGCTCGTGAAAGCGAGGTTCATTTTGTGTCTTGCTGTCCTGCCTTGGAAACACTTAGAAACCAGTTTGTCCCATCAAAATGTCATAGACACCCTTCTGCATTTAGGCTTATCTTACGAGTCACTTCTGCTCGCGAAGATGTTATAAGACAATTTGCCATCTGTTTGTATAAGGCGTTCAAAATCCGCTCCATTTGCTGTGCGTGGTTGATAACTTTCTCCTTTCCTTTGTGTTTAATGTTCGATTTCTTGCATTCATAAGTGATATTGTTCTCCTTTTAGTTGCATTGGATGTATGATTCTTACGTTCACGCATGGTATGTATATACCGCCTCCTTTGTAAGGGCCTATGACCTTTTTTATCCTCGTCAAACATATCTTTTCTTTCTACGCTTCAGTGACTTATAGTGTAGCAAAGTTAATATTGTGAACGGCCACAGCTGAGGATGGCATTAACCAGATCAGTTTGTGAACGGCCACAGCTGAAGATGGCACTAACCAGACAAGTTTGTGAACGACCACAGCTGAGGATGGCATTAACCAGACAAGTTTTTTTTTAAAAACTTTTTATTTTAATTTGCATTCAGTAACATGAAACACAAACATAAAAAGGAAAAGCAAAAGGGCATTATACATCAAAAGTCGAGAAATAATTGTTTTAACAGCCAGAGGTAAGAGAGAGAGAGAGAGAGAGAGAGAGAGAGAGAGAGAGAGGTGGTGGATGGATGCTATCAATGGCGTTTTCATTCAGTGTTCTACCTAGAGAAACATCTTAAAAAGGCCTCGAATACATCAACAGTATAGATAACATTGGCACACAAAAGACTGTTCAAAATTCAATTTTGGACTGTGGCAAATGGCAATCGGATAAATCATACAAAAGTAAAATACTTTAAGAACCGTCTATTAATGGTTTATAAATCATCCATTTTACACACAAATCTGAATATTTAGAGATAAGTAAGGCATTGCGTTTTTCAATTTTGTATCGCTACTCTAGTTTCTTAAAAAATAGTTATTCGTGGATGGTTTCCATTCAGTTTGCATGAATATATATACAACTTTGCAAATAGTATAGTGAAGTAAAGGACACTGTCCCGTTTTTATCAAATCCTAAAAGGACCAGCGATTCAGTCAGTCTTAAGTGCTCTGCATTTGCACATTTTTCTCTAATCAAACCTGTAAGTACATTCCAAAAGAATTTGACATAATTGTATTTCCAGAACATATGGTCAATAGTATCTTTATTTGTACCACAAAAACTGCATTTGTCATTGTTACGAACTCCAATTCCCTTTAAAATAACATTTGTACCTAAACATCTGTGCAATAACTTCAGCTGAAACCGTTTTAGTTTAATATCGTTTATTTTGCTGGTGTATAGAAAGCATGATTTCCAGTCATGATGTACCATCAGTTTCGAATCCCATTTGTCGCATTTTGGTCGAACATTATTTTCAAGAAGTATATTGTAATAAAGCTTTGAACCTTTGTGAATAGCAAATACCTTCTTCAAACAGCAAGTTACATCGGTATGTTTATTGTTCGTTACAAAAATACTACATTGTTTAATGTAGTCGATTATTGCAGATTTATACCCAGCAAAGATGACAAAATCGACATTGATATTATATTTCTCTTTTAAACGCCTATAAGAAAGAAACTGACGTTTATCATCAAAAAAATCCACAAGACAATGTACATTCTTGTTACCAAGTTTTCTAGTGATAACGTATGAGTTTCCCACTTGGATTCTATTATTATAGCAAATCGGTTCGGCTAAAATTTCAGCGGAATTTCCTGGTATGCATTTGTAGTAAAAAAATTTATGGGCTTCAATGACGTCTGACTAAAATTGGTAATATTTCGTAAACCTGGGAACAAATTCTGGACCATATTTATTAATGAGCGGCCATTGAGGAAAATTAGCTAGTAGAATATGTTTCCACTTGTGGGTTGTTTTTTCAGTTTTACGAAACCACGACAGTTTTAAAGAAGTAACAAATGTTTTTAATTCAGGGATACTGATGCCTCCAAGTTTTACACTATTATGCGCCGTTTTCCGGTTAATTTTGTCTGGTTTCTTACCCCAGACAAATTAATAACACATCTTTTGTAATGTTCGAAAAAATACATCAGGTGGATTTGGCAAGTATGACAGATTTTAAAATTGCTTTTCTACCAAGAGGCGAGACAGATTTTAAAATTGCTTTTCTACCAAGAGGCGTTAGCTGACGTTTAACCCATACTTTGAACAGATGTTTTAAATCTGCCAATTTGTCCAGATAATTTGTGTTTACACAGTCTTTTAAATCATTAGTAAACCATATTCCTAATACACGAAATTTTAGTGGGTTCCAGTCCATTCCTAAATGATTCATATATCTAACTTCAGAATTCTTCTTACTTCCTAACCAAGTTGCACTTGATTTGCTAGAATTTATGTGAAGACCTGAAACAGATCCAAACTTAAACAGAACATCTACGCAAATTTCAAAAGATTTTCTATCACCTGCCAGCAAAAATTCTGTGTCATCCGCGTATTGTGAAAGTTTATGTTCAACATCATTCATCATTATTCCCTGGATATCTGTGTTTTCTCTCATCATTAATATTTCTACACAGAGTATGAATAGATATGGGGATATAGGATCTCCTTGTCTACAACCTCTTTTAATTTCAAACCAGTTTGAAACCTGACCATTTACAACAACACATCCGTCTCTGTCCGGCGCAGACGAGGACGGCAGAGAAAGAGCTGGTCCGAAAATATGAAGGACTGGACCAAAATGGCCATGCCAGATTTCCTCACGACAGCTGCCAACAGAAGATCCTGGAGAGAAACGGCGGCTGCCTCATCACGTTCTCCCAACGACCTTAGCGGTCAGGGGAATGACTGACTGACTGATCCGTCTCTCTCTCTCTCTCTCTCTCTCTCTCTCTCTCTCTCTCTCTCTCTCTCTATTTCTCTCTATATATATATATATGTGTGTGTGTGTGTGTGTGTGTGTGTGTGTGTGTGTGTGTGTGTGTGTGAAACACACAAAACTCCGAGGCCGGCTGTCAAAACCTTGTGTGTTTATTCTTTACCTTTGGATTGCAATACAAAAGAACGTGAAGGAACCTGGCTTCGTGCCAGAAAAACCCCGACTCTGCGTTGTCTGTCTGTCAGCTTGCGCACAGTCTGACTGGCGTGGTGGTGCCGTTGTGTCTCTTGCCGTGTCATTTAGTTGCCGTTCGCTTTTGAAAGGTCAGCTGGAATGTCGTTAAGTAATAATAATAAAAGAAATGTGGAGAAAGAAAACGGTGGTTAATGGGAGCAGTTTTTCCTCCTCGTTCGCTCAGACTTTAGACTCGAATGTGCACAGATTTGTTTGTTGCTATTTATCCCCATGCCCGCTTCCACACACACACACACACACACACACACACACACACACACACACACACACACACACACCTCCCCCCCCCCCCCCCCCCCCAAAGATATCGGATTTGGCCCTTTCAGTTGGGGGAGAAAATGTTTGAAGGGCACTCGGGAGGGTGCAGACCTCGGCCAAGTTCAAACGAATCTTGGTAAGGTCAGACCACGAATGAAAACGTTTTTTTTTTTTTTTTTTTTTTAACTGCCAAGGGAAGTTATGGTTGGAGTTAATCCCCATATACTTTATTCTTTAAGATAATGCACATACAACAACAACAACACGAAATATCAAATATTGTGTAACTAGAAAGTTTTATATTCTATGCAGACATCTTACTTCATAGATTGTAGCCAATTCTTGAAAAGTAACTACACAGTATGGCTCTGAAGTGAAAAGTTTATGATAATCTTCTCAATTAAGAGAACAGAATCCGGTTGTCTTGTTCTCTGACTTGGAAAGTAGCAGTTGGTATGGAGTAAAGTAGTTACTTCTCTTGTACATATGAATCTTGCTGAACGATTCTGTACCCGTAGTTTTATCTCGATTCGTTCCTCGGATCTGCTCTTGGCGGCATTCCATCTTTCTTCCAGATTTGTTGGAATCGGTTTCAATGGTTTTTGCGTTTCGTTGGCACAGGCAAACCAACAGATAGTGGCGAATAACACACCCTTTGCAGAGAGTGAAATAGAAAGCAGATTGCTAACTATCAGTTCAAAATGGCTGTGGACTGAATCGACCTTTAGGCTTGATTTGTTGGGTACTAGGAGCGAAGGGTGTGTGGCTTGTGTGTGTGTGGTGTGTGTGTGTGTGTGTGTGTGTGTGTGTGTGTGTGTGTGTGTGTGTGTGAAGATCCATCATGGCTCTTTCTCTGGGACCGGAGCAAAGCTGGGGAATGGTTGATGAGCGATGGATTGATTGCTGAGAGGTGAGGTGGGGGAGATGAGAGGGCGAGGGATTGTCGATCTGCAGCACCAACAACGAGTTTTACCAATCGTCAGCGAAAACGTCACCGATCCAAACGGCGGGGTAGTGTAGGCCTTGCTGGAAGATGGTAGGGGTGCGGTTGGGTGGAGAAGCGCGCAGTGAGATTGGGTCATTCGACATTCCTGGTCTCAGTTTGATTGATTGTGTTTGGTGGTGTTCGTGGTTCCTTTGACAAAGGGGCGTTTTGGAAGTCTGTAGTGACTTCCGTCCGTCGTTCCCCTTCCTTCCTCGGTCTCCTCCTCCTGCGTCTTCTGTCTGTCTGTCTGTCTGTCTGTCTGTCTGTCTGTCTCTCTCTCTCTCTCTCCACTCACACACACACACACACACACACACACACACACACACACACACACACACACACACACACACACGCGTATCCATATATGGATTGATACAGAGTTGGGCACATAATCGTCTATAACCATTCCTCGTTCTCCCCTGACCACAGACGCCCTTTTGTTCTCATCATACACCGCCTTCTTCAGAACCTCCACCAAGGGTGGGGTTTGTTTTTTTTTCGCCCGCGATTGGTTTGTTTGTTTTTAGTAAGATTATACCAAAACTACGGAAACGATTGTAAGGAAAGATTCAGAATTGCCGAACAACGAATCGTTATATTTTTGAGTGGATCAGTATAAAGGGTTAACATGCGAGATTAAAAAAAAACAAACAAAAAAAAAACCATTTTTATGAATTTCTCAAGGTGTGCATAGATCTCAATGGTAAAAAGAAGGAAGAAAGAAATACCGCTCACACACACACACACACACACACACACACACGCACGCCACGCACACACGCACACACCACACACACACACACACACACACACACACACACAGAACAACCTAGGTAGATTAGATGAAGGATATCTACAAACTCGTATGATATTGTGCAGGTCGGTTTTTGGATGGGAAAGGTAATTTATTCAGTCTCGGCACAGTCACGAATCGAGCTAGAAACCTGTAATTACCGCCAAAATGTAGCCGAGACGATTACGATTCGGTTTAGTAACACTGTTTGGCTGTGTCTGTAATACGTTTAGAGCTATATCAAGAAATAGATATATGATGGATAGGGGTGCGGATCCATACATGGTGGAAGATGTCACGTTTGAGAGAATGGATCTTGATGGCTGTGTACGCTCTCCTGTATAGCTTTTTTTTTTCCCTTTCCGTCCCTTATTGTATATTTCGTTCCTTCTTTCATTCTTTCTTTTTGTCTTTTTTTTTTTTTAATTGATTCATTGGTTTATTGATTTTTTTTTTATTTGCATGTGTGTTTCCTTTCTTTCATCTTCCATAACTTCTGTCTTTATAATCTCTTTACTTCCTCCTTTTCATCGTTCCTTCGTATTACCCGCTTTTTTTCTGTACCCTTTTCTTCTGTCTTTTTTTTTTTTTTTTTTTGCTCTTTCCTGCTAGCTTTGTTCCCTCTTTCCTTGTGTCTGTGTTTTGTTCTGTTCCCGTCCTTTCTATTTTCTGTCCTCTTTCCTTTTTTCTCCTCTTTCCTACTTATTTTCTTCTTTTTACTGTCTTTCCTTTTTCCTGCCTTTTTGTAGCCATACCTTCATACCTTTTCTCTCTCTTCCTACCTTCCTTCTTTTCCCATTCCTGCCTTTTTCTTTCTTTCCTTTTCCTACCTTTTTCCTGTCTCTCTCCTGCCTTTTTTTTCCTCTTTCCTTTCGTCTTTTTTTTTTTTTTTGTCTCTTTTGCTTTTTTTCATATCTCTTTCCCGCCTTTTTTTGTTGTTTCCCTCTTCCTGCCTTCTTTGTTTCCTTTTCCTGCCTTCAGTCCTCACTCTGTTATTCCTCCTTTCGTTATTTTCTCTTTCCGTCTTCTTTGTATTTTTCTTTCCATCTTCATTCTTGCCTCCTATCCCCTCGTCCCGCTGTGTCTCCTTTCCGTTGCTGCCTACATTGGCAGAGGAAAAGTCATACATAACGCAAGTCGTTCTATGGGCGGAAGAGCCTCTCTCCCGTGGAGCTCACAGGTCAGGCAGTGTCGGTGTGATTAGCGGCCCGGGACATTTAACGCTATTCTGGCCCCCAGTGTCTGTCTGTCTGTCGGCGGGCCACCGAGAGAAGGCCATCAACAGTTTGATCGATTCCTTGATCTACGTCCTAACAGTGTGTGTGTGTGTGTGTGTGTGTGTGTGTGTGTGTGTGTGTGTGTGTGTGTGTGTGTGTGTGTGTGTGTTAGAGAGACAGACTCAGAGAGAGAGAGAGAGAGAGAGAGAGTGATTTTATCAGTTGGCATCAAAAACATCATCATCATTACTTTCGTTAAGTACCGCAAACGCCTACTTCGCCGGTCTTACCAGAATTAATATCATGTGCGGTCAGTCGACAAGGAATTCCATTTTACAATGTATGTGTTCAATATAGGTCCATATAATCACATTCATAATCAAAAGATGAAAATCAAATTTGATACAATCTCGTCTTGAACAAAAAGTATATCACAGGTCCAAATAATCACATTCATAATCGAAAGATGAAAATCAAATTTGATACAATCTCATCTTGAAGCAAACAAACAAAGTATATTACACATCAAGCCATTCTTTTTTTGGCGTTGAACACCTTGCTCATACGCTTCTGAACAATTCTTTCGACAGGAACATAAATAAGAAAAACGTATGGTATCATGTCCGAAAAACGGCAGTAACAGAGCATTCCATTTTGTGGTAAGTGCACTGTTCAAGTCAGTAGTTCATTTGGCATCTCTCCAACATAATGATATGAACGAAGAACAGTTATGACATCATACTCACAGTAATTTTCATACCCATCATACAGAACCAAGATGTAAATGTTAGGAACTTCTTAATTAACAACTTTGGTTTAAGCAGTAATAGTTGCAATATCATTATGCATGGATTATGCAAAACATGGCTTACATTTTGATAGTTATCAGTATTATAACATTTCTTTATTACTTCTTTGTTAATATTGGATCACGAATAATCCAATTATAAGTGGTGCACAGAAAGAGATTGTAGATGCACCACAATATACTTCTCAGTTCCGCGTGTTTAACTTCATCTTGGGTAATTGTTTTAGCATGCGTCTTCGGCAGATGGGCATGTGTATATCAGATTTTTCACATGAATTTCTTTTACCAGCAAAGTGTTCCAATACTTGGGAGTATTTCCGGTAAAAGAAAAAAATGTGATAGACAGCTTAGAATATTTTTGGTATGCCTCCTCGCTTTTTCTTTTTTTTTTTTCTTTGCGAGGATAACTTTTTACGCCATTCCGCTTGAAACCACAGTGTGACGGAACGCTTTTACCTGAAGGTATTACTCAATATATTGTGTATTTAATTCTTTGAATTGAATCCTTTCCAGCTTTACAGTCTCAGTGCTGTAACGATTGCTAAACAGGTTTAGAATCAACGCAAAGAAGAATATCAAAGGATGATAGTGTGCTATACAAAACCAAAAGTATAGCATACAGTTCTACTGTTTAAATTGAAAACCCTTTCTAAGGAGCAAGAGATACCCTTCGTGTTCGTTATTTACTGTTTACTCTTTCTGCCTCAATTGAAATTTCTTTTTATACCAATCAAACCGAAGTTATCTGTATTGGTTACTGTTCGTCTGTGATTATTTGATTATAATTATTCAAGATCGAAAAGTCGGTGCCAGTCTTGAATACATGTTGATTTGTGTTTGTTCATTTCTCCTGTTGTTGTTGCTGTGTAGATATGTCAGGTACAGGGTATATGGGCAAGCTTGGAACAACTTTTTTGTTGTTGTTGTTTTGTTTTGGATGCCTCCTTGTTTGTTTTATGTGCACTGTCTTGTCATTTCTGCTAGACGATTCGATTTCGGAAGCAGCGTTCGTTTGGGATTATGGGCATGAATCATTTCGTCATGGGAGCAAGAGGTATCCTACTTGTTCCTTATATCCTTTCTAAGGTGTAATGATTTTCATACATGTGAGTGTTGATGTGGCAAAGCGAGGCCCGCTTTCAGTTTATCGGTCACTGATCCTTAAGTATAGACTTTAAGGTGATAAGTGTGACAGATCTCTCTGACAGATGTTAGTGCTTTACTGATATAGGATTAAAACAAGAGACAGATCCAAAAAGATTTTCATACCTTGTCCATAGGATTGACAGTAATTTTAAAACCATTAAGTGCTTTTCATGCTTTATTCAGTGAATTTTCTACGTCGATTTCCCAGCTTAATTTGTGTTTTAAAAAGAGTCTGAAAAGCTTCACTGTTTGATTATGTTTTAAAATATTACCATCTGAAAGCACAGAGGGAAGAATTTTAGGATTTTCGTCGCTGACACACATCATTAAGTACTTTTTCCCCTCCAAATAGCTCTAGCGACTCGTTGAAGTGTTCGTGATAGTCATGGTCGTGTATCAGATTTTAGTCGTGGCATTAGTAGTGGTGGTAAAAAGAGAAATGGTCCATAAAGTCCATGTCATTGAGACAGTTATCGCATTTATTGGTTTCTGTTATTTTCATTTTCTGAAGAAATATATGTAGGAATAGATATTGTGATTTATCTTCCACTGTCACCCGTATAGTCTGGTTTCCTTTGTGGATTCTTTTGGAGACAGCCATACGTTTTTGTGTAATTGAGCACCAAGCCTTCTGCGCCAGAAGTAATTAATATAAGGTAATGTTTGAGTAGTATTATTTCTTTCCAATATTTTATGTATCTCTTTGGATTTTGCATTAAACAGACTTGCTTCGCAAGAAATTGGCTCCTGAGTACGTAGAGAGATCCTGTTTGTTCGTATCCATTCTAGCCATGGTGTTGGGATGGTGTTGCACAGTATATATATTCAAATAACGTGTGTGTACTTTTATATCCTAACAATGTTTGCACCTCTTCTAATCGCAGAAGTCTACATTTATTAACATGAATAAGATTTCCTATATATTCTATACCCCTTTCTTTCTACTTCTGGAAGTACAGCACCTTTCTTTTATACTTGATTAAATCATTGTAGAATAATAAGTGATCACACACATTGGATGGTTTTACTTCATCGATTTTTATTTTTCTCTTAATCACCGCTTCCAGAATTCATTTTGCAAATGGTCTCTGTGTTGAACATGTTTTGATCTAGAGTTAATCATGAATATTCTGTCATTGTTTAGTATTTTATTCAGGTGCCATTTCGGTATGATGCTCCAGCTCTGGTATACTGAGGAGAATAGATTTCCAGCCCATTGCAAATAGAAGCACTTTTGGAGAAGATACGACGCCTCACGGGGAGAAGTGTCAAAAGGAAGAGATGGGCTAGTATCCGTCCATGGTGTTTTGGACACCTGTGAAAGCGTGTGGTGGATATGCTGTGGGTTGGAGCGATCGATGAGGGCTTTAAACTAAAACCTGTGTCCCATCAGCCTTCGAGATGCAGTGGTTAGAGGGCTGGGATGTGGGGAGTTCATGTCCCACCTAAGATAGACATGTGTTGGATATTTTCAGCCGTGACTGATTCCCTGATTCCCTCCCAGAGTTCAGAGTGATGTGGACTGGGACGGGATCTGTAGAGCTGAGTTCTGAGGCTGTTATTCAGTTTGCTGACCAAGATTGCTTGTGTCTGTATTTATTGGGTCTGGCTGACGCAAGGATATATATTTAAAAGGAAGCGTAGAAAACCACCAGGTCGTCTTTATCATCCTAATCTGTATTGATCTTTAAGAAAAGTCTGAAATTCTGTGACCAGTCCCGCTCGGCTTTCGTGGCAATTTCAAGTTTCCGATTTCTTTTCCACATCATGCCTGTGTACATGTGTGTGTGTACGGTGTGTGTGTGTGTGTGTGTGTGTGTGTGTGTGTGTGTGTGTGTGTGTCCTTAAAAGAAAGTTTACGGTTGCAGCAAGTTTATGGGGGCTGTGGTTAGATCTATGTGGCTGCGACCTTCAGAGAGGGACGCTTACTCGCAATGGCACCGCGTTTAATTTGTTAGTAACTATTGTAGTCAACAGGACCTTAGTTTGTGGTGTCCCGCCTGTGCTGGATCAGAACAGGCACAAAGGAACGCCACTGAAGTGACTCAACAACGGTGGCGCCGTTTCCTCTGGTGGGTTGCCTTAAAACGACGTGATACGGATTGGTCACAGTGAACTGACTGCTGTTGTTACGGCTGTGCAGGACGGATCTGGGTGTGAGTGTATATGGGAAAGCCTAAATCAGCGGCTTATGAATAATACCGCTGAAAAGGGGAGAGAAGGTGAGGAAGCTAATAGCACACACACACACACACACACACACACACACACACACACACACACACACAAAACACCTAAAAAAAAAAAAAATAAAAAAAAACAGGCAAGATTACAACATTGGTCCCATTTTGTTCGTCAGATCTGTGTGCTACAGGGGAAGTTTTCTTCATGCATTTCTGTTTACAGCCCAACCAACCGCTGAGATCTTCAGACTAAGTCATGTGTAATGTCCATAAGCACTAAAGATGATATGGCAGACAGGAGGGACGATCAGCCAGGGTAATGGTGTGTGGATTTTTTTTTTTGGGGGGGGGGGGGTAGATGGGGGAGGATGAGGGATTCCAATTCCCAACGTCTGACTATGTTCCTTTACTCAGTAAACCAGGTCCCCCTTAGGGGATGATCCGATGGTCTGAAGCTGTCTTTTACAGTGAGGGTTGAGGAGGAGGAAGAGGAAGAGTCAGGAGAGAAGGGGGAAAGGGCTGGAGTTTGTGACTGTGCTGATGCTTGGTGACGACAGTGGTGATGTCAGTTGATGGCGTTTAATTGATTGTGTTGATGATGGTGATGGCGGTGGTAGTTGTTGTGGTGGTGTGCCTGGGAACAGTGAATGCATCTTCTCCGTCGCGCTCCCTAAATACGAGTGATGGGTTGGGGCGATCAATATCCGATGTTGGCTGAAACGCTGTTTCGATTCGTTTGGAGGAGTCGCACAACGTAGAGGGCAAAGGGAAATCTGCGGTTGTTTCGTCTCAGGCTGACAGAGGTTTTAGATGCATCTAGCCGCGTGTGTGTGTGGAGTGTACTGGGATCCTGTTGGAGAGAGAGAGAGAGAGAGAGAGAGAGAGAGAGAGGGGAGAGAGGAGAGAGAGAGGAGAGAGGACGAGGGGGAGAAAAGGAGATGACCGCACGTTGATACTTGTGAACTGAGGTATTTGGTGGTGTGATGTTTGTTATTGGACGGTCTCATTTTCCGCGCCCACGCAGTGGCCTCACTGGCACCGCGATCACACTGGCTTTCCTCATCTTCAACCAGACCTAGGTTCTTCCTCCACAGTCCAGACATCGGGAGTCTGCAGGAAGCAGTCAGTGCCGAATCGTTGCAGGGGAGGGGGTGAAGAGTGGTAGTATGTCCGTTCGTTCATTGATCGGCTGAATTAGGTGTATGTGACCCCCGACCCCACGCTTTTCTTTTTATCTTACTACAATTCGTTTTTCTTTATGAAATATGCTTTCTGTTTTTCCGTGATGATAACAATGATAATGATAAGATGCAATACTACTTACAATAAAAACAACGGTAATGATAATAAGATACAGTAGCCTACTACTACTACTACTTCTAATTGTTATTATTATTATTATTGTTGTTGTAAGCATTTTCATCCCATTTAGTATTGTATTAATTGCAGTTAGTTTTGTCTTCAGCACAATCATAATCAACAGCATTTTTAGTGTCACTGTGAATCATCATCATTACCATCATCATCATCATTATTGTTATTGAAATTCGTGTTGTTGATGTTGCTGTTATTGTATCGTTGTTGTATTGATTATGTCACCTTCGCGCACGGACGCACGCACGCGCGCGCGCACACACACACACACACCACACACATACACACACACTTATACGCACACATGCGTGTACGCCCACGTACACAAGCAAGAACACAAATATAATAATGATAATGAGGACAATTTCTACATTGCATATAGAAATGTAATAGTGCACATGCATGCTCGCTCGATCATGCTCACACAAACCCACAGATCACACATACACACACGCATCGCACGCATATGCACGCACACACATACGCACATGCACACAAACACCATGTACATTTGCACATACACACGGTCCCACTCGTTCATGCATAGGCAATCCATAGTGAGCAGTCGATGTCATTCGTCAAGAGGCAACCCACTAGAGGGAGACACTGCACTGCTGCCGAGTCACTTCGGTGGTGTTCAGTGGCGCCTGTTCTGATCCAACATACGCAGGACACCACCTACTAAGCCTCCTACTGACGACAATAATTCTTAGTCGCAGAGCCGGCGTGAGTGAGCTCTCCACCGGAGGGCGCCACCACGTCCGTCCAGCAACAGCCCAAATGGACTCACCGATACCCGAGAACCGAGACCCCGCCGGCACCGAACCAAGGCCACAGACGTGGAGAGGAATCCTTTCATCTTTGTTATTAAATTGTTTATCCATTGGCCTAAATCCTACGCGCTATGGTCTCGTAACTTAGTAGATGTGTATAGCGTGTAGGGACTTGTCCAAACGCAGTGACGCCTCATTGGTGAATCTCCTCTCTCTCTCTCTCTCTCTCTCTCTCTCTCTCTCTCACACACACACACACACACACACACACACACACACACACACACGCACGCACGCACGCACGCACGCACGCACACAAATACACACACTCTCTCTCCCTCTCTCTGTCTGTCTGTTCTGTCTGTCTGTCTCTGTCTCTCTGTCTTTTCTCTCTCTCTCTCTCTCTCTCTCTCTCTCTCTCTCTCTCGCACACACACACACACACACACACACACACACACACACACACACACACACACACACACACACACGTGTGTGTGTGTGTGTGTGTGTGTGTGTGCGCGCGCGCGCGCGCGCGCGCAGTTACGTGAAAAAAAAAGAGAAAGTGTCACTAATCAGGATTGTACGTCAAATTTATCGTGATTGCAATCACACACGGAAGTAGACAGTTAATGCGAGAAGGTATTAGCAGTACTCTAAATGACAAAATGAACCTTACCGTGAAACGATTCCTCTTACTTCAAAACCACTTGAAGAGAAATTACTTCAAAGATATCATGACAGAAAAAAAAAAAAACAACAACGAGCAAACGCTTTTGCGCGTCACTTGCAATATCTTTTTTTTTTTTTTTTTTTTTTTTTTAAAGCAGAATGTTATTGCATGATCATGAGGCGGATTTCTGTTCGCAGAAAAGAGAGTGTGAGACCAATCGGTTGCTTGATAACATTTGCAGTTCGTTATTCACCTGCGATCATCAATTAGTCTTATCTGTCTTCCTGTAATTATCGATGTTCACGAAAGCATTGGTGTTAACGGGGGATGCTGTATTTTGGGGAGTGGAGTCGATTTAGCAGAGGCTTCTTCCCTTAACGTGCATTTTCATTGGCACAGAGGTCGTTTTTAACTGCACGCGTCTCTCCTCTCTCTCTCTCTCTCTCTCTCTCTCTCTCTCTCTCTCTCTCTCTCTCAGTCAGTCAGTTGTGTGGTGTGTGTGTGTGTGTGGTTGTGTGTTTACCGATACAATTTAAGATTGACAGTACACTTGTTTCAGTCTTATTATCAATGTACATGTGCATGATGGTGTGCGCATGCGTTATGTGTGCGTACCTTCATGCGTGCGTGCGCGTGCGTATGTGTGCTATCGGTACAATTGAAGATTAATTTAACAGTAAGCTGGTTTTAGTCAAGGTTGTGTGTGTGTGTGTGTGTGTGTGTGTGTGTGTGTGTGTTTTGTGGTGGATCGATCTTATGGGAACTCGCCCAAGATCTAAAGTACACATTTGGCGTTTGTTGTCTGATCATAATTGTCATGTTTGTGAGTGACTAATTTTACCCTACACAACTGACATACAACACAAACTCCTGGAATACAACTGGATAGATTTTCAGGGTTTATTCTACGATAAACAGACTATAGGGACGGGGGAGATTTCTCTGTCAGCACTGGCCTCAAGCCTGAGTCTTTGTCTCTCCTAGGCGGGAACCTAAACCTTTTCTTGGTGGGTCTTAAATATGACATCATCGATTACGTTTTAGGATGGACATAGGCACATAAAGGACTTGAGATTCACAACATCTCCTTTCCCTCTAGGAGAAAGGATTTTTTACATCAAGAAACGGAACCGAATGGCGAGACTTAATCGAATGTAGACAGCATTGTCTTAAGAAACCAAAACAGTCAATGCTTTCACATCGACAGAAGTTGATCACTTCACAGGTCCAGTTTCCTTGGAGGCTTCCGGACTCAGGTCGAGTACCGATGTCCATGCCTGGTCTGCTGTAGTATTACACCTGGTGAAGCTGTTGATGGTGCTGGATCTGGTGACTGCTTCACTGGTGTACAGGGTACCTTCGTCTGCTTGCCGCTTGAATCTTCTGGCACAGGTGGCAATGTCTCTGGGTTTGGACCAAGGGAGTGTGCAGGATTATGCACCTCAGCATGCGGACTGAAGGTCCTACTGGGGTGGATAGGATGGGCCATTGCCACCTGTGTGTTGACCACAGCATCATTGTCCAGTAGACCATCCTCAGGCGCAGGGATGAGGTGGTCAATGTGTACATGGCAGGATTTGTTAGCCAGATGTACAATGTACGCCACAAGACCAAGGCATTGAACTATGGCGCCTTGTGCCCACTCCTCAGGACCTTGGAACTGTGTACAGCAACACTGTCCCCAGGTCGAAATGGATGCAGCGTTTTGGTGCCTTGATCATGCTGCTGCTGCTGTTGCTTGCTTCACATGGTTGACTCAAGGTCTGATTTCAGGATGATCAATCGTGTGTGTAGTTGTCGCTTTAGAAGTAATTGAGCTGGGCTCACATGGTGGTTGTGTGAGGCGTGGACCTGTAGATCGTTAAGAAGTTTGCTAGCTGGTGCTCCTTGGTCAAACGCTAGTTGGCATTCATCAAACTTGTTTTCAGTACCTGTGCCTTTCTGCTGCTCCATTATTGGCAGGATGGTAGGGAGCTGATCTGGTGTGCCTGATTCCGTTTTGTTCCATGAAATCTGTGAATATAATGGAGGTGAACTGGGGTCCGTTGTCAATGACCACTTCTTCTGGCAGTCCATATGAAGCAAACAGCTGTCTCAGGATGTTGATTGTCCTTTCTGTTGTAGTGGTCTCCTTCAAACTCTGCAAAGTCGATATGGAGTCTCGGCCAGTGTCTAGTTCAGTAGCTGGCCACGACCATGTGTAAAGGGGAGAATGGGTGGTGTTTTGCTGACACAAAGACAAGCATGGCATCTCTTCACTCTGTCTTCAATGTCTGATCAATTCCAGGCCACCAGACATGACTGCGTGCTAGAGCCTTCATCTGGTAGATCCATCTTGTAGTGGTTGTGGAACGACTCGCAAACCCCACAACAGCACTCCCTCTTCCACACTCAGTTCATGGCGTCTGCTAAAAAATGGCCTCAGATCTGAATCTGTTACATGACTCAGCCATTCATTCAGAGTCAATGACAGTACCTTTGCCAAGACTGGATCCTTGCAGGTAAGGTTGGACATTTGCTGTGCTATCACTGGTAACTTCTCATGTATGGTATGTGAAAAATTACGTCTTTGGCTGCAGTCTTGTTACAGTTCTCCAAGGGAAGTCTGGAAAGATGTCTGCATTTGCTGATCTGTTGATCTGAATTCCAGCTTATAATTGTATGCAGCCAGAATCAGTGCCCAACGCTGCATGCGTGCAGCTGCCGAAGTTTGAACTCCCTTTTTCAATCCAACTGTGGCCAGTAATGGCTTGTGGTCAGTCACCAGGGTGAACTGTCTGCCATACAAATACTCATGAATTTTCTTCACATCAAAAGCAAGTGCTAAAACTTCCTTTTCAATTTTGGTGTAAGTTCTTTTTCCCTTGTTGAGAGTTCTGGATGCATAAGTAGTTTGGCGATGACTTCCATCAGGCATTACATGACTAATGACCACTCCAAGTCCAACAGCTGATGCATCACATTCCAACCAGATTGGAAGGTTTACATCACAGTGTGTCAGAACTCAGACTGACATCAGTTGAGCCTTCGCTTCCTAATAGGCATTCTGGCAGTCTGAAGTCCGCACCCATGGCATCTGATCCTTCAGCAGAACATGCAGTGGTGCCAGTTCTGCAGACAGGTTTGGCAGAAACCTGGCCTAGTACTGCACCATGCCGAGAAAGGAATATAGCTCCTTGATGTTGGTTGGTGTAGGCACATCTGAGATTGCCTTGACTTTATCTGCCAGTGGCTGCAGCCCTTCTGCTGAGATGACATGCCCAAGGTGTTGTACCCTGTCTTTGAGAAACTCACACTTGTCTTTCTGTGGTCTCAGTCCATATTCCTTTAATATTTCCAACACTTGCTCTAATCTGATCAACCGTTCTCTTTCAGTTAATCCAGTCACCTCAATGTCATCTTGGTACACCACTACTCACTCAATGTCCTGAAGCATTTGTTCCATGTTCTGCTGAAGTATGGCAGGTGCTGAAGAAATTCCAAATGGAAAATGACAATATCGATACAGTCCCTTGTGAGTGTTGATGGTCACCAGAGATTCAGACTGTTCTTCTACTTCCATCTGGTGATATGCCTGCTTGAATTAAGTTTGGAAAAGAATTTTCCTCCAGCCAATTTAGCAAAATGATCAGTGGGCTTGGGAAGTGCATACTGATCAATATCCAACATGGGATTAATAGTTACCTTGTAGTCTCCACTGATTCTAACCTTGCCATTGTTCTTGGGGACTACAACTATTGGAGATGCCCATGCACTGTGCATGACTTTCTTTATAACACTTTCTTTCTCCAATCTGTCCAGTTCCTCTTCCACCTTGGCCCGAATTGCATTTGGAGCAGGTCTTGCTTTGCAGAACTTGGGTTTGTTCTGCCCTTCTTTCAGTTGGAGTGTGGCCTTGATCTTCTTCATAGTGCCTAACTCCTGTCTGAAGACTTCTTCATGCCTGTTTATGACTGCATCCAGTGTCAGTGGTGACAGCCTGTTGACTTGACAAATGGCTTGCCAGTCCATTCTTACTGCTGACAACCAGTCCCTATCCAGAATTGCTGGTTGGCCAGTGACATTTGTTACCAAGAGTTCCAGGTCTGCTTTCTGTTGGTTGTGTTCAACTACGACATCTGTAGCACCCTGCAAAGGTAACTGTGCACCTGAATATGTAGTAAACTTTACGGGTGTTCCCTTGAGTGGCTTCTGGTTGAATTTTTCATAGAAGGTGTCTTTACTTATGATGCTTTTGGCTGATCCTGTGTCTGCCTCAAAGGTTAGACTCTCATTGTCTATTTTGATGGTGACTGCCCATGGGGTCTTCCCATTCTCTGAGGGATGAAACATTCCTAGTTGACTTATCTTCTTGTTCTTCATCCACCGCTCTGTTAGTAACATGCTCGTGTTCCAGGAAATGATTTGATTTTGGGGAGAGCTTCTGTACATGCTGAGCAAATGGCCTATCTTATGGCAAGCATGGCACTCATTTGTCTTGAATTTGCATGTAGACGTATCATACTGCTGTCCACATCTGTAACGTTTTCTAGCGCCTGTGGTTGTGCCCAGCGCATTCCGCCTGCTGTCAGGTACGCGAGGTGCTTTCCACTGTCCTCGCACTGCCAGTCTGCCGTTTCAGCGGCAGGTGTGTTGTACGGTTGCCTAAACTTAGGCCTACACTGTGCATTCCACTGCTCAGAAAGTCGCGCGAAATAGTTTCGCGTGCGTGGGCGACTTCAACTGCTTTGGTGAATGATAATGTTCTTTCACTACTAAGTTTTCTCTGAAGTGTCCGAGACTTTCAGTCCTCTTACAAACATGTCTCTGAGGGCTTCGTTCAGAAAGCTCCCAAACTCGCACTGTGAGGCTAATCTTTTCAGTTGTCACAAAATCTGTGATTGATTCGTCGCCTCTTTGCTTCCTAGCATAAAACTTTGCTCTCCTGCATATGACCGTCTCCTGTGATTGAATGTGCTCTTTCAAAACTGTCTTTATTTCATCAAGAGTTTTGCTGTGTGTGTGTGTGTGTGGGGGGGGGGGGGGGGGGGGTTGATGCTAGCAATGATGTAAACAGTTTGTAGGTTTTCTGTCCAGCTACACTAATGAATGTGTCCACTCTTGCCGCTTCACATAGGCCTACATTGTTCGCTCCAAAAAAATGATTCCAACGTTCAAAGTATGATTCTGTATCATACGACATGACGTCAGATTCCTCTACTTTCCCAAGCTAGGCTAAGACATGTTGCCTAGTGTAGAAATAAAGCTAAAATGACGTTAATGCAAACACAGTCAACGCAGTCTCTGGACTCGCAAAGAGCAGAAAGAAAAACAATGGTTTGACCTGACCTGATTGTTGCGAAGTCCCAATCCAAGATTTCACGATAAAAGAAAGAAGAAAAAAAAATCCTGAATAAGTACAGTTCACACATCAAAGTCACAGATCAGGAACAGTTTTCCCGTAGCGGAAGTATCAGTGGAGCTCATGTTCACTTCAAGAACTTCTGATTTCTTGTAAGCGTCTCTGGATATAGTTTCGTCCTGGTGTACTGTTTTTTTCCCATGTTGTCAGAGGGAGATTAGTCCTGTCATTGCAACACAAGAACTATTTACGCATCCTCGTCGCCAATTCTGTCATGTTTGTGGGTGACTAACATTACTGTACATAGCTGACATACAACACAAACTCCTGGAATACAGCTGGTCACATACTCAGGGTTTATTTTACAATGAACCAACTGAGGACGCGGAAGATTTCTCTGTCCGCACTGGCCTCAAGCCCGGGTCTTTGTCTCTCGTAGGCGGAACCTACCGCTTTTCTTGGGGGATCTTATAGGCCTAGGCCTACCTGACATCATCGGTTACATCTTAGGATAGACATAGGCACATGATGGACCTACGATTCATAACAATGATGATATCACAAGAATCAAAACGAGTAAGGATCAAAGCGTGTTCTCTTTTGATCAAACACCTCGTTGCCCACCCCAATCCCCCTCCCCCGTCTCCCACCATCCCACTCTCGCCTTTTCTCCTTCTCATTGGTCCCATCTTCCCTTCTCTGTTGCACACACACACACACACACACACACACACACACACACACACACACTACACACCCTCTCTCTCTCTCTCTCTCTCTCTCTCTCCACACACACACACACACACACACACACACACACACACACACACACACCCTCGAATTAATCTTGAAAACACATATTTGCAAGAAATAACTGGATTTATTGTTGAGAATACGAACAAGAAGAATTGTGTGACTGGAAGTTTATTGGGTGTCTGGAGACTTGAAAGTATGAACCTATCTCTCCTCCCCACTCCTCTCACCCCCCTTTGCCTTGCTTACTCTTCTTCCATTCAACGAATAAGCACCCCGCTCACCCCCCCACCCCCACCCCCATCCCCACTCCCCAAAAAAGGTACTCAAAGCGATGTCATCCAAGTCATCAGCCGTCAGAGTGATCCTTGAGGCATAATTCACACCTCATTGTTAAGAAAGAGTATGGCTAAAATGTAGGCGTCCATAAACTCAACAAACAGTAGTGTATAACAGCTCGTTTTGTGCGCATTCCCATTGGGGAGTTATTCCCTATTTTTGGATGTCCCTAAACTGCTGACGGTAGCTGACCCTAATGAAAACTAAACGCGCGCGCAAGAGAGAGAGAGAGAGAGAGAGAGAGAGAGAGAGAGAGGAATGGGGTGGGGGTACTTAGTTCCAGTGCCAGTTGAACCATCAGCTGGGAATCGTGACCTTCTCATACCCCGTTCGGATGTCGACATCTTGAGTTGCTTCATTTGGCACAGTCTGGCATGCATTCTAACCCACCTAACTCTGTGCCTTAAGAAAATGTGTCTGTCGGGCTTCGTGAGCCTAACAGCCAGGTAAAAGATCATTGAAAGCTGTACATGTGAACAGGGGATGTTTACAGTTACTGTCATGGATCCTTAGGTGAGGGGATCGTGCATGGATCGTTTTGTCGTGCGGTTTACTTCTGGTCATTCACTGGAGCCAGTTGGAGAGTGAGACCGGGGACTTAGATGTCTGGTTGATTCTTGCCGACGGCCTGTGCCTCGGAAGGGGCATCATACATAAGTAAGAATACATACCAGGCAGATGTAATTGGTACATCCATTACCTCGTCACGTCAGTGCAGACGCCGGTAAGAGTCTAAATGCTGTCTTGCGCAAAACACTTAGGTCGAAACTTCATGGGATAACTAGATCTAGAGCTAGTTCTAATTGTCAGGACAAAATGAAAATACAGCCAAGTTAAAGTCTCCCATGTGTCCTTACAGAGCCCAGTTTTCCGATGGCCGTCTTGGCTTCCTAGATTGCTTTCTGAATAAATAAACGCGAAGCCCTGTGCTGTAGTCAGAGAGAGAGAGAGAGAGAGAAGGGGGGGGGGGGGAGGGGGGTCGGGTCAGGGAACACCGGGTGGAAGGTTAGCTTGGGTGGAGACTACGGTGTGAGGGAAAACGCGAGGGGAATGTAGAAGGAAGGGAGTAGGGGGTCGCCGACGTAGTCCTCGTCACCGCAGCAGGATAAGGGGCAGTGGTGGGAAGCCTCGTGCGCGCTGCCGACGCCCCTTCTTTGCCTGCATGTTCTTTCCTCCTGGCTGCAGGGTGGCGTGGAAAAGCCCCGACGTCGGCGGAAAACTCCGCGCCGTCCTTCTTCCATTGTGGATCGATGAGGAAGTGAAACTTCCATCTCTCACAACTGTCTGGCGTGTTCGCCAGGCGTGTCGAGGCCTGTGTGTTATGTACAGTGAGAAGTGATGAGATGACAGTGTGAAACTGGTGTCAGAAGAGGTAAGACGAATAGCTGACACTGGTCATGAGGAAAGTGGTGCTGAATGAGAGACCATAATAATTGACCTTGCGAGAAATAGCTGAGGTGATACTGAGCGTATGAGAAATGGTGAGACAGAATGTTGCGGTGTGAGAAATGAGACGACATTTGCCGTGTGAAAAGTGGGACCATTCGAGAAATGGGTTCGACAGTATTAACTGTGTGCTGATTATCCTGTTTGAAATGGGTGAGATGAAATTGACCATTTGAGAAGAGGAACGTGTGAGAAATGCGCGAGGTGAGATATTAACCAAGTGAGAAGAAGCCTTGCCATGTGAGAAAACGGATGAGACGATATTGACAGGATGAAAAATGGCCACATATGAAATAAATGAGTGTGACGATTTAACGGTTGACTGAATGAGAAGTGGTACCGTGCGGGAAATGGGCGAGATGATATTGGTAGTGTGAAAAGTGTTGAGATTAAAGAAGGGGCGAGCTGTAATGACGATTGTGTTTTTGTGTGAAAAATGGTGAGACGATACTGACTGTGTGGTAAGTGGTGTCGTGCTAGAATGGGAGGAGAGGATGTTGGCTAGTAAGAACTGATGGTAAAGCAATATTATGGTAAAGCAATATTGACTATGTGAGAAATGGTAAAGCGATAGTAAATATCTGTGAAGTGTACCATATGAAAAATACATAGGACGATGTTGACCGAATGGGAGCTGGTACTGTTTTAAGTGGTATAATGAGAGTGACCTTGTGAGAAATGCCTGTATGATTGTACTGGTGGGAGAAGTAGTGACAGGACATGTATGATGCTTGAGGAGTTTAGGTGGACATTGAATAAATGAAAAGCGGTGATGAGTGAACATTACTGCATTAAAAATGAAAAAAAAAGACACCCTTATCTCCTTTCCCATGCACCCCCCTCCCCCCGTTAAAAAAAAAAAAAAAAAAAAAAAAAAACGAAGGAAATATAATAAAACTCAAGTCGACGCAGCTTTCCGCTAATATAGATCTGTCAGTATACATCCTGTTTGACGCTTATTCCTCCGCTGTTAAGTGCACGAGTAATTGGTTGTGGCAACGAGAGTTTGACGTTGAGCTGTTTATTCATGCAAGGATATTTGAATGCATTCCGACTCAAAGCTGCGAGAGAGAGAGAGAGAGAGAGAGAGAGAGAGAGAGAGAGAGAGAGAGAGAGAGTTTCAACATTAAAAGTATAAAAAGGGCGAGGTGACATTGAACGTGTGGGACATTGAACATGTGGGAAATGACACCGACTTTAAACTTGCGAGGAATAATGTGATAACTTTTAACTTGCAAGAAGTGTCTCACGACTGTACTCACGTGGTAAAATACGGGATTACTTTTGACGAGTGGCAAGTGACGAGATGACTTTGGAACGTGTGATAACTGCTGAGATAACTTTTAACGTGTGACGACACGACTGTGTGAAAAGCGATGAGACGACATGGAATATGTGGTGAATGGTTAGACACATTTGAACGAGTGGCAATGACAAGATGATATAAGTATGTGTGAGAAGTGATGACATTAGATGTTTATCAAACAACTATACTGAACGGTTGAAGCAGTGACGAGATGACTGAGGATATGAAAAGGGATGAAACCACACAGAGCACGTGAGAAGCTCGGTGAGATGACATGAAACGGTTTGGAAGTGACAAGCATGGCATGTATTGGAAGTGACGAGACAACTCGAAACATGTGAGAAGTGACGAGCGGTCCGTAGAACGTGATGAGACACCAAGGATTCTGTAAAAAGTGAGGGACAAACCAAAACACGGATGACGCGACAAGATACCCAGAAGCACGTGACAAGTGACGAGATCACCTGAAACACGTGAAGTGTGACCAGGTGACCTGAAGCATGTAAGAAGTGACCAGACAAACCGTAAACATGAGAAGTGACTGGACAACCCCAAAGCAACCGAAAATGACATGACATCCTGAAATATGCAAGAAGTGACAAGACAATTTGAAACATGTGAGAAAGGAAGAGACAATGTGAAACATGTGAGAAAGGAAGAGACAATGTGAAACATGTGAGAAAGGAAGAGACAATGTGAAGCATGTGAGAAAGGAAGAGACAATGTGAAACATGTGAGAAAGGAAGAGACAATCAGATACATGTGGGAAAGGAAGAGCACAATCTGTAACATGTGATAAAGGAAGATACAGTCAGACATGTGAGAAAGGAAGATACAGTCAGACACATGTGAGAAAGGAAGAGAGAATCTGAAACATGTGAGAAAGGAAGATACAGTCAGACACATGTGAGAAAGGAAGACTACATGTCAGTGACACATGTGAGAAAGGAAGATACAGTCAGACACATGTGAGAAAGGAAGAGACAATCCGAAACATGTGAGAAAGGAAGATACAGTCAGACACATGTGAGAAAGGAAGATACAGTCAGACACATGTGAGAAAGGAAGAGACAATCTGAAACATGTGAGAAAGGAAGATAAGTCAGACACATGTGAGAAAGGAAGAGACAATCTGAAACATGTGAGAAAGGAAGATACAGTCAGACACATGTGAGAAAGGAAGATACAGTCAGACACATGTGAGAAAGGAAGATACAGACACACGTGAGAAAGGAAGAGACAATCTGAAGCACGTGAGAAAGGAAGAGTACAATCTGAAACACGCGAGAAAGGAAGAGGACAATCTGAAACACGCGAGAAAGAAATACAGAACACGCGAGAAAGGAAGAGTACAATCTGAAACACGCGAGAAAGGAAGAGTACAATCTGAAACACGCGAGAAAGGAAGAGTACAATCTGAAACATGTGAGAAGTGACGAAACAAACTGAACACTTGAGAATTGACAACAGACTAAGTATGAAAAGTGGTGAGGTGTTTACTAACGTTTGAAAAGTGCTCTCTTTGTGTGTGTGTGTGTGTGTGTGTGTGTGTGTGTGTGTGTGTGCGTGCGTGCGTGCGTGCGTGCGTGTGTGTGTGTGTGTGTTGTGTATGCGTGTGTGTGTGTTGTGTGTTGTGTATGTGTGTGTGTGGTGTTGTTGTTGTTGTTGTTGTTGTGTGGTGCGTGTGAGGGAAACCTAGACTTGTAAGAGTGAACGTGCACAGTAAAAGTGATGGGGAAAGATCAGGTGCTGTTAATGTAAATAACGGATGGGAACATTGGTTGTCTTTTCCTTTTCAGTGGAGATAGGGTGGTATGAGGGTTGAGGTGCGTTCAAGAGAGACTTGACTGCCGGCGAGGACAATTGCTGGGGACTGGGGGACAGACTGTGACTGTTGTTCATTTCTGCGGCAGCCAGCCACGTTGTTCTACTTGTCAGTCTCGTAGACAAACATTGAAACCGCTCCGGAACTCAGACAGAACATTGGACGTTCTGGCCGGAAAAAAAAACAAACAAGAAGAAGATTGGGGCGGGAAGAAGGGGAGGTGTGTGTGTGTGTGGTGTGGGGGTGGGGGGTGGGGGGGGGGGGGGGGGGGGGGGGGGGGGGAGAGAGAGATAAGAAGGAGACAGTGAAAAGACCCGGATTGGGAGAAAGGGGCAGTGAAATGTGGTTGGTTATAGGATTTGGTTGATCCCCACTCTCGCCCGCTGTTCTCACAAGTAGGGGTGGCAGGTGTGGTCCTATAGGGGAAGGAATCATAGTGTTTTCTCTATCAGAATTGTAGATTAGTTTTCATATTAGCATTTCACCTCCGCCTTCTCTCTTCCTAGTGATGGAAGGAACAACTTTGCGATAGGAAGAAGGTGTTGTTTTTTCTCAGGACTGTTAAAAATACTCAAGTGTTTCAGGAATAATTCAGCTGAGGCTTATGCACTTAAAAGTGCTCGTATTCCAAGTCACAGACAGAATTAGAAATAAGTTAAAACATGAACTGATGTCTGAACAAGAAATACCCGACACAAGTTAAGTGCAGTTTCACTCACCAACTTTACTTGTGCGTACAAAGGCAAAATATACAAATGAAGAGAATTTCAGTGGAATCAGTCTGTGTTTGGGCTGACTTTTCCTCCGCTTTATCTCCTCATAAAGGGTGGGAACCTCTTGATGAGTTCACTTGGTGGGTCATAACTTATCTGGTGTTGGAGAGCAGTGTAGATCTCTCTCCAGTTGCTGGTGGCTGGTCCACTCTTCTTGTAGGCAGGCTTTATCAGTTGCTGCTTGGCCACGTGGAAGCTTTGATTCTTGATCTAGCTATTCGCAAGGACTCGGGTTTTTAGAGAAATTACACAACCAATGTTTGTAGATAAGCATTAGAGAGTCCGGCTTGGCAAGTCCTGAGACATGTCCTCTGACTTTCAGTGAATGTGTGAGATCTCAGCCGACCAAGATGATAATTATTAAGATATATGTATCTGCCTTAATATTCAGCCCCATTTAGTTCTTCACTGAGGAGAGAGAGAGAGAGAGAGAGAGAGACAGACAGACAGACAGACAGAGAAAGATAGAGAGACAGTGGAGGGGGGGGGGGGGGGATAGAGAGGATGGTGCAGACTGGCAAGTTTCACGTCACACGCTTCCCGCTCCTCCTCACCCAAAGTTCTTTCACACATTGTTTGCCTTTGGTGTGTTGCCAACAATGAGTGGACATCTTTGATGAGGACCTGCGGTTTTAAAAAAAAAATGTCTAATGAATTGAAAATAGAAATTTTTGATCCGAAATTGACAATGATCTCTCTCTCTCTCTCTCACTCGCTCTCTCCTCTCTCTTCTCTCTCTCTCTCTCTCTCTCTCTCTCCTCTCTCTCCTCCTCTTCTCTCTTCCTCTCTCTCTCCTCTCTCTCAAGATCCATTCATCCGTCTCATCCCATCTCACAGTGTATGATATTTGGAGTGAAAATGCGACAGAACATTTTTTGCAGTTTGTACCCTTGCTGACACTGGCAAGAAGATCCAGATATCATGGCCGCCGTACACAATGATGGGAGGTTTGCTGGACAAGCAGTAGGTTGTAAATAGTTCATGATAATCGTATCACTGCTGTAAGCTGCTGGGCTTGGCGGAAAGCTGCCAGCGTTGACTACTAAGCCTACTTCATTCGCAGCTTAGTTGCCAAGAAGTTCACGTGCATGCTGAACTGGGTGGTGATGACGAGGATAGGGGATGAGGATTTTTTAACACCCATCCTCTCCCCAACCCCACTCCTATCTCTCTCCTTCTTACCTCTCAGACTATCTTCTCCCAATACATCTAACATAAACACCAACACTGCTCGCTTCTGCACACACACACACACACACCACACACACACACACACACACACACACACACACACACACACACACACGCCAGAGCAGTTCCACAGCATTGTGTTAGAGCCCAGGCCCCGACCCACCCATCAGATTCGCCCGTGCCACTTTGGAGCAGGGGAGAAGAGGGTGATGTGATAGAACTAACTTATCGCCTCATTGATTGCTGTCTGGGAGCTCCTCTCCACCCTCTACTCCCTCCCGCCTATCCATCCCCTCTCCCCCTACCTCCTCGGGTTCTTGAATCTCTGCTAGCATCCCAGAGTCTCCCCAATCCTCCCACTCCACCCCCCCCCCCCACACACACACACACACACACTCCCTCTTCTAGCCTCCACCCCAGCCACTCGCATCTTAACGTTGTAAACCGGTGCCCCAAGTAGTGGCGGCAGTGGTGTCGATGTTGAGGTGCCGTGTTGTGCTCAGTGCAATGCACATCCGCCGAGTCGTGTCTTCCTTTCGTCAGTTCATCTTCCTCATCTCTCTCTGCGTGCTGCACCAGACAGAGGGTGCGGGGGAGGGAGTCTGTGGTGCTTTCCCACCACAGCCCACTGGTGCCTTCACTTCCCGAGTGAGAGCGAAAAAGACCGACCGATCGATCGATGCTGGTTTCATCATCAGCTTTGTGTGTGTGTGTGTGTGTGTGTGTGTGTGTGTGTGTGTGTGTTTGTGTGTGTGTGTGTGTTGTGTGTGTGAACTTGCCGACTGACCACGCCCATCAGTTTTTTGTGGATAATGACATGGTTGTGAGTGAGAATCCCGATTGTCATCTCCAACCAGAAGA
Source organism: Conus canariensis (assembly GCA_033310375.1). Lineage (NCBI taxonomy): Eukaryota > Metazoa > Mollusca > Gastropoda > Neogastropoda > Conidae > Conus > Conus canariensis. The sequence continues at coordinate 16,033,808 of CM065730.1, read as the reverse complement.
CGTTGCTGTGTAGGGGGCATGTGGAAACAAACAAACAAACGAACAATAATTCCCGGACAAAGAAACCAACAATAAACCAAGAACGATACATAATTGGGATGGCGGTTGGAGTTGGGATTGGAGATTTCCATTGTAACTGTTAGCCTTTGCAGAAACAGTATCTTTGTAGCATAAAAGACGAAGTGGATTGTAAACTGAAAGAAATTGAATCATAGATTGTATATTTAAATCTCTGTCTGTCTTGTCTGTCTGTCTGTCTGTCTGTCTCTCTCACACACACAATAGATAGACATGTACACAACACACACACACACACACACACACACACACACACACACACACACACACACATGTATATATACACACACACATGTATATGCATATATATATATATGTGTGTGTGTGTGTGTGTGTGTGTGTGTGTGTACACACATATATGTGCCTTTTATCCTTCTAGTCGCGATGGTAATCATCCCTTCTTCACCTCCCCATTTCTCCTTTCTCTCCAAAATGGCGCAGCATGGCTGTTGTTTTTGAGTTTTAGATCTGCTATCGTTCGGCAGTTGTGTGTGTGTGTGTGTGTGTGTGTGTGTGTGTCTAGGGTGCGGCTATAAAAGAGGAGCCACAGATGTAGGCGAATGGTATTCGGAGTTGTAGGATCAGGTTGATTGCATGACTTACGGTAAGGAGTAGACGTCATTTGTGAAAATACCTCTCCGGACGTAAATGTGTTGACGTGTAAGTGTACGAGCTACTGCACTGGTTTTTGCTGGAGGTCAAAGTAGAAGTCTACGCGATGTTGAAGCTGAAGAATGCAATGGACATTGTTGGCAAGTACTTCGTCGTTGGGCTACAGGTAGTCTCCAGGACTATAGGAAAATAATGTATTGGCGGCTTCATGTGTGTGTGTATGTGTGTGTGTGTGTGTGTGTGTGTGTGTGTGTGTGTGTGTGTGTGCGTGTGTGTGAGTGCGTGCGTGCGTGGGCGCGCGCGTGTCAGAGAGAGAGAGAGAGAGAGAATTAGTGTTTGAATGTTTGTGAATGACTAAGAGAGGGAGAGGGAGAGAGAGAGAGAGAGAGAGAGAGAGAGAGAGAATGACTGTGTCTAAGAGAGAGAGAGAGAGAGAGAGAAGATGTAATGAATCTTAATCAGTTCTCCTGGGTTTCTCAGTCTCGCACTGCAATAACTTCTAGGGGATATGATATGTTTTAGTTAGACAGGAGCGGCAGAAAGGTAGGCAAACGTTGCCTTGAGTGGTTCATCCCACTCCAATTTCTCACGTGTCTAGCTGTGGAAAGTTGCGCACGTGCAGCAGCCGTGCAGGACTACCTACCCCCCTTAGCAAAACAGGTGTGTCTGGAAACTGCTGCATACTGCGCTAGTCCTGTGTGGAGTTTTGATCTGTCTGTGAACAGTGTTCATCTTGTGCTTGTGTTGAAGGGAATGTTTTGCCGCAGGTCATCTGTTTGAAACATGTCCAACTCACCCCTCCGCCCTCTGTTTCTTCCTTCTTTTTCTTCCTTCCACGGCCGTTGTCTTTTCATGTGCTTCAAGGGGGTAGTCCCATGTACTTTTTCTGGCGTGACAGGGTGAGTGACCGAGGCAGAGACAAGTGCCAGTTCACTCCGCTGAACTGCTTGAAAGCTCGAGAAACATAGTTCAGGGATGGATTTCGCAAAGTGACAAATCGAGAAAGTTCTGCGCGTTGGTGGTTATTTGTTTCCATTCGCCAGCGAACAGGAAAGTTTTGTTGGAGAGAGAGAGAGAGAGACGGGTGGGCCCGGTTCATGCCAGACTGCTTTCAGTGCCCTAGAACGAAAAGGGAGTTGTATTGTCAGAGCTGAGTGGGGGTAAGGAAAACATGCCGCTAGTCTGGTACTAAGTTCTGGCGCTCACGGCCGGTGCCTGAGGGTGTTTGTTAAGGCATTCATCGGCACAGTGCCGACAGCAAGGAAAACCCGTCAATAAGCTGTAAGGACTTCTTCACTCGTAGAACTTTCTACTCAACGCTTTTTCGTGTATGTGTGTGTTTGGTGTTTTATTTATTTAGTTATTTATTCAGTTGTTTTTTTTTTCCATGTTGTAGTCAGGAGTTTTTGTCACCCAGGAGTTTTTGTCACCCAGAAGAAACTTCAGCGTGCGTGGTGTTTCATGATTGTTTGACTTCCAAGGGTCTTTCCCACCTGGACCTGTGTGCAGGTTTACACAGGGCATGCGAGTACATCTGTGTGTGCGTGCGTACCACACACACACACACACACACACACACACACACACCAGCACACGCATACGCACAAACACATACATTCTCGTCGTCATTCTCACGCGCGTGCGTGTGTGGAGAAGAGGGAGGGGGCGCGATGTGTTGAACAGTCATCGATTGATGTAGCTGTGTCAACAGTTGCTTTGCGGCAGGTTTCAGTTTAGTATATCCATCAGCCATTTGCGTGGATATGTAGGTGAACGTGGAAAGTTTGCCTGGGCTAATTTGGTGTGGCAGGTGTGTGAGAGTGTAGGGGTATATCAACGTGTATGTACTTGTCCGTGCACATGTAGGCCTATATGCCTGCATGCATGAAACTGAAAACAGCTCTCTCTCTCTCTCTCTCTCTCTCTCTCTCTCTCTCTCTCTGTGCGCGCGTGTGTGCGTGCACGTATGGGTGTATGTGTGTGTGTTTGCGCGCGCGTGTGTATGTGTGTGTGTATGTGTGTGCGTTTGCATGCGCGCGCGAGTAGCAGCGTACAATGTTTAAGCATGGATAATACAAAGTGGTCTGTGGTGAATTCAGTGACGATGATATGCTAAATCACATGTTTATTAACACCACTGTAAAGTTCGGTGTGGTATTGTCCTCGTTTTAAGCCCCCACCCCACACCCCACCCCCATTTTTTTTTAACCAAGACGTGTAGAACTCAGAAACGTCACAGACGGATGCAGCTCGTGAACACAGTTGGTGTAATTGAATTTCGCAGCGTGTCAGTACCACCTGTTGCCGACTGGCAGGCCGTGCAGGCTGGTAGCCTGTCATCGTTGATCGTTTGTTTGCCTTTCCCTTGTTAAAAGCAGAGTGCGAAAGTTCGAGTGTCGGTTGCAGACGAAACATTGTTAGAGAAGAGAACGGTGGTTTGTTTGTTTTATCCTGCCTCCTGGCTTGTAGTCCACAATGACTTGAGTGTCCTGTTGGTCGGGATTGTGGAAGACTTTCCGCTTGTGTCAAGGTTCAGCTGTTTGCTTTGGTTTGAACTTAAGGTGGACAGATTGGATCCAAGGTATTGGTCGATTCGGTTATGCTCAGTTGGGTCTACTAGACTTGGGTTGACTGTCGCCTGTATGAAGCAAAAGGAGGAATTTCGTTACATCTAATTGAGATACCCGCCTTAGCACCCTCTCTCTCTCTCTCTCTCTCTCTCTCTCTCTCGTGAAAATGTATGCAGTTCATTTGATCTGACGTAAACGCGGTTGATGGTAAATGGCGTTTTAGATCGTTGTATTAGTTTTAGACGTGAGTTGATTCACGGATTTGTGACTTAACGATAGTTTACTTTGCACATGGTTCCGTTTGCAACATGCTTGCAGCCCTTACGTGGCCTCGCAGGTCGCCCGGGTACAAACGACAAGTCTTTAAAAGTGACCTAAACTACAGTTCGGCGGCTAGGTGTTTTTTTTTTTTTTTTTTTTTTTGGGGGGGGGAGAGAGAGAGAGAGAGAGAGAGAGAGTGTGTGTGTGTGTGTGTGTGTGTGTGTGTGTGTGTGTGTGTGTGTGTGAGAGAGAGAGAGAGAGAGGTGTTAAGGCGGGGAGGGGTTAGGGAGGGGTCATATGCATTGACCTTGCCGCCTCGGATGACAGGGAGGTCGCCGTTGCCGATCAGCCAGTCCCCCGTGATCAGCTAATGAATGGTAAGTCAATATGGCCGAGAGAGCATGTCTGTTCGGTGGCCAGAGAGCGTGTCTGTTCGGACCTAGGAGAGCTACTGCATGCAAGGGAGGGTTAGTTCCGGAGCGACATGACTAGTGAAAACACCCGTCTAACGAAAGGGATCACACACTGGCCTTGTGTACATAAGGGCAAGAAACTGATGGAATGTTGGTTTGAGTTGTTGGGAAGTGTGTGTGTGTGTGTGTGTGTGTGTGTGTGTGTGTGGTGTGTGTGTGTGTGTGTGATACGGGAGTCTCAGTCTGTACTTAAGTTTTTGTTGATTTGCCTACCCTATTTCTTATGTCTGACAGAGTTGCTTCTCTCTCTCTCTCTCTCTCTCTCTCTCTTCTCTCTGTCTGTCTGTCTGTCTGTCTTCTCTCTCTCTCTCCTCTCTCTCTCTCTCTCTCTCTCTCTCTCTCTCTCTGTGTCAGCCTACCTCTTTGTGATTGAGAGAATTAAAGTGTGTGTGTGTGCGTGCGTGTGTGTGTGTGTGTGTGTGTGTGTGTGTGTGTGTGTGTGTGTGTGTGTGTCTGTATGTGTGTCTGTGTGTCTGTGTGTGGTTGGGGAGGGGGACGTTAGGAGAACCACCTGTTTCATATTGTAGCACTGAAAACTTTCCCATGTTCGCACACTGCACCTAGGTTAACAGCACCCCACCCCTGGCTATCTTTGTATGTGTCCCGATTTGTATCTCCTCACGCCACCACTCCCCCCCTCCCCCCTCCTCTTCCGCTCTCCGTTCTGTTCCCCACCTCACATCAACACCCGCATCCTCTCGCACCGCAGCACAAGCTCATCTCTCTCTGTAGTTTTTAGACCTCAAACCACTCTTCTGCGTGTACTCTGCCTATCTCGATCTCCTTGTCTTTTCTGTCTCCCTCCCACCTCCCTCCCATCCCCCGTACCACCCTGACTTCAACCAAAGAAAGTGGAAGAACCCACCCGTTCATCCTACCTCGCTTGCTCCTCTCTCTCTCTCTCCCCCCCCCCCCCCCCCTCTCCCCTTCCTTCTGTCGACTCCATCACTTGCTGCGCGTGGGTTTGGTGGGGTTGCTTGGCAATTGTTGTGATCGCCGCTGCTGAGGACTGAGAGAGCCCGCAGAAAGGAAATGAACCCCTTGTTGGCCATCGTCGACATAGAAGGAGTCGTCATGCAGACAGAGAAAAAGAAAGGAAGGAAAAAGGACCTGCGGCTGGAATCTTCCCGGTGCGTTTGTCAGTGAAAGACATGTCTGCCAGGCGCAGCTCTCGCGCCTTCTTCAACTTGTTCTTTGGATGCGATCCACTCGAGTCAGTCAGGGCTGCAGCGTTGTCCGACTGCTTTGTGGCGGTTTTATGAAACTTTTTTTTTCTTTGCGTTATCCTTTGGTTTTGTTTTTGTTGTTGTTGTTTTTTAATTATGTTGTCTTGCTCCCTCTTCCTCGTCCTCCCACTCTTCTATACACACACGCTCTCTCTCCGTTCCCTCTTTTCTCTCTCTTTTTGTGATGGACGTTTGTCACTGTTTATTTAAACACGCACATATACGCGCGCGCGCGCGCGCGCGCGCACACACACACACACACACACACACACACACACACACACACACACACACACACTCACACACACACTCACACACACACACACACACACACACACACACACACACACACACACACACACATTCAGTCGTTTTTTTGTTTTTTTATAACTGAGAGACCAGTATAGGCAAAGGGATGAGAAAACAGACACAAGGTATTGGTACTGGGGGCTAGGTCAATGTCCCCTTCCCCCACTCCTCCCCACCTCCTCCTCCTCCGTCTGTCTGTCAGTCTTACTACCAGTCTAGTCTATTGTCTGTCTGTCTCTGCTGCTTTCCTGTCCTCTCCAGACTCCTGCAACCCTCCCATGTCACAGAGGATAGATAGCTATTAGCTTTACTGTACAGTGGAAAGAAATCGACTGCATTTGCTCAGCGAATGGTTCGGTGGTGTTCTGTTGATTCGCCTGTGTCGCATCCGCGTACACAATTATTTTCCATCCTGCCGCTCTTATTACACTGCCTCCCCCCCCCCCCCCCCCCCCCCTTCCCGAAATGTAGCCGCTCAGTGCTCTGTTGCCCATGCATTTTATCGAATGCTTTGACGTCTTCATTTCTCTGCCTCATTTTGTCCTCAGCCCTGTCCGTTCCCCATGCTGTCATTTCTCGCCTTGCCTTCGCTTCTCCGCAACTCTGCGTGTTCTCAGACCATGTTTTTCGGTCCATCCACTCAACTACAGGATTTCATTCTCAGTGTCTCTGCTTCTCTCTTTCTGCATGACAGTCCTTCCTCCTTTGACACAGTGTTTAATCAGCATGGTTCAGTTACTCAGCTGAAGGATTTGATAGCTAATGTTTTGGTCTTTGTGTGTCCTCTCTCCTTCGGCCTATTTTTTTTTTTCAAATTCTGCCCTTAGGCCATCCACACTGCTGCGTGGTTTGATGTCCAGTTTTTTAGCCTTTATCTGTTCACTTCCTCTCCTTCCACTCGGTATTGAATCTGTTGGTTCCAGTCTCTCTGCTGAAGAACTGGGTGTCCAGAGTCTCTACCTTCGTGTGTCTCTGCCCTTTCCTCAGATCCAGTGTTTAGTCGATCAGTATCAGTCCGTGACCTTGGTCCTTCAACTCCACTGAATTGTTTGTTGTCTAATATCTCTCTCTGCCGCTGCATGTCTGTCTGTGTCTGTCCTTTTTCCTTCGACCCGGCGTTTACTCAGAATCCTTGGTCCGTCCTCTGTACTGATTGATTTGATGTCTGGTTTCTCTGCCTGCGTTTGGCTGCCCGTTCCTCCCCTCGGATTCCACACTTTCCTCACTCTGCGCTCCTGGTTCACCCATTCCACTGAATGATTTAATATCCCATTTTTCTGCTTCTGTTTGTCTGGCTGCCCAGAAATCTGACCACCTTCATCTCGCGTCTTTTCTCGGTCTGTATTCGTAGTCAATCCTCTTTTGGAATCTGTCTGTCCGGCTGCCGCGACCTCCCGCTCACCTCCTACAGGGTCCTTTACTCACTCAGTATACTTGGTCTGTCCTCGTTCAGAATGATTTGCTGTCTGATTTGTGTTTCCCAGTATGTCTGACTGCTTCGCCATCCCACCCAGCCTCCATTGGGTCTTTTACTCAGGCTGTAATCTTGGTCCATCCTGTCTCAGAATGATTTACTGTCTGATTTCTCTGCTTGCATCATCTTCCCTTCTCTCAGACCCAGTGTTTACTCCATACCCATTGTACTTTTTTTTTTTTTTCTTCCCAGAGCGATTTGCAGTCTTCTCTATCTCTGTCTTCCTGTCTGTCTTTCTGTCGCCTGCACTTTGACTCAGTGTTTTTTTTCTCAGTTTGTGCCCTTGGCCTAAACATTCCGCTGAATGATTTGCTGGAGCGTGCAATGTCTGTGTTTCTGTTTCCTTGTCTATCTGCCATCACCCCCCTCAGTTATCTCCTCTCTCTCTCTCTCTCTCTCTCTCTCTCTCTCTCTCTCTCTCTCTCTCTCTCTTCTCTCTCTCTCTTTCTCTCTCTCTCTTCTCTCCTCTCTCTCTCTTTCTCTGCTTTTGTCTATCTGTCTCTCTCTTTGTCTGTGTCTGCCTGTTTGTCTGTCTGCCCCCCCCTCTCTCTCTCGCTCTCTCGCTCTCGCTCTCTCTCCTCCTCCTCCTCCCCCCCCCCCCCCTCTCATTCACGTGTGCTTGTATTTCAGCGTCCTTTTCTTTATGTCAATTTATCTATGGCTGTCCGTTTCAAACACATCGATTGCAACGGTATACCAGGAATGAAGAATGCCATAAGCATAGTTTCATTAACTTGAAGATGTACTGAACTGTGTGTCTGAAATTTCAGGATCCTGTGTATCATAAGAGTCGAAAATATGAAATAAAATATAAAGATTCTGTCAATGTTTCCGTATGTACACTTCTGAGATGATCAGTTAGTTCCTTGTAAAGGATTGATTTTCCCTGTGTTCTCTTCAAGGGTATTCAGTTACGATATTCCATCATCAGAATTATTATCATTTGGGTTTTTTGTTGTTGTTGTTGTTGTTATTCACTTCCCTTGAAGTAATTTACAAGTATTCCACTTAATTTCTTTTCCATGTGTTTCCTTCCGAGTTGTTAGTAACAAGTTTTTAGAGAATCAGTTTACTTTTTTGTTCGCTATTTTCTTTGTGTCCATTTCTAAATGATTCAGTTATTCTATTCAAAGAACTTATTTTGTGTATTTTCCTTTCTACTGGTCCAAGTAAAGGGGTGATTTAAAAAATGATAACTTCTGAGGTATTCGGTCAAAGTATTCCATTTGCGGAACTGATTTCCCAGATGCTAGCATCTGAGGTAATCAGTTGAAGTGAGACAGAGGATTTTAGTGCTTCCATTGACTCAGAGTTGTTAGTTTTGTTGCGTATTCGATGCTGTGCATTTTCAATTGTATTTTTCTTTTTTTAAGTTACTCTTGAAATAGGAACCACAATCGAAAATGTTAATGTTCCTGTCTACTTGATGATGGCGTTCCTTTTAGTTGTGTGTATTTATTTGTCTTTTTTTTTTTTTTTTTTACTTTAAATAACTCTGTTTGTTCGTTCGTTCATCCATTCGTTCATTCATTATTTATGTTCCATCTTTGTGTCATTTCAGTGGCATTATCCCAGTACACTGCTCATTCTAGCTCATCCTGGTTCTCAGTCCACAGCCACACCCTGACTTGTCTCGCCGCAGCACCTGCACCGGCAATCCAGAGGGAGCAGTCAGTGTTAAAGCTCATGAGATAATCCACGAGAGGAGTCAGTGCTCTACTGCTGTGTCACTTCGGTGGTGTTCAGTTGTACCTGTTCTGATTCAACATACGCAGGAGACACCGCCTACCAGGTCCCGTACAGACAACAATAATTACCCGGTCAGGGAACCAGCGTGAAAGAGCCCTCAATCCGGACAGCGCCATCTCGTCCGTCCAGCGACTGTTGCCATGAATGTGTTGATACCGGCAACATGAACTGACCAAGGGGATAGATTTGGAGAAGAAATCGAAACTGAGGTCACGAATGAGAGCAGGGAATGAAGGCTTTCAGAATTTGAGGTTTTTCTGTCTTTTCCTTTTTTTTTTTTTAATGCTGGTCGATGAAGATGACGGGATGGAGGTCTATGCTTGCTTTCATAATATATCCCGGCCTCAGCCAGGCCTGGGAAATCCAGACACCTGCACTGTTGCTCAGAAAATTTGAGTAACAGTGTCAGAGACATATCCATTAAGTGGACGAAACTCGACTGTGTGGTTCCAGCCTTCCCAATTGAACCCATAGCAAACTCAGAGCTCTGTGTAGAAGCCGGTCAGGGCAGAAAAATCCCACAAATAAATAGTCTGGTGGGAATCGAACCCACAAAACCCAGCCAGGAATCTGCGACGCTAACCACATTGCCACGTTGGCTTGTTCCCCCCCCCCCCCCCCCCCCCCCCCCCCCCCCCCCCCATTTTTTAAGCCCTGGAATGAACAACACTTGCTTACATTTTAACCCCCGTCATGCAGGTTGTTTTTCTTTATTTCACGTCTTATGGTTTGTTCGTCAGTCTCTCTCTCTCTCTCTCTCTCTCTCTCTCTCCTCTCTCTCTCTCTCTCTCTCACACACACACACACACACGCACGCACGCACGCACGCACGCACGCATGCACGCCGCGCCACACACACACACACACACACACACACACACACACACACACACACCACACACACACACGAAAAAACAACTGGTGAAATGGTTGACTCCAAACTTGGTAGAAAGGTGGACTGTAGGCCAAGGACGAAGCTGTTAAATGTAGGTGCTGATCCGGATCAGAGGGCAGGTCCAGCATCTGTTCAGTAAGACAACGTAACAACCACAGAGCCGATTTTGGGGAGGGGGAGGGGGAAGGAGACGGTCTGTGTCCGAAGGGCCAACCATTACAGTTAATTCGGGTACATCACATGTCGCCCATACCAATCACAGTGTGCCAAAACCTTTATTCTGAGGCGTGATTGCGAGTGTTCGCTTCCTGGAGCTCTAAAAATGTCAGGTGTGACATTTAGCCCAAATGGTCATACACCATTTGCACCCTTAAAGTGGTGTATTCAGTAACATTTGGCAGTACATCATAAGAAAAAGAGATCTTTTCTGACCTTTAGCGACATGATATTGTAAGTATCGAACACGATGTACATTTGAAACGGACAGATAACCAGAGACCAGGATGATCAGACTGTCTTTTTGCAGTTCGCCTCGGTTTCGTATACATACACACAGGTGTATGTCGCGTCACATGATTCTCCGAATTCCATGCGAAAGGTGCTTATAAAGATTTCTGTTCACCTGTTAGGCCTCCCAGTCTCTGTTGATTCGCGCGCGCCCGTGTGTGTGTGTGTGTGTGTGTGTGTGTGTGTGTGTGTGTGTGTGTGTGTGTGTGTGTGTGCTTGCGCGCATGCACCTGCGTACATATTATTGTACACCGGTTTAATGTGGAGCTATAGGCGGATCCGGGTTAGAGGGTGAAGCCAGGAACTGTTCCATCTTGGCAGAAGTATGTGGTCTCTCCTAGTGTCCTTAGTTTATCTTCCTCTTTTTCTTCATTAAATCCTTATTGCCTTATTGCAAAATGTCACCAGTCTCTCTCTCCGCCCCCCCCCCCCCTCTCTCTCTCTCTCTCTTTCACGTGGTTATCTCTGTCTCTTTCTCAATCTCTCTTTTTTCTTTTCTGTCTTTCAAGTGGGGGGTTGGTGTGTTGCAGGCTCAGGGCTTGGGGAGTGTAAACTAATTTGGGTGGTTGTGGGAAGGATGCGATTGGAGCCCAAAATATTCCATCAAATCATCAGGACCCATCGACAGCCTCCCAGAGCCTCCCAGAGCCTTACCCCCAATCTCCCCCCCCCCCCCCCCCCCGCCCACCCATCTGTCCTCTGCCCCCTCCCTCCCTTAAACTCCCTCCCCGCCTTCTTTTCCTCTCCATCGCTTCTGCGTCTACCACCTTCTTCCCCCACCTCAGCTCTGTTCTAATCCCCTTCGCCTGAAGTCCCTGCTTCCCCTAAAATCTCCCTCTCCAAACACACACACACCATCGCTTTCCACCACCACCACCCTCTCTCTCGCTCTCTCCCTCTCCCTCTCGCTCTCTCCCTCTCCCTCTCGCCCTCTGCCTCTCCCTCTCGGTCTCTCACTCTAAATCTGGTGAACCCCGTCACTGTTTTCTTTCCGTGTCTGTCTCCGTCTGTCTGTGTGCATTTGTCTTTGTACGTGTTTGCTTCCACCCCACCCACACCCCTTCCTTCTTGACTTCCAATTAAAAGGCTTCCTTCTTATACCTCCCCCCCCTCCCCCCCCCTCCCCCTATTCGCTATTTTTGTAGTCTTTCTTTCTCTTTCAGTCTCTTCCATATCTCTTCTCTTCTTTTTTTCAACTTCGACCTTGTCTCCTGGCCCACTGCTTATCCCCTGACAAGTCTGTGCTTCAACCTAATGCTCCCAGCTTCTCTCCCCCCCCCCCCCCCTCCTTTTGTCTCAGAAACGGCAAAGATAAAAATGTCTTTCAATGACTAGTACCGGAAAGTTTCTCCTTCCACCACTAATAAGAGGGAGGGTGGAGGCGAAATGTTAATGTAATTCTAATAGAGAAAACATTTGAGTCCTTCACCTAGAGGACCAATTCTTTCCACAGATGGTATCACCCCCACCCCCTCTACTCGTACACTTCCCCTTCTTCCCTGCCTTTTTCCTTTTCTTTCTTTTTAGATTTTTCTTTTAAAACTAGTCTCTGTCTGTCGCGAAAGTGGCCATTTTTCTTTTCGCCTGATAGGACTGACAGGGTGTAGAACTGAAAAGAATATCGTTTCCAACTAGTTTTGTCTTGCCCTGAAAATTCGAACAAACCGCCCTTTTAATAGATCATTTTTCCCAGCATGGTCCTGCTCCTAGACGCTTTTCCGATTTTATTCTTCCTGTTTCGCTTTTTTTTTCTTCACCCATTTTCCCCCTCCAAATTTCGTTTAGAAACACGGTTGCTTAGTCGTTTATCTGTTTTGCTCCGTGTAGGTTAAATGTATTGATTTTCGTGCAGGCTATTTACTTGTTATGGATTGATCGGTTGTTTGTGTTTATCCTGTGGGGAGAGAGAGAGAGAGGAGGAGAGAGAGAGAGAGAGAGAGAGTGTGTGTGTGTGTGTGTGTGTGTGTGAGAGAGTGTGGCGGTTCACTCCAGGGACATTGTTCATCAAAAGCGTTCGCATATTTCCTCAGCTACCGGGGTCCAACTTTCGGGCCAGAGGTTTTATTTCCGGACCGGTTGTGGGGAGCAAAATCAGTTCAGATACTCCATTGAAAGGAATGACCTCCCTCTCATGCGTTCATGCATTTTTGATCCGCAAGTAGAGGGGTGGGGTGGGGGAAGCTTCGAAAATCACATATAATGATTGTATTGTTTTGCTCCAAGTATCTTCTTCGACACAGAAACGCGTTGATATCTGACATTTCTAGCTGTCTTCCTTTTGGTGACTGTGATTCGTTCTCAGGGATCCCGCCACATTTGTTCCATTGATCGGACTTGCAGGAGAAGAGCTAAAACTTTGGAACGCACGTTCAGGGTAGGCTGAAACAATGGTTTGGTTTAGGATTGGACTGTTCGTGCGCCCATGAGTGTTTTATTTCCCGAAAGTACACTGGGCTGGAGCCACTTCGCAGTGGAGCGATGGGGGGTGGGGTTCGTAGTGAATTCAAACTTCCCAGACTCTTTGACCGATGAACTACCCATCCTTATTTGCTTTGATTGCTTTTTTTCTTTAGTTGTAAACTTGATGTATCTATGTTAGTATCTATCTGTCTGTCTATTTATCTCTCTATCCGCCTGTCTATCTATCTATCTATCTATCTATATCTATCTATCTATCTATGTCTGTGTATGTGGGTGGATGTGGCTGTCATCGCGCGATCAGTGGACACCTGATGAACTTTACTGTCCAATGTGCCATTGTTAAAGCGTTGTCAGTGGACACCTGATGAACTTTACTGTCCAATGTGCCAATGTTAAAGCGTTGTCAGTGGACACCTGATGAACTTTACTGTCCAATGTGCCAATGTTAAACCGTTGTCAGTGGACACCTGATGAACTTTACTGTCCAGTGCGCCAGTTCTAAAGCCTTTGTCAGTGGACTCGTGAATAACTTAACAAAAACGGCACTGGGTATTCCGGAGAGTTAAAAACATTTACAATACCTGAAACAGTCTTCTTGGCTTTTGTGGCGTGATCTTTGTAAGCTTGAGAAAACACACACACGCACGCACGCATGCATGTACGTACACGTGTGCGCACACATAAACCTTAACCAAAACTAAGTCTAACGATGAAATACACACCATGATATTGCATGTAGTGTGTGCCACATATGTGCGTAGAATGCAAAATAACCTCCTGTGCGGAAAACAATGATACTGCTTTTTCCCTATATTTACTGTCGGCCCTAAGCGTTTAGATGGATCGTATTGAATTTCAAGCTAGTTCTGTAGACCTGTTGCAGTTTCAGAAAGGACTAGATCATGAAGAAACAAAAATGAATAGCTAGATGACTTCGGTGATAGGATTGTGTCGTGCTCATCATTGCTAATGATACCCATAGCTAGTTTCTGAATTGTTAATGGAAATAAGATTTGGTGCGTGTATGTATATTTCCCATTGCTTAAGACTGCGAGTACACTGTACATTGTCGGACATCATTCACCCCTTCGAACACGTGCTTTAGTTGCCGGGGACTTGCTTTGTATGCAAAGAAGCAGAGAGAGAGAGAGAGAGGAGAGAGAGGGGGGGGGGGGTCTGTGCCTCACAGCTATAAAGACCTCCGATTGCCCGACCCTTAGCCCCCCCGCAGTCCTCCGTGCCTGCCTCAGTTATTTCAGTCATACAGCCCGTGTTGTGTGTGTGTGTGTGTGTGTGTGTGTGTGTGTAGTGTGTGTGTGTGTGTGTGTATATGTGTGTGTGTGTGTGTGTGTGTGTGTGTGTGTGTGTGTGTGTGTGTGTGTGTAAGTGGACGAGGATGTAGCAGAATCTGCCTTTAGCTCCCGTATCGATCACACATATTTCGCTATTTACCACGCTGGCGCCAACATGGAGCTAAGATCGGTGATACCACATTGAAAAGTGCAGAATAGAAATAGGGTAGGTAGGGATGGAAGAGAGACCAGGTTTGTATTTAGGGGAGTAGCATGGATGGGGAGGAGGGGTTGGGGTGTGTGTGAGGTAGAGCTTTGGCTTAAAGTAGTGAAACTGGCTTCAGAGTTCCATTTACGCTGAAGCCTGTCAGCTCCTGCCCAGGCTTACCTCCTGCTATCCTAGGGACGCTAAGATGGCTATTAATTTAGGCACATGGAGGCTGCCTCCCTTTCCTCTTTGGAACTTTTATAGATTTTTTCTGTGGTCAGTTAGTGGTCAGTTTGTTTATATATGTACTACTCACATCTTAGGTTCTATCTAATGTATTGTTTGAATTGATTTGATCCATCCATTAAAGAAAGATAGAATAAAACTCTGTTACCCAGGCCGGATGTGGACAGGCGACGATTTTGAGTCGCAGTTTCAACATCGTTCATAGTAAAGAAACCAGATGTAGAAAGGCAGATAAGCAGCGAAAGACCGCGCTTACGAGTGAGAGAGAGAGTGTGTATGTGTTGTGTGTGTGTGTGTGTGTGTGTGTGTGTGTGTGTGAGCGAGAGAGAGAGAGAGAGAGTGTGTGTGTGTGTAAGTGTGTGTGTGTGTGTGTGTGGAGAGAGAGAGAGAGAGAGTGTGTGTGTGTGTGTGTATAAGTGTGTTAGAGAGAGAGAGAGAGATGAGTGAGTGAGTTCTGTGAAGTATATCGATTGCGGATTGAACGAATTTACCAGTCGAACAATTTGAGCTGTTTGTAGTACGTGTAGTCTCTTTATGATTTTGTAATCTGACATGAACGTAAGGACATATCAGCAGGCGTAGGCTCCCCCTCCTCCATCGACACCACTACCACCACCCCAACACACACACACACGCGCGCGCGCGCGCGCTCTCTCTTTCACTCACTCTCACTCACTCCTCTCGCCCTCACACACACACACACATGCGCACGCATGCACGCGCGCGCGCGCGCGCGCGCCACACACACACACACACACACACACACACACACACCCCCCCCTAAGTAGGCACGCATGCGCACGTGCACACACATTCACTCATTCATACAGCCGCCGAGCTTCTCGGCCTGTCTTCTGTTTGTGTTGTGATATGGCAAAGTGTTGTGAAAAATCCCCTTCATATGTTACTAGCTCCAGTGATTGATCACTCCTGATGGACGGATCGCGTCAGCCTTTGTTGATCGGTTATATTAGCATCAAAATGGTGAGGAAGGGAGGGTGGTGGGAGGTTGAGGGGGGAGGGTAGTTGGGAGGAGGCGGGGCGGGGGATCCGGACAAGCATCGAAAGGGAAAGAAATCCCGCCAAGCTTGGAGTTAGAAGAAAAAAGCCATCCTCCACAGAAGTGAGCTGTCTGCAAGGGCAGCTTTGCAGGACATAAAAGCAGCGGTCGCAGGCCTACGCCCAAAGAATCACCGACTGGGACTCGTTGGTAGCCGACTGACATAGTTCTTCTAGCACCCTGCCTGCAATGGCTAGGAATAGGTTTGCTTGGTAGTGGGATGGACGATCATCCCGGGCTTGGTTAGATCCGGGTTTAGTGTCGTCATTCCACTTTAGATGATAAGGCCGATGGGATTGATTTTCCGGAAGGGGAAAGGGGGTGGAACCGGAGGGAAAGGGTGGGGGGAGGGGGCGGGGATTGTGAGGTAAAGTAATACTATACCGACATCACCAGAACAACACCCCATTAAAGCGGGCAGCGAAAGTGTCCCTTCTTTTTCTAACCTCGGACTCCCGGGAATCGTACTAACAACCTTGCGGGCTTGCAAAACAAGCGTCCCGTTCAACCACGAGACAGGTTGGGAGTTCTCATTCAGCTGGCAGCCTTCTTTCAGTACACTGCAGGTCCGATCTCAATTGGTTGTATGACTGTTATAACTGAACTGATGACGATAATCTTTTCGACACAGTCAAGTCATACTGAAAGTCTCTAAAACCTCGGTCGAGTCAACAGGACAGAATTGGTGGTATTCATTACTGAGGACATGAGAGGGACGTTTAGTTGCTCTGCTCATACATGACAGATGAGATTGTGATCATCGTTTGTGTCGGGAAAGGACGGGAGGATTATGGTGAAAGATCTCTGTGATAATATCATGTAAAGTCGTAAAGATGTTCCTATTGTTTTGTTAATATTTTTGATGTATATTGTTGGAAACACACGCACGCATGCACGCATCCATCGGCAGTGCTGTGAAGAAAATCCCGATGAGAAACCTGCTGTAGTATGACGGAACTATCTGTGTTTTGAAGACGAATGTTGGACCATAACCGGGAAAATAAATGTATGACGTATTGATGGAAACCACAATTTTTGTAACAGTAATAACAGTGGCATAATCGTTACAACACCATAGTGACAGTACTAACATGAAACGTGAAACCAATCAATGTCGGCAAAATGGTCGTAGATGAAAAGCCACAGGCAACGCAGCTACGTTCGTGAAGCCACCACTTATTGTGGGATGCGCATTACTTTGTCGCCGTTTAGGAAATCCCACCAGCACTGACGGTGTAGACGATTTCATCGAAGTCTGAAATGCTAGTAGTACCAGTGTGGCACTATTGAACTTGAAAACGATGATGTACTACAGAACTAGAAAACAATGCACATCCTCATAGCAGAGTATCACTCCCACAGTTATGGAAGAATACCATTCAAGATTTGATGCAAACTTTTAAGGACCCGTGGTACGAACTCAGGAGAAAAACATGCTTCTGAGAAATCGCCAGTCGTTGTGCGATAATAGGCGAGCGATTGGCTATTGAATAGACAAATCTCCAGTGCTTGCGGCGACAGGATAAATGTAGGACTGGAAGAGGTCATATGTTAGACCAGTATTTTACTATCAACCGGAATAGATTCACACGAACGGATTGATTGGATGTCTGCACTACTTGGCCTGAATACGGTGATGTCGAGCGCTGTCTGTGTAGCGAGTCTGTGGAGAAGAGACGCGTAGGCCAATGAAGCAGTGGAAATGGGGGAGGGGGGGGGGGGGGGGGCAGACGGGTAGGCGAAGAATTACCTATCTGGCGTAGTAATTGGAGTAGTAACAACATCAAGGCCGCGTGTGACTGACACTTGACAATCGATAATGGAAAGGGCACACACAGTGAGGGTGGGATCGACTGGAGTTGGTTACATTATAGTCGTTATTGCTGTAGTTTTCACTTCTGTCGACAATATGACTAGGTGCAGGTGATTTACCTCCGCCATGCTGGTCGTGTTTACCTGGTTGATTGGTCTGTCAGCAAGAAAACGCCCAGACTGATAAATCCGACTGTAACGAAACTTGGTGGAAAGATGAAAAGTGTCCTAAGAACGAAAGCATTAAGGTGCAGTCCTAGATCAACGTGTGGATCCTGGAAATTCTTGTAATTTTTCCTTACTGTCGCGAGACATTGCATCGGTCGACATCTGCGTAAATTTCTGTATGAACATTGCACGAATTCCTCTCTCTCTCTCTCTCTCTCTCTCTCTCTCTCTCTCTCTCTCTCTCTCTCTCCTCCTCACACACACACACACACACACACAACAGCCACATTCACGCGCGCGCGCGCGCGCGCAGCGCCGCCACACACACACACACACCACACACACACACACACACACACACACACAGTGTGTATGATTTGTACGGATCCGAATAATCCGGGGTCAGTGAGCAAAAACAATTTACAAGAGGGTAGGGTGCGGGTAGGGATTGTTTGTGCCTTTCTTGCTCTCTCTGCTGAAAAAAAATGTATTTCTACCATTGTCTGCTGGCTTGTTTGCTTGTTTATTTATCTGTCCGCAAAACTGCGGGCACAGATTTGAATATTATTGAAGCAAGCTTCGTTAAAAAGATTGGAAGTGGTGCGGATCTGTGGTGTGGTCCAGTCTTCGGAACTTGGATTTCTTCACTTTATTGGTAAGATCATGACAAAACGGTTACTGAACCTGAACACTGTGAAGTTACTGTTAGGAATTGATAACTACCAATGACGTAATATGTTTTCATAGAACATCAAAACATTTTGGTGATAGAAAGGTTGACACTGAGCTGTGTGCATGTCCTGATTTTTTGATAATTTGAGTCGTGAACTGACTTGATGTTCGGATCCATGATGGATCTTGGTGGAAACTGCGCTCTTTTGAATGCCGTTTTTAGTTATCATTATTCGTTCTTTTTAAGGTCAAAGAATATTTGAATCTCAGGCCACAGGTACGACCACATGGAGGCATAGGAATTGTGCGATTTGCTTTTGAAAATTATTTTGACTGCTTAAAGCGTTTGGCTGGTTTCAAATAACGCACTGTTGTCAGGCTTAAACAGACAAGAGACAGTCGGATTTTTTTGCCTAACTTTGGAGGAAGCAATTGAAGTGGAGAGTTTTACTTCTCTTGAAGCCGTTGCCGTTTAATCCCCTCCCAGTAAAAGGCTGCTAATTGAAGGGCTGAAAAGGGAGAATGCCACTCCTACCTCCACCGTCTTCTTTTCCCACCCATCTCAGTCTTGTCCCCCACTGCCTTCTTCCACCCATCCCTCTCTGTCCTGTCCTCCACTGTCTTCTTCCACCCATCCCTCTCTGTCCTGTCTTCCTCCACTGTCTTCTTCCACCCATCCCTGTCTGTCCTGTCCCCACTGTCTTCTTCCACCCATCCATTTCTGTCCTGTCCTCCACTGTCTTCTTCCACCCATCCCTCTCTGTCCTGTCCCCACTGTCTTCTTCCACCCATCCATTTCTGTCCTGTCCTCCACTGTCTTCTTCACACCCATTCCCTCCCTGTCCTTCATCCTCTCCTCGTCCTCTTCTTCCACCCATCCCTCTCTGTCCTGTCCTCCACTGTCTTCTTCCACCCATCCATTTCTGTCCTTCCTCTCACTGTCTTCTTCCACCCATCCCTCTCTGTCCTGTCCTCCACTGTCTTCTTCCACCCATCCCTCTCTGTCCTGTCCTCCACTGTCTTCTTCCACCCGTCCCTCTCTGTCCTGTCCCTCCCACTGTTCTTCTTCCACCCATCCCTCTCTGTCCTGTCCTCCACTGTCTTCTTCCACCCATCCCTCTCTGTCCTGTCCTCCACTGTCTTCTTCCACCCATCCTTCTGTCTGTCCATGTCTTTTTCCCACACATTCCCCTCTCTGTCCTGTCCTCCACTGTCTTCTTCCACCCATCCCTCTCTGTCCTGTCCTCCACTGTCTTCTTCCACCCATCCCTCTCTGTCCTGTCCTCCACTGTCTTCTTCCACCCATCCGTTTCTGTTCTGTTTTTTTCCACCCATCCCTCTCTGTCCTGTCCTCCACTGTCTTCTTCCACCCATCCCTCTCTGTCCTGTCCTCCACTGTCTTCTTCCACCCATCCCTCTCTGTCCTGTCCTCCACTGTCTTCCACCCATCCCTGTCTGTCCTGTCCCCCACTGGCTTCTTCCACCCATCCATTTCTGTCCTGTCCTCCATTGTCTTCTTCCACCCATCCCTCTCTGTCCTGTCCTCCACTGTCTTCCATCCATCCCTCTCTGTCCTGTCCTCCACTGGCTTCTTCCACCCATCCCTCTCTGTCCTGTTCTTTTACCGTCTTCTTCCACCCATCCCTCTCTGCCCTGTCCTCCACTGTCTTCCACCCATTCCTCTCTGTCCTGTCCTCCACTGTCTTCTTCCACCCATCCCTCTCTGTCCTGTCCTCCACTGTCTTCTTCCACCCATCCCTCTCTGTCCTGTCCTCCACTGTCTTCCGCCCATCCCTCTCTGTCCTGTCCTCCACTGTCTTCCACCCATCCTTCTCTGTCCTGTCCTCCACTGTCTTCTTCCACCCGTCCCTCTCTGTCCTGTCCTCCACTGTCTTCCACCCATCCCTCACAGTCCTGTCCTCCACTGTCTTCTTCCCCCCATCACTGTCTGTCCTGTTCTCCACTGTCTTCCACCCATCCTTCTCTGTCCTGTCCTCCACTGTCTTCTTCCACCCATCCCTCTCTGTCCTGTCCTCCACTGTCTTCCACCCATCCCTCTCAGTCCTGTCCTCCACTGTCTTCCACCCATCCTTCTCTGTCCTGTCCTCCACTGTCTTCTTCCCCCCATCCCTCTCTGTTCTGTCCTCCACCGTGTTTTTCATTCCTTCCCGCTCTGTGCCCTTTACGTCCGCTTCCTTCCCTCCCTCTCTGTCCATCATCATGTTTATCCGATCCATCTCTGTGCTGTCCTTCACCGTCTTCTTTCTCCTGTCCGCCTCTGTCTTGTCCTCCACTGTCTTCTTCCTCCTGTCCCCGTTTGTCCCGTCCTCCACCACCTTTTTCATCCCCTTCACCCCAGTGCCGTCCTTCGCCCTCTTCTTTCACCCGTCCCTCTCTGTCGTGCCTTTCACCGTCTTCTTCTTCCCGTCCTATCCTGTTCTGCCCTGTCCTCCTCATTCTTTTTCTCCCATCCCTCTGTCCTGCCATACCCGCCGTCTTCCTCCATTCCCACTCTGTGTCTTCCACCGCCTTCTCCATCCTTTCCCACTCTGTCTCTTCCACCGCCTTCTCCCTCCTTTCCCACTCTGTCTCTTCCACCGCCTTCTCCCTCCATTCCCACTCTGTGTCTTCCACCGCCTTCCCCTCCATTCCCACTGTGTCTCTTCCACCGCCTTCTCCCTCCATTCCTTTCTGTTCTCTTCCATCGCTCTTCTCCCTCCATTCCCACTCTGTGCTCTTCCACCGCCTTCTCCCTCCATTCCCACTCTGTCTCTTCACCCTCTCCCTCCATTCCATCTGTCTCTTCCACCGCCTTCTCCCTCCATTCCCACTCTGTCTCTTCCATCGCCTTCTCCTCCATTCCCACTCTGTGTCTTCCACCGCCTTCTCCCTCCATTCCCACTCTGTGTCTTCCACCGCCTTCTCCCTCCATTCCCACTTGTCTCTTCCACCGCCTTCTCCCTCCATTCCCACTCTGTCTCTTCCACCGCCTTCTTCCTCCATTCCCACTCTGTCTCTTCCACCGCCTTCTCCCTCCATTCCCACTGTGTCTTTCCACCGCCTTCTCCCTCCATTCCCACTGTGTCTCTTCCACCGCCTTTTCCCTCCATTCCCACTCTGTCTCTTCCACCGCCTTCTCCCTCCATTCCCACTCTGTCTCTTCCACCGCCTTCTCCCTCCATTCCCACTCTGTCTCTTCCACCGCCTTCTCCCTCCATTCCCATCTGTCTCTTCCACCGCCTTCTCCCTCCATTCCCACTCTGTCTCTTCCACCGCCTTCTCCCTCCATTCCCACTCTGTGTCTTCCACCGCCTTCTCCCTCCATTCCCACTGTGTCTCTTCCACCGCCTTCTCCCTCCATTCCCACTGTGTCTCTTCCACCGCCTTCTCCCTCCATTCCCACTGTGTCTCTTCCACCGCCTTCTCCCTCCATTCTCACTCTGTGTCTTCCACCGCCTTCTCCCTCCATTCCACTGTGTCTCTTCCACCGCTTCTCCTCCATTCCCCTGTGTCTTCACCGCCTTCCCTCCATTCCCACTCTGTGTCTTCCACCCCTTTCCTCCATTCCCACTCTGTCTCTTCCCGCTTCCTCCCACCACTCTGTGTCTCCCGCCTTTCCCTCCATCACTGTGTCTGTCCTGTCCTCCACCGTCTTCTCCCTCCATTCCCACTGGTCCTGTCCTGTCCTCCACCGTCTTTCCCTCCATTCCCACTGTGTCCTGTCCTCCACCGCCTTCTCCCTCCATTCCCACTGTGTCCTGTCCTGTCCTCCACCGTCTTTCTCCCTCCATTCCCACTGTGTCCTGTCCTCCACCGCCTTCTCCCTCCATTCCACTGTGTCCTGTCCTGTCCTCCCCGTCTTTCTCCTCCATTCCACTGTGTCCTGTCCTCCACCGCCTTCTCCCTCCATTCCCACTGTGTCTGTCCTGTCCTCCACCGTCTTTCTCCTCCATTCTACTGTGTCCTGTCCTCCACCGCCTTCTCCCTCCATTCCCACTGTGTCCTGTCCTCCACCGCCTTCTCCCTCCATTCCACTGTGTCCTGTCCTGTCCTCCACCGTCTTTCTCCCTCCATTCCTGGTACTCTTTCGTGTTTGGATTTGTCAGTGTGTGATCCTTCATTGGTTCTAGACTATGATTGGTCAGTTCACGATGATCTGCATGGGAGCGACCATTTCCCTGTAATACTTTCTCCAGTTTTGAAGGAACCTGTTTCCTTTCCTCAGTATTTTTGCTTTAAAAGGGCTAATTGGGATTTCTTTCGTTCAGCCATAACTGATAAGCTAGATGCTGAAATCGTCTTCCGATCAGAAGATCCAGCGGAGTCCTTCACTAATGTTTTGTTATCATGTGCGAGAGATACCATCCCACTCACAAAACCAGGTCCACAATTACCTGGTACACCATGGTTCAACCAGGATTGTAAGAATGCTTGCAACATTCGCAAGAGGGCCCAACGTTCAGTCTTTCAGCATCCTGTGGCCCCGAATGTTCGATCTTATCAGAGGAAAAAAGCAAAGGCGAGGTTTGTTTGTAGAGGAAGTAGACGAGTGTCTTGGAGAAATTTCTGCTCTTCCCTCACATCAAACATATCCAAGAAAAAAATCTGGAGAGTTGTTAAAAAAATTAGGGGCAAGAACAGCTGCCCTTCAATCCACCATTTAAAACTTGATGATACACTCATCACTGACAAACAAGCTGTGGCTAACTTGCTAGCTTCCACCATAGAAACCAACTCTTCCTCTAGTCAAAAATCCACCGCGTTTTTAAAGATCATAACGCAAGCAGAAAAAAAGAAGCTTGACTTTTCCTCACCCAATCAAGAAGACTACAACTTGCCCTTTAATCTAAATGAACTGAAGTCTGCCTTGCAGGCATGTCATGATTCTGCTCCTGGTCTTGATGAAATACATTACCAACTCTTAAAACACCATCCTGACTCAGGTCTTAACATTCTGCTTCAAGTTTATAACCAGGTTTGGACGTCTGGGTCTTTCCCAGCTTCTTGGAAAAGAGCCCTAATTGTTCCCATTCCGAAGCCAGGGAAGGATCATTCAAACCCAACCAACTATCGTCCAATAGCCTTAACAAGTTGTGTTTGTAAGGTGATGGAAAAAATGGTAAATGGTAGGCTCATGTGGAAATTGGAAAGTGATGGGCTTTTAGCCATGGAACAGTGTGGTTTTAGAAAGCATCACTCTACCATGGACCATTTAATCAGATTGGAAACCACTGTTCGAAACTCTTTTTAGATAAAAAGCATGTTGTTGCCATTTTTTTCGACATAGAGAAGGCCTATGACACGACGTGGAAGTATGGAATCCTGTCAGACCTCCAACGGATGGGTTTCCATGGCAATCTCCCAGTGTTCATAGAACAGTTTTTGGCAGACAGGTCCTTCCAGGTCCGTGTGGGGACAACATTGTCAGAAATTCATGAGCAGGAAATGGGTGTTCCACAGGGTAGTATCCTTTCCCCAGCCCTGTTTAGTATAAAAATAAATGAAATTGTAAACTCTGTCAACCAAGGTTCAGACTGCTCTCTTTTTGTTGATGATTTTGCCCTTTATGCATCTGGAAAGACATTTGCTGGTGTACAGCGCCAACTCCAGTTGTGTGTGTATAAAGTCCAACAGTGGGCAGTTGAAAATGGGTTCAAATTTCCATCAGTTAAAACAGAGTGCATCCACTTTCACAATTTCAGACAACTTTTCCCGCCACCAGAAATTTTCATAGATAAGGTTAAATTCCTGCTGTCACAGAAGCCAAATTTCTGGGTGTTACCTTTGACCAAAAATTGAATTTTAAAGCCCATATTCAGAAGTTGAAAACATCGTGCCTCAAAGCCATGAATATCCTCCGTGTATTGGCTCATACGGATTGGGGTGCAGACAAACGCACACTTCTCTATCTTTACAGGGCGTTAGTTCGATCCCAAATTGGACTACGGCAGCATCATTTACGGCGCCGCTAGAGCCTCGTATCTAAAAGTCCTAGACCCATTTCACCATCAGGGTCTTCGCCTCTGCCTTGGCGCTTTTCGTACTACACCTGTTCATAGCCTATATGCTGAGGCAGGAGAGTGTTCCCTGTCTCATAGAAGAGTAAAATTAGCTTTGAATTACTACACACAGCTTTTTTCAGAACCAAACAACCCTGCCTACGACTGTGTTATGAATCCTCATTTCCAAGAGAAATATGAAAGAAGTCCATCCAGTATTCCCCCTTTCGGTATTCGCATCCTTCCTTTTCTGGAGGAGGCGGATATTGATGTTGGGGTCATCTCTGACGTTTCCAAGTTTCCTCAACAACCCCCTTGGACGTTTTCGTCTCCAGAAATTAGGTTTGATTTAACCGTGCAGCGCAAACAGAACACGAGTTCCTTAATTTATAAACAATTATTTTTAGACATGTGTTCTAACCTTAAAGAACATGTGGTTATTTTTACTGATTGTTCAAAGTCCGATGTTGGTGTAGGGTCCTCCGCATATGTTCCAGCTTCGGGAGAAAAACTGTCCCAACACATTCCCTCTGAAAGCACTATTTACACTGCGGAACTTACTGCACTACTTTTGGCTTTGGAGTTGATCAGGCAGTCCCAGTCTAGGAAATTCCTTATATTGCACAGATTCTCTTTCGGCTTTAGAGGCTATAGGAGCAAGAAACATAAAACATCCGGCTCTTATCAAGTTTTTTACCATGTTTTCTTCATTAGTTTCAAGGGGTTTTGAGATTTTGTTGGCCTGGGTGCCAGGTCATGTGGGGATCAGAGGCAGCGAAGAGGTGGATCGGCTTTCTAAAGAGGCTGTCCGTCTTCGTCCTTCTAAACTGCTTGTACCATCTTCAGATTTAAAAGGCAAAATAGCTTCGTATGTCAATTCTTTATGGGAGGAGGAGTGGAGCCTCCAAGAAAACAATAAGCTTCATCAAATACGTCCAGATTTAAAGGAACATCTTCCCATGGCTGCTGGCGGTCGAAAGGGAGAAACAGTATTGTGTAGATTGAGGACGGGTCATGCCTATTTTACTCATTCGTTTTTATTGAAGGGAGAAGACCCGCCTTTCTGTGTTGCCTGTGATAGTCAGATATCTGTCCAACATATTCGTTTAGACTGCTGGGATTTATACGACATTAGAAGGAAACATTACACTGCAGATAATATGAAGATTCTTTTCCGTGATGTTCCCCCTGACAATATTTTTAACTTCCTAAAAGAAGTGAATTTATTTCATCGTGTGTGAATTTGGTGGTGTTAGATTTTCTATACCCAGTATTGATTTTTGCAGATTACAGTTAGTGATTTCAACGTGTTGGTTTTTAATCCTAGGATTGGTTCTTTTAATCTTGTTTTAATGGGTTGGGTAAGGTTTTGCTTTTAATCCTTTTTTAACATGTATACGTGGTAGTTTGAAACGTGGTGACAGTCCTGAGATAACCTCTGCTGTTGACGGGACTATAATTTTAATCTTAATCTTAATTCCCTCCATTCCCACTGTGTCCTGTCCTCCACCGCCTTCTCCCTCCATTCCCACTGTGTCCTGTCCTCCACCGCCTTCTCCCTCCATTCCCACTGTGTCCTGTCCTGTCCTCCACCGTCTTTCTCCCATCCCTCTTTATCCTGTCCTTCATCGTCTCCTTAATCTCAACCCCCTCTGTCCTGTTCTCCACCGCATTCCACTCACGATTGAGAAGGCAAAAGAAATTAAAAGACAGACTAGAGACTGCTTTTGTCTGTTTCAGAGAGAGAGAGAGAGAGAGAGAGAGAGTCACATTGGTAAGACAAGAACTGTATGAGGAAGGTTGCCAGTCGTCTTAAAAAGGGACGATCTGGGGAAACAGTTTGATGACGTTATGAACTATTGCTTTGGGCCAGTTTTTCATTTTTCACTGCCTGTCAGGCGGCCTTTGATTGCCACTCGAACTTCTTTACCTCGAGGTCATCATCGTTTGTCGCCTCAATGTGAAATTCAAACCCAGGAAATTGTATGTTGCTGTGTTTTGACTCACTTCCCGCCTCTTTACCCAGTTTCTTTGCCTCCACACGTTCGTGTAAAGACGCGCGTGTGGGCTGGCAGCCCTAGGTGGATGACTTCTATCCATACGTCAGGCTTTGATGTGACACGATCCTCATGTCCGCGGCTGCATGCATGCATAGCTGCTGAAGACCCACAAAGCCAAAGTGCACCAAAACAAACTCTAGATAGAGGACTGGAGGACCAACCGAGACTGAGTAAAAACCCAAATCATGAAATGAGCATTGGAGAGAGTGGAATAGTTACTTTAATTATAAGTATTACCACCATTGTTATATTTTTTTTTATCATTATCATTATTATTATTGTTGTTGTAGTTGTTCTTGTTGTTATCATCAAC
>CM065730.1:15999903-16002403 GCA_033310375.1 Conus canariensis | reverse complement strand
GTTGGAACATCAATTTCAAAAGCAGAGAGAGAGAGAGAGAATGTGTGTGTGTGTGTGTGTGTGTGTGTGTTGTGTGTGTGTGTGTGTGTGTGTGTGTGAAAGGGAGAGAGAGAGGGGTATAGCAGGGTCATCGACCACAGGCAAATTCAGATGTGGGTTATTCATGTACAGGGCATTGCTTCTCGTGAAGGGGAATAATTTAAATGTCGTTTAAATCTAAAACAGTTATCACGAAATTAGATAAAGGGGATGAGAGAGAGAGAGAGAGAGAGAGAGAGAGAGAGAGAGAGAGAGAGAGCAATATCTGATTCAGCTTCCTTCCGTTCGTCTTGATGCTATAGCAATTAAAGTTCGGACGCTCGAGATAATGAAGCGAGTTGCATTAATGAGCTAACCCCCCCCCCCCCCCCCCCCACCCCCATTCTTCTCTCCCGTCTTCTACGCACACACACACACACACACACACACACACACCCACTCCTCTCTCCTCTCTCCACTCTCCTCCTCTCTCTCTCTCTCTCTCTCTCTCTCTCTCTCTTCTCTCGCACGCACACACGTTATGATTGATAGGGCCGAGGACAAAAATCTCTTTATTGTCATGGTATATTCTGCTCTGTCCCCGTTGCGCCTTTTTCTTCACCAACACCACCAACCCACTCCATAGCAATAGGCCGTAGATAGAAACTTACTTTCATTGGTAGAAATTGTTCGCGGTATTGTCACTCTAACCTGTCGGTTGAGTGGACATGTGAGCGCTGTGAAGCCTTATTGTCCCGTGTGTGTGTGCGTGTGTGACAGAGAGTTTAATTTCTAATCTCTCTCCCCTCCGTCGTCTCTCCGTTCATGGTTGGTTCTATGTACCCAAACGTGCTCTTTCTCAGTGGAGGTCCTAGTCCAAGTTGTACGTGTGCTGTCTGTTTTCCACCTTCGTTTGTCTCATCTGGGCTCGTTTTCGCCACGTGATATGATAACACTACTCCAACGAGAAGGGTTCCGGTTTTTTTTGTTGTTGTTGTTTTTTTTTTTGAATACGTTTCCTCGGTGGGATATTGCATGTGGTTTAACCGGAGTAGTGTGTGTGTATGTGTGTGTGTGTGTGTTGGTCACACCAAACCGTGCCGATGATTCAGTGTTGATGGGGGCAATGTCCACATTTACTATGAGAAAAGATAATCTACTGAAGGAAAGCTCAATTATTCCAAACGCGGAAACAGCCTTGCTTGAGGGCCTTCTGTTTTAATGAGACCTTGGTGTGAGTGGCACTATTTTTTTAGTATTTCATATGCGCGCGCGCGTATGTGTATATGTATGTGTGCGAGAGAGAGAAGAAGGGGGGGGGGGAGAGAGAGAGAGAGAGAGAGTGAGTGAGGTTATGCCAAACCGTGTCTACGATTTGGTGTCGATGAGGACTTTGTTTTGAGTGGCACAGTATTCAGTGTGAAGATGTGTGTGTGTGTGTGTGTGTTCCGCCCTCCCCCCCCCCCCCCCCCCCCGGTATCATAGAAGTGCTAAACTTTGCCGTATAAGTGAGCAGCATGCAGAATATGTTCTACGTCACAAATAACGTCATTATCTTGACGTCGACTTGAAAGCAGCAGATAAACGTAGGTGTGGTAGATCCTATCCGTACACTCCAACACACACACACACACACACACACACACCTCCCCCTCCCTATTCCATTCCTTTTCTTTCTCCTCTTGCCCCTAAACGTCATTAAACGTCACATCACTGGATTCGTGGACGACATTTCTTGAGATTGAGTTTCTTCAGAACTTAACTAGGGTACCTCATTGCCCTTCAGTTTCGGCAGTGGTAGAGAAAGAGCACAGGCACTGAAGCACAGTAGCCTTTGGTCCAAGTTTGCGCGGTACACATCACTCGGTCTGCGCGAGGGCACAGGTCGTGAGAAGAGTTCTCGGATAACCACCTGTGCTCACGGTGAACCCACCCAACGTGCAGGTCATAGTGGACAGTCCAGCGCGTTCATCGGGTGGAAGACAACACGTGAGAAACTAGACGTCGTGAACTCGCCCCTCCGTCGTGTGTTCAACTACAGCTGGACTCGACAACTAACCGTTGGACTGTTCAGGGGTCTGTGTGTGAGAAGTGGACACGAAGATTCAGCTCCCGGATTGAGTTGCTCTTGAAACAACATGAGTTTAGCTCATCCTCCTTCGATCACCGCACCCGTTTGGCCCGTGAGATAAAGAGAAAACCGGACACAAGGTCGGACTTGGTTGAAACCTGACAGCAGGGAGAAGCGTGGGTCATTCAGTCAGAGCTTTCTCGTATTATCTTCGTGCGTTTATACGACAGGAAAGAGGACACTGGAATTTACAGCGAGTGGATATTATCATCATCAAGATATCAACGGAAAATTAGAATACATTGAGTGGAAATTATCATCACTAACGAAAGTTGAAAATAAGGACTGAGGTATTGTGTGTTATACCTACACTTACATAAAGGTGAGACAGGACTGGAGTACATAGCGAGT
>CM065730.1:15952403-15997403 GCA_033310375.1 Conus canariensis | reverse complement strand
TCGAGGTAGAGCTGTAGCTAAACGCAAATTAGTGGAGATTATGCCAGAAAAACGTAGGTTATAATAACGGTGATGATGATGGTGACAACAATAATGATAATAATGATAATTAGAATAATAATGATAGTGTCAATAATAATGATGACGATGATGATAACCGATGTAAAAGAAAGTCTTGGACCATGCCAGCTATCAGAGTGATCAGCTTGACCGTTTAATAAACCCACCATTTGTCAACACATAAAGCGCTTTGTCTGTCTGTCTGTCTGTCTGTCTGTCTGTCTCTCTCTCCCTCTCTCTCTCTCTCTCTCTCTCTCTCTCTCTCACACGGTCAAAAAGACTGTACAGTCGCACGCTTGTGTGTGTGTGTGTGTGTGTGTGTGTGCGCGCGCGCGCGCGCGCGCAAGAAGACAGGACGTGTCCTAGCTCAGTCACCCTGTCAGGGTTACACTGTACTCTTGGCATGTTTTTTTTTTTTTTTTTTTTTTACCTTTGCGGAGACAGATCATGGCTGAGATCGAAGGTGGCATAACGATAGATTTCTCCGACAATCGGTCGCATGTCGGATATCTTACTTGGACAGAAAGTGATAACCCCATTGCTGTGACTGTACTTTTTCGGGCCTTGCCGTCAGCCGGTCTCTCTCTCTTTTCTCTCTCTCTCTCTCTCTCTCTCTCTCTCTCTCTCTCTCTCTCTCTCTCTCTCTCTCTCTTACCAGTTCGGGAAGATTCTTCTTGGTCACCCTTGTTATACGCAGTTGAGACCGTAATCCACATTAAAAAGAAACGTCCATATGAGTTATGTAGATGTATAATAGTTGTACGGACTGCATCTGGGTGTGTGTGTGTGTGTGTGTGTGTGTGTGTGTGTGTGTGTGTAGTCTAGTCTAGTCTAGTCTAGTCTAGTCTAGTCTAGTCTAGTCTAGTCTAGTGTTCGAATGTCTTTCACACTGATAACATCTCGATTCTACAAGATTCCTTCACACACGTAAGTACACCTATACCTGAACACGCGCATTAACACACACGTTCAGGCATGGATGCACATTGGCACGCAGATGTGGATGCGTATAAAGAATGCGTTAATGCAAGCATACTTGCACCTGTAATCTTGCGCGAAAAGACGCGCGCGCGCGCACACACACACACACACACACACACACACACACACACACACACACACACACACGTACGCACGCACGCACGCACGCACACACACACGCGCGCGCGCGCATTACGCGCACTCATATTCATGCACACAGATTCTCCCTCTTTCTTTTAGAGACGTACATACGCACACACATACACACCGTACGTGCGCAAATGCACACCAAAAATCTGCGTACGTGCATGCTGTATGGGAATACTCACATATCCCAGATGGACTCGCGCACACGCATTATGGTGCAACAGCCTTAACCCACCCTCTAACCGCACCCCTTAAACTACCACCGAGGATCATTTCAAGGCAACCAAGACTGACCCCCATATTCACGGGATAGGGTGCGGGGGGTTAAGGTAGGGAGAGGAGGTCAAGTAAAATTTAATGGAAGGAGGGGCGGATGAAGGAGGAGGTAGGTTCTGACTGGGCTGCTAGTCTGTCGAGAATCAGATTTCATCTGGACTGATGAGATTTGATCCCGGAGTACAAACCAGCTGGGTTACAGAAAGGCTGTCACACCACATGACCATGGTAATGAGAGAAAATGTCTTATCTGCAAGTCGTTAGACAAACGCCCGTCACTTTTCGCGAGCTGATTGGCAAACAAATGACAGGCAGACTGAGTTCGTGTGTGTGTGTGTGTGTGAGTGTGATGTGTGTGTGTGTGTGTGTGTGTGTGTGTGTGTGTGTGTGTGTGTGTGTGTGTGTAATAGGATACGGTTCATTTGCTCGCTCCCTCGCTCGCGTGAGTGGCGCGCGACCACGTTTGTGTGTGTGTGTGTGTGTGTGTGTGTGTGTCTGCGCGCGCACGCGCGCGATGAGAATAGCGTGCAGATTCACTTTGTTGCTCACCCCTGTGTGTGTGTGTGTGTGTGTGTGTGTGTGTGTGTGTGTGCGTGCGTGCGTGCGTGCGTGTGTGTGTGAGTGCGTGCGTGCGCTAACGCTTCTGTTTATGTGTAATTGTGAGCATACGTGTGTGAAAGAGTGAGAGAGTCTTGCTTGTCAGCATCATGACGATCAGCATCAACATCGTCTGTTAACCACGATCACCGTCGTCATCAGTGTCATGTTAAAAAAAACCCAAACAAATCAAGGAAAGAGTTAAAAAAGAAAAAAAAAAGCGGGTGTTTCATTTCGAAGTGGGTAGATTTGTGGAGAATGCCGGGGACGAGGGTGGGGAGTATCACGTCACGATGCTTGCTTGCTTGCTTGCTCCTCCCCCCTCCCTCTCCCCCCAACCCCCACCCCTTTCTTTGTCTGTCTGTCTGTCTGTCTCTCTCTATCTCTGTCTCTGTCTCTCTCTACCTAGCCGAAGTTTGCGTTTAGGGGTATGCTACGGTGAAACTTACCGTTTCACCAGGGACAGACTGTCCACAAATAGGAGATAATGCACTTGACGCGTTAGAGTACTGTGACTCTCCTCAAACAGGAGCAGTGGCCAAGACAGCGAATTTAGAGCAATGTTGATATTGAATAATATGAACATCTGTAAGAGATGTCAGGCTCTGTCACATAGACGCATGGGTGAATGACCTTTTACAAGAGATTCAGTCAAAAACATGTTTGTATTGATGAAAGTTTAGACTCTGTTTTATTATTCCTGAGTTTTTCTTACACACACACACACACACCACTCTCTTTCTCTCTCTCTCTCTCTCTCTCTCTCTCTCTCTCTCTCTCTCTCTCTCTCTCTCTCTTTCGTCCTTCCGGACCCAAGTTCGGTCACAAAGTCACGTGGAAATGAAATTATTGATCATGACATACCATATCACAGCTGGATTATATTACTGTCCAGTTTGTAATCGTCCAGTGGGTAACCAGGAAAAGGGGGATGGGTGATGCTTGACACGATGACTGAAGTTGTCGGAGGGCTGACACGTTGGAGGTTCAGCATCTTGTCAGCGATCGATGCTTCCCCAGCTGGAAGGAACAGGCGGCTCCCCTCAGGGCACAGCCACACTACCAGCCCCCGACAGCAGTTGATTGGAGGGGTGAGATGATTGAAGATCTGCCGACACAAGGTCACGCATCTGCCGACCTTCCCACTCCACCCTGCTGTTACCCTCCATCACCGAATGGACTCAGATTTAAATGAATAGATAAATAAATAAAAGCAGAAGAAGAAATAAAAAGTACACTACAAGCCAGAAACAAATTTGAAGATAGCCATCTTCCTCTGAAAATAAGCCACTGGTCTGACTACTTCAGTCCGTGTGGCAAGATTACTTCCTTTTGGACCATAATTTTCCCCGTAACTGCAATTCTCAACTTAGTGTAGCATCATAAATTACAGATTTACCTTCCCGTATTCCTGCAGTTTTACAAATCCTCACAACCGAAGGTTGCGTACACTTTCCACAGCAAATTCTTCTGCTGCTTAAGAGTAATTTTAATTCACACAACCATAGGCAATTATTGAATTACCAGTTTCGTTTGCTGGAAACAAAAAAGTCTTGTCAACTAAGATTAAGAATGCGTTCTCTCGACCAAGAATCTCGCATGCTGGTCTGAGAAGGACGTTTACTAGACTAAGTGGTTCGTTTGCTTCTGAAAATGACCTTTACAAGACGAAAAAGGCTGCTTTATAGCCTAAGAATTCCGTTTGCTGGACCAAGAAAGCCTTTTGTCGGACTAGGAAGGCCATTTGCTAGACGGAGAAGTCCGTTTGCTGGACTAAAACTGGTGTTTGCCAGACAAATAATGACGTTTGCTCGACTAAGAGGTCCTTTAACTAGACCAGGAATTCTGTTTGATTAGAAGAGCCGTTCCAAGACTTAAAAAAAAGTCCGTTGGCTTGATATGAAAAGCCCGTTTGGTAGATGATGAAATCCGTTTGCTACAAAGCCATTTGCTAGGAGAAGAACGCTGTTTTCAGTACAAAGAGGGCATTTGGTGGACTAAAAAAGGCGACACTGACTGATTGACTGAAACCGTTTACTGTCAGATTAACATAGTGTTGTACTGACAAAAGGCGACACGCTAGAACGGGAGTGCTGTATGCTGTATTAGGAATTCCCTTGTCTTGACTAGGACTACAGTTTGCTAGATGGTAAGTCCGTTTGCTAGACCAAGGAGTCCGTTTGCTACTAAGTAGAAGGTCGTTTGTTTGAGTAAGGAAGCCATTACTAACAAGGCCCGATGCTGGACTATTAAGGCTGTTTAATAGACTAAGAAGGACGTTGGTTGAGTAAGGAAGCACTACTAAGAAGGCAGTTTGCTGGACTTCTAAGGCTGTTAACTAGATTACGAACATGTTTGT
Source organism: Conus canariensis (assembly GCA_033310375.1). Lineage (NCBI taxonomy): Eukaryota > Metazoa > Mollusca > Gastropoda > Neogastropoda > Conidae > Conus > Conus canariensis. Next base: position 15,992,983 of record CM065730.1, on the reverse strand, counting down.
TTAAGTAAGGAAGCCATTACTAAGAAGGCCGTTTGCTCGGCTGTTGTCTAAGCAGACGTTTTTCTAAGTAAGGAAGCCCTGACTTGGAAGTCCGTGTGCTGGACTATGAAGACTGTTCGCTCGACTGAGAAGGACGTTTGCTATTATGAAGGCCATTCGTGTGCAGCGATCGTTTGGAGTTATATATGTCTAACTTATCACATCATGGGAGCAAGAGTTACCCTACTTATTCAATAGTTATCAGTAACAAGGCAGTCTGCCTGACTGGGAAGGCCGCGTGCTGGACTAAGATGTATTGAGAAAGCCGTTGGCTAGATTAATGAGATCGTTTGCTAGACTACAATGTATAAAGAAAAGTCGTTTGCTAGATCAAGAAAGAAGGCCATCTGCCAGAGTACACAGGCCGTTTGAATTACAATAGCGACTCGTTAAGAAAATATGGGAGGAAATTGAAAGATGATCGTCAGCCAGAGCGCTCTTTGCTCTCATGTCTTAGAAGAAAACTTTAATACACTTCCCCACCACATGGACAGACCATGGTTATAGAGCACTTCAACTTCCCCACCACATGGACAGACCATGGTTATAGAGCACTTCAACTTCCCCACCACATGGACAGACCATGGTTATAGAGCACTTCAACTTCCCCACCACATGGACAGACCATGGTTATAGAGCACTTCACAGACCACGGTTATAGAGCACTTCAGCTTCCCCACCACATGGACAGACCATGGTTTAGAGCACTTCACAGACCACGGTTATAGAGCACTTCAACTTCCCCACCACATGGACCGACCATGGTTATAGAGCACTTCACAGACCATGGTTATAGAGCACTTCACAGACCATGGTTATACAGCACTTCACAGACCACGGTTATAGAGCACTTCAACTTCCCCACCACATGGACAGACCATGGTTATAGAGCATTTCACAGACCATGGTTATAGAGCACTTCAACTTCTCCACCACATGGACAGACCATGGTTATAGAGCACTTCAACTTCTCCACCACATGGACAGACCATGGTTATAGAGCACTTCACAGACCATGGTTATGGAGCACTTCAACTTCCCCACCACATGGACAGACCATGGTTATAGAGCACTTCAACTTCCCCACCACATGGACAGACCATGGTTTTAGAGCACTTCACAGACCACGGTTATAGAGCACTTCAACTTCCCCACCACATGGACAGACCATGGTTATAGAGCACTTCAGCTTCCCCACCACATGGACAGACCATGGTTATAGAGCACTTCACAGACCATGTTTATAGAGCACTTCACAGACCATGGTTATAGAGCACTTCAACTTCTCCACCACATGGACAGACCATGGTTATAGAGCGCTTCAACTTCTCCACCACATGGACAGACTATGGTTATAGAGCACTTCACAGACCATGATTATAGAGCACTTCAACTTCCCCACCACATGGACGGACCATGGTAATAGAGCACTTCAACTTCCCCACCACATGGCCAGACCATGGTTATAGAACACTTCTCAGACCATGGTTATAGAGCACTTCAACTTCCCCACCACATGGCCAGACGATGGTTATAGAGCACTTCACAGACCATGATTATAGAGCACTTCACAGACCATGGTTATAGAGCACTTCAACTTCCCCACCACACGGACAGACCATGGTTATAGAGCACGTCAGTCGCTGCTGTTGGAGACACGGTACGTGGTGTCATGTGGAGATACACATACAGTTATCGCTGTTGGAGACACGGTACGTGGTGTCATGTGGAGATACAGTCATCGCTGTTGGAGACACGGTACGTGGTGTCATGAGGAGATACAGTCACTGCTGTTGGAGACACGGTACGTGGTGTCATGTGGAGATACAGTCATCCTGTTGGAGACACGGTACGTGATGTCATGTGGAGATACAGTCACTGCTGTTGGAGACATGGTACGTGGTGTCATGTGGAGATACACATACAGTGACTGCTGTTGGAGACACGGTACGTGGTGTCATATGGAGATACAGTCACTGCTGCTGGAGACATGGTACGTGGTGTCATGTGGAGTTATACATACAGTCACTGCTGTTGGAGACACTGTACGTGGTGTCATGTGGAGATACACATACAGTCACTGCTGTTGGAGACACGGTACGTGGTGTCATGTGGAGATGCACATACAGTCACTGCTGTCGGAGACACGGTACGTGGTGTCATGTGGAGTTATACATACAGTCACTGCTGTTGGAGACACGTACGTGGTGTCATGTGGAGATACACATACAGTCACTGCTGTTGGAGACACTGTACGTGGTGTCATGTGGAGATACACATACAGTCACTGCTGTTGGAGACACGGTACGTGGTGTTATGTAGAGATACACATACAGTCACTGCTGTTGGAGACACGGCATGTGGTGTCATGTGGAGATACAGTCACTGCTGTCGGAGACACGGTACGTGGTGTCATTTGGAAATACAGTCACTGCTGTTGGAGACACGATACGTGGTGTCATGTGGAAATACAGTCACTGCTGTTGGAGACACGGTACGTGGTGTCATGAGGAGATACAGTCACTGCTGTTGGAGACACGGTACGTGGTGTCATATGGAGATACAGTCACTCCTGTTGGAGACACGGTACGTGTTGTCATGTGGAAATACAGTCACTGCTGTTGGAGACACGGTACGTGGTGTCATGTGGAATACAGTCACTGCTGTTGGAGATACGGTACGTGGTGTCATGTAGAGATACAGTCACTGCTGTTGGAGACACGGTACGTGGTGTCATGTGGAAATACAGTCACTGCTGTTGGAGACACGGTACGTGGTGTCATGAGGAGATACAGTCACTGCTGTTGGAGACACGGTACGTGGTGTCATGAGGAGATACAGTCACTGCTGTTGGAGACATGGCACGTGGTGTCATGTGGAAATACAGTCACTGCTGTTAGAGACACGGTACGTGGTGTCATGTGGAAGTACAGTCACTGCTGTTGGAGACACGGTACGTGGTGTCATGAGGAGATAGTCATTGCTGTTGGAGACATGGCACGTGGTGTCATGTGGAGATACAGTCATTGCTGCTGGAGACACGGTACGTGGTGTCATGTGGAGTTATACATACAGTCACTGCTGTTGGAGACACTGTACGTGGTGTCATGTGGAGATACACATACAGTCACTGCTGTTGGAGACATGGCACGTGGTGTCATGTGGAGATACAGTCACTGCTGCTGGAGACACGGTACGTGGTGTCATGTGGAGTTATACATACAGTCACTGCTGTTGGAGACACTGTACGTGGTGTCATGTGGTGGAGATACACATACAGTCACTGCTGTTGGAGACACGGTACGTGGTGTCATGTGGAGATACACATACAGTCACTGCTGTCGGAGACACGGTACGTGGTGTCATGTGGAGATACACATAGTCACTGCTGTCGGAGACACGGTACGTGGTGTCATGTGGAGATACATATACAGTCACTGCTGTCGGAGACACGGTACGTGGTGTCATGTGGAGATACACATACAGTCTCTGCTGTCGGAGACACGGTACGTGGTGTCATGTGGAGATACACATACAGTCACTGCTGTTGAAGACACGGTACGTGGTGTCATTTGGAGTTACACCTATAGTCACTGCTGTTGGAGACACTGTATGCTAGTCTGCATGCAAGTGTAAGAGACACTGTGTCATACAGTCCCGCCAGTTCCTCACAACATACATTTGGGCGCATAGGACTCGAGTCTGTGTCGACACCGAGATATGGACCGACTCTGGCTAATACAGAGTGGGGAGGGGGAGGGGGGGGGGAGAAGTAGGAAAACCATCTCTGTTCTGACCCATCCATCTTCACTGTTTTTGCTGTCTGAAAGTCTTCCCTGTGTCTGATGGGGAGTATGGGGGCGGAGGATGAGGGATGGATAGGGAGGGGGGAGAGAATTATTGATGACCTTGGTAAATTGGATTCGCCGTTGGAGACAATTTATAGGTGAGAGGGAGGAGGGAAGAATAACGGGAGAGGGGGATGGGTGGAGATTGTAAACCGAATTTATAGGTGAGAGGGAGGAGGGAAGAGTAGCGGGAGAGAGGGGTGGGTGGAGGTTGTAAACTGTGCTTGATGTACGTCAGGTCTTGGTTTGGTTTGTGTTTCTGTACGCAGTTCAAAGAGAGGTTGAAGCTGAAAGGATGATGGATGTAATGCTGCTGTTTTGACTGTAATTAAGCGTGATGTAATGCTACTGCTATGACCGTAATTAAGTGTGATGTGTGCGTTATGTGGTACATGTGTGTATGCATGCGTGTGTGTGTGTGTGTGTGTGTGTGTGTGTGTGTGTGTGTGTGTGTGTGTGTGTGTGTGAAATCTTGCACAGTCAGTTGACTTTGACCAGGCAAGGGGAACTGCTCAGGACTACGTTATTACATTCACAATGTCAACAACAGTAATTTTTTTTTTTAGAGGCATTTCTTTTGAACCGAAAATGGACATTTTTCCCTAGTGGTGTAAGGTTGCTCGTGTAAGGAGAATAACTCAACATGTCCATGAGAAACTATCTTGAGATACAGCATCTCAAATTTTGGAGTTTGTATTCTGTACTTTTTTTTTCTTTTTTTTTTTTTTAAATAATGAAAGGTAAGCTTTGATCTCTGATATGATCACCTTGTTACCGAATGATCGCTTTATTACCGAATAATTTTCAGCTATTTTTTTCCACACATTTCACTGTAAATGATGTCATATCTGACGTCTTTAAAGTTGAGTCATTTTCCAGCCCCCTCTGCATCCACTGTCATATCCCGTAATCTTCTTAAAAATGGAAGAGCATATAATTTATGGTTATGTACCAAGGCGGGATTGTTACGGCTAAAGAAACTTAGAGGCAGTTTCCACATCTTTGTAAGTACGTCGAACATAAAGTGTTGTAGTTTAGAGCCTGGTCCTAGATAATTTTCAGGCATAGACCGATTATTTCCAAAATAATGTCATCTCAGACTCCAATTAGAATTCATCCGGATTTATTTTTCATATCATCTGTTCACCCTAAACTGAAGGACAGCGTGCGCGCGCGCGCGCGGTGTGTGTGGTGTGTGTGGTGTGAGGAGAGAGAGAGAGAGAGAGAGAGAGAGAGAGAGAGAGAATAATGATGAATATGATTTTTTAATCATTAAATATTTTCAAATTATTCCGTCATTGAAATTATATTGAGAGGTTATTCTAAACGTGCAAAATGAAATGAATCTCAATGTTATTGTGACGTAATTATGATAATATTCCTTACTGTAAAGCAGACTGATAAGCAGGAATCACCAGGCTGCCTTGAGCCCACCTTGTACGTGTGCTGGGTTGGCCGGTTTGTTCACTTGTAGACATGCACAGACGCATAGACCAAACACATGTACTTACACGCACGTGCTTAGACGCGCACGGATGCACACATCCAAGCTCGCTTACATGCGCTTGCACGAACGCCGAGACGCACCCGAACATGCACCCTCCCATTTTCCCCTTTCCCGTCCTCTGCTTCAAGATGTTCAGAGAGAACGCTGATTGCATCTCTTCTGCATGTTGTGGCAATGCTGGGACATTTTAGAATTGCCCATCGTTGTGTCTTGCTGTGAACAGTTGAAACAAAAAAAAAAATGGGGTTAGCAGGTGGGTGGAATGGGGGTGGAGGGAGTTAAATCGTGGCCGTGCTTTAAGTTTGGGAGGTTAGTAACCGCATTGGGTGTTAAACTTGTATGACCGGGACTGCTGTCGGTGCGAGATCGCATGTATTTGTTCATGTGAATGATACCCCCAGTCACGTGCCCGTGTGTGGTTGGAAGCATTTTTCGATGAAATTTTACTGATGATCTTTTACTGACAGTAATACGCCTAATTAGTTTGCATATAAAAAAAAAAAAAAAAAACTCCCGACTCATGCATGCGGTCACTCTTATGTGACATGATGTAGCACGGATTTAATGTTCCAGTTATCAGCATCACCTCAATCATGGACATTTTGCATGCATTTCCTTTTTTGTGGCTTTTTTTTTAATGGCGAATAGTCAGTTATTCGCTTTTTAAAAGTTGTATTATGCGCAACTGAATAGTTCATCTTCGACGAAAAATGACACTTTAAAAAATAGCATTGTTATTGGAAGACTTCACTCTGTTTTGCGAATCCATGACACCTTAGAACAGTCCCGAGCGTTCCTAGGATATGCGGGCAAAGCTGGAACTTCAAAAGTCTATGGGTAGTTCTGAAAATGGTCTCCGACGCAAGATCTCAGAGCGAGCAGAAAACAGCCGTCTGGCCGCTCTCCTCAAACCTGCTGGGCCTTGTCAGTCCATCGTTGACCACTCCACCGCCGCACCATTTTATTTCACTCGGTCGTCCGTTGTGTCGTTATTGTACCCACTGCTAGGAAAAACCCGTTTTGATTGGCCTACATGCCGTTATCACTTTGGATCTAGTAAGAGAAATGCTGGTCTACGCGGGCGTCCCCCGTTCCCTTACCCATCACCCCCCACTCCTCTCTCCTTTTCTCCCACACTGTTTGTCTTGCTTGTGTTTTGTACACGACCAAAGACAGTCCGTAGGGCGTACTGTCTTTGATACGACTCGAGCCTCTTATTTACCCGCAGCCTGGCTCCCCGTCTCCACCACAGAAATGGGAGGGCTCTCCCATTTCTCTGTGCTCCACCCTAGCCGTTTTTTCGTATTTCCCCTCACCCTCAGTCCTCGTCCCTACCCCAGCCATTTTCTGTATACCCATTCCTCATCCCCGTTCCCCGTCTCCACCCCAGCCGTCTTCTTCACGTTCAACGTTCCTGCTTCCCGACCCAAAGCCAGCCCACCCCTCCTGCGCTGCTTTCCACATTCGCAAAACCACAGGCTGTGAGGATGGAAAAAAATCGGGCAGTTGGAAAAATGCAGTTACAGACACAAGTGATCCTGTAGCAGTTTTCTCTCAGATTTATTCTGGAACACCACCCAAACCGCAATCTGTCTGTCTGTCTGTCTGTCTCTCCTCTCTTCTCTCTCTCTCTCTCTCTCTCTCTCTCCTCTCTCCTCTCTCTCTCTCTCTCTCTGTGTGATGCGTGAAAGGGCGTGCGGAGAGAGAGAGAGGGAGACAGAGCGAGAGAGAGAGAGAGAGAGAGAGAGAGAAGAGAAGAGAGAGTCCCAAGTCCAAATCTGCGAGTTTTTACACAGACGCGCTCACGCACATACAGACACGACTGTGCGCGCGCACGCACGCACGTACGCACGCACGCACACACACACACACAAGCCCGCGCTCGCAGTACATAGAGGGAGTGGGGGGAGGGAGGGGGGCGGGGGGGGGGGGGGGGGACAGAAACGGACAGACAAGGCAGGCAGGCAGACAATCAGACGGACAGACAGGGGGAAGAGCAGATCAGGTCAAGTTGTTTGTGCCGGCGACTTTCCATTACACTTCAGTCAGCAAGACCCATGGGCCGCATGCAAATAGCTTGAAAGGGACAAATCCACTATTCCAGATTTCCACAATGTGAAATCAAACCCCAGAGTGCCAATTATGACTGGGTCCATCAGAGGACCCTACAATTTATGGTGCATGGAACAATTGGCGGAACGGAACTCGGGTAAAAAAAAACACAACAGATTTCCTTTCCAAGCTATAGTCCTGGCCGACAACATTCATATTTCATTGAAGGTAAAATGCATGGAATTTTATACGGAGAGAAGCTTTTTTTTTTTTTTTTGATACCACTTCACCGTCGTCTCTCATTTTAGATTGTATGGAAGTCGGACGGCCGGATTCACTGCATTCTGTCATGCTTCTCACGATTGGAACCAGGGGGAAAAAAAAACCGCTTTACACCAATTGGGATTTATTCCTTTTGGCTGGGTGGTTTGTGAGCACGAGGTGGTGAACATGTGCGAGGCTTGCCCGATTTTGGCAACCAAGCCGCCGGTGATTGAATCGACAAAGGCCCCATGTCTTTTATGCAAACTCAGGTCCTGTCGTTTTGGAGAGGCGAAGGGGCTCTGGGGAAAACGGCTATAATCCTCAAGGAAAATAGCGAAAAATTTGTATGACATGCTATCCTGAGGATCACAACTTTTCCTTGGCATGATCACAGTTTTCCTTGGGATCACAATTTTCCCCATTTTTCAGGCAGATGATAACTTTTCCATGGTTTCCCTGAAGATCACAATTCCCCTCCCCCCCCCCCCCCCCCCTCACCCTGATATCCATGTTTTCCTGACGAAAACGGGTGTTATTTCACCGAGGATAACAATTGATATCGTAAGGAAAACGGTATTAACATGGAAAACAGCTAGACCTATGATCACTATGTAACATGGCAAGCGCAAATGGAGTGGACAAAACAGGGACAATTATTGTGATCCCGAGGATCATACCTGTTTTCCGGTTTTCGTTGTTTTCCTCAAAGGTAATAACTGTTTCCCCCCACAAAAGAAAAACAAGATGCAAAGCATATAAACGTACTCCCAGTTTATCCTGAATACGTGTGAGATATTCCATAAAGACGAAAAACCGTCTTGGGCTGGTGTAGCAGTTATTAATGGCCATTCTGGTAAACATCGGCCATCATCTGTGACCTATACTGAACATACTTACAAATTTTAAGAAAGATCGGCCTAGTACTTTCTGAGATTTTCCATAAAGAAGAAAACCATTATGGGCCGTTAGTAACGGCTATAACGGTAAACTAAAACATCGGGCATCATCCGTGACCCATAATGAACATATCTACAAATTTTCAGAAAGATCAGCCCAGTACTTTCTGAGATATTCCGTAAAGAAGAAAAGCCGTTAGGGGCCGCTATAGCAGTTAGTAACGGCTATAACGGTAAACTAAAACATTGGGAATCATCTGTGACCCATAATGAACATACCTACAAATTTTCAGAAAGATCGGCCACGTACTTTCTGGGATATTCCATAAAGGAAAGAAACCGTTATGGGTCGTTATAGCCGTTAGTAACGGCTGTAACGGTAAACTAAAACGTCGGGCATCATCCGTGACCCATAATGAACATACAAATTTTCAGAGAGATCGGCCATGTGCTTTCTGAGACATACCATAAAAAAAGGAAAAAAACGTTATAGCCGTTAGTAACAGCTATAACGGTAAACTAAAACGTCGGGCATCATCCGTGACCCATAATGAACATACTTACAAATTTTCAGAAAGATCGGCCAAGTACTCTTTGAGAAATTCCATAAAAAAAGAAAAACCGTTATGGGCCGTCATAGCCGTTAGTAACGGCTATAAAGGTTAAATAGAACATCGGGCATCATCCGTGACCCATAATGAACATACCTACAAATTTTCAGAAAGATCGGCCAAGTACTTTCTGAGATATTCCACACAAAAAAAAAGAACCGTTATGGGCAGTTATAGCCGTTAGTAATGACCATAACGGTAAACTAAAACATCGGGCATTATCCGTAGCCCATAATGAACATACCCACAAATTTTCAGAAAGATCGGCCAAGTACTTTCTGAGACATTCCATAAAGAAGAAAAACCGTTATGGGCCGTTATAGTCGTTAGCAACGGCTATAATGGTAAAAATAACACATCGGGCATCATCCGTGACCCATAATGAAGTTACCTACAAATTTTCAGAAAGATCGGCCAAGTACTTTCTAAGACATTCCATAAAGAAGAAAAACAGTTATGGGCAGTTATAACCGTCAGTAACGGCTATAACGGTAAACTAAAACATCGGGCATCATCCGTGACCCATAACATACATACCTGCTAATTTTCACAAAGATTAGCCAAGTACTTTCTGAGATATTCCATGAAGAAGAAAAACCGTTACTGCCGTTAGTAAAGGCTATTACGGTAAACTAAAACATCGGGCATCATCCGTGACCCATAATGAACATACCTACAAATTATCAGAAAGATCGGCCCAGTAGTTTTGTCCGGAGCGAGTGGAACACATTTTGACCACGGAAGGACGGACACCACACACACACACACACACACACACACACACACACACACACACACACACACACACACACACAGAGCATTTGTTCATTCCCATTCTAAAGTACTCCCTGTTCTATAAGAACTGGGAGTACAAAAGGGAAAACAATTGTGGTATTTATGAATACATTGATAATATTTTCCTTGGGGAAACTTTTGAACTGAGCGCGCGCGCGCGTGTGTGTGGATACGCGTGCGTGCGAACGCTCGCGCGTTTGTGCGAGCGCGTGCGTGTGTGTGTGCACGCGCGCGTGCGTGAACAAAGGAATGGAGTTAGGTGTTGCACTAGCGTTGCCATGTGAACAAACGTACTGATTTGCGCAGACACGTCGTCATGTTTATAGCCTCCATGATCAGAGGGTGGCCAGGTCAGAGCTGTCGCACGAATACGCCATTTTCTCTCTTCTCCTGCTGTCTCCAATATTGTCCTGTTTCGTGTACATGCACAATATGTGCTATAGATGTGCGTCACTGATGTTGTTCCCCCGTTCAGCTTGATTGTTGATAAAGTGACATCACTGTATGCATTCATGCTCTGTTGCACATGTGAACATTTGTGCTCCCTCTCTCATATGTATGCATGTACCCATCCATTCATACTAGAACAGGGAGACTTGAGTAGACACACGTAATGCATGCGCATATAAACAGGTCTTTGCATGTGCGCTAATGCGCGCGCAAACGCGCGCGCACGCCGCACACACACACACACACACACACACACACACACACACACACACACACACACACACACACACACACACATACACACACATACAGAGCCGGGATGAAGTTGTGTGTCCGCGAGCTTCTGTCATTCCACAGCTCACATCCTAACGCGGGTGGCACAAGAGAGCTGAGAATTCTCTTTCTATCCCTCACCTCCACAGAGAGAAGCAAACACGGCAGGCACAACCTCCTAGAAACTCCGTACTTATATCGCTTTGAGTTGGGAAAGAGAGAGAGAGAGAGGGGGGGGGGGGGGGCGGGGGCAGTAACAGAGGTCGATGTTGGCTGGTCCGTGTGCTCCCTCCTTTTCCTCTGGTGCACCATCATCAGCCAGACGTCTCCTGGGAAGTAACGCAAACTGAAGTCCACTTCCCTGGAGGTCAGCCCCACGGGACCTTGTATACACAAGCGCTTGCTGGTCAATCTGTCTTGAGTGGAGGGAGGCGGGAGTTGCGGGCCAGGACTTGCTTTCTGCAGAGTGGGACCTGCCAAGTTGCCTCACGCGTTGTCGGTAGACGAGAACACATCAAGTGGAGCTATTTTGCGCGACACACTCAGCCCCCCCCCCCCCCCCCCCCCCCCTTTTTTTTTTTTTTTTTTTTGCCGGCGTTTAGCACCAGCACGTGAACGCGCGCGCGTACGCTTATGCGCGTGTTCATCCAGATATAAATATAAAGCATAGAGTCGAGCACGCTTGGCATCGTTTTGGGTTATCAAAAATAGGTAGGGGTAAGACTGGTGAGCCATGGGGTTGGATGGGTGTTGTTAGGGACGGGGATGAGGGTAGCTAGTAAAGAAAGGGTTGCTGCGACAATTCCATTAGTGGTAGAGACGGTGTCGCTGGCAGCAATTATACCAGTAGACCTTGAGCTCGCTGCACTGCTGGGAATCGTGATTGTGGTAGCCTGGACCAGAGACACTGGTGGTCGGAGATACAGGGAGAGAAATGAACAAGTCGATGCGTTTTCCCCAATCTTCATCCATCAGTGGTATCTCTATGCCTTCCGGTCATTTCTTTTTTATTTCTTTCGGGTTTTTTTTTCTTTCTTAGTTTTCGTTCTGATTTTATTTCCTCTCTCTCTCTCTCTCTCTCTCTCTCTCTCTCTCTCTCTCTCTCTCTCTCTCTGTTTGTTCTGTTTTCTTCTTTTTCTTTTGATTTTCTTTCCATTTCACCTACCCTTCCCTCTCTTTGTTTATCCAGAGCACACAGTCATTGATAGGGAGCTATGGCAGAATTGCCTTAGGCCTACATACGTACACACTATAACACTACGAAAGGAAGATCAGCAGGCATAGCCCCGAACCCGTTGCACGTTGTATTTCCCATCGTTGATATTATCATTGATGTTGTTCTTCTCATCATTTCTCCTTTTTATTCTTCTTCGGCGCCTATTCTTTGTCCTCTTTCTTCCTATAGGCACTGTGAAAGTTAGGTTGACGCATTGCCTCGAAGTTCGCAGTTAGTGGGACATAGCGAGATGGACACCCCCCCCCCCCTCCCCCATATCCCTAGCGCCCATTTTTGACAGAAAATGCAGTGTTCACCGCTCATCTCACGGTGCTGTCGTTCTTGTGGTATCACAGTAGGGTAAGATAGATCCCTAAGCCCCACTCCTCGTCTGCCATGTCCTTTTATGGTGGGTGTGCATGCTGAACCTGAGCGTACCTCAGATTTATAGGATATTTAGGCTGTCGTTCATTTACCCCTCCCCCTTTGCCTTGCTGGTTCTTGTTTTCATTATAGGCATCATGATGCAGTGGGTGTTTATTTGTTGTATTTAGACATGGAAAGAGCAGTTCATGAAATAGCTTTTATTAACCTAGAATGACAAGACGAACAACAAACAACATGTACACGAGAGAGAGAGAGAGAGAGAGAGAGAGAGAGAGAGAGAGAGAGAGAGAGAGAGAGCATGGATGAATGCAAATCAACGTCATGTTTCCTATCAAGGTGAAGCTACCCACAATTGGAAGAAAAAGTTTGAAGTTCGGAGAATGGATGTTGTGAATTCATTTCTTCACCCCCTCCTCCTCCTCCTCAATGCGCGGCTGTTCCACCACCGTGCATTGCATGTTTGACAACCGGTCAAGAAAAGAGGCGGTGAGAGAAAGTAAGGTTGGGGAATAATAAGTATCTCGGTTCTGGCGTCTCCACACGTCGCATGTCAATAAGCCACTGCCTGAACTAGCACTCACCGCAGTTCAACAGCTCTCCTGCCTGGCAGGGCTGTTCGTTCGCGGAGTGAACTGCCAGTGAATGCAAGTATTGCGCCGAACTCGTCACAGACTTTACTGTCTCCCGCACCCCGTTCCCCTGGGTCTTCTGACTTCGTCACGCTTGGATGGGTTTGACATCTATGTCTCATTGTCAGTAAAGTGATGGTGGTGGTGGTGGTGATGATGATGATGATAGCAATAGTATCAAAGATGATGATGATTATTTGATGTTGAGGTGTGTGTGTGTGTGTGTGTTTTGTGTGGTGAGGCTAGACTTTTTTTTAAGCGACTTGGAAAAAAGTTGGATGTTTTTTTCTCTCTTTTGCTAAAAGTGGGATCTCTCTCTTCTCTCTCTCTCTCTCTCTCTCTCTCTTCTCTCTCTCTCTCTCTCTCTCTCTCTCTTTCACACACACACACATACAAACACACACACACACCGCGCGCGCGCGCGCGCGCCATGCGAGCACGTATACACATACACACAAGCGCTGGCGCGCGCGCGTGTGTATGCGCACGTGTCCCACATACGGAGGCAGGAGAGGTAGCAGAGATAATGATCAACTGCAGACCAAAAAAAAAAAAATGGTCGGTTTATAGCTCTCATGTCCTTGTGTAGAGGTCAAGACAATACACGAGGGAAGACGATCTCCGGAAACTGGTTTCCGTTTCCGAGTTTTATTTCGTCATTTTGACGCGCTTTACGGACCCTTAGGCGCACTTCCGTCGCCTGTGGTGTCGATTCCTAGCGAGTCCTATTCTTAACTCATCCTTACATGCAGTACATCTCTGTTCCTGCCATATCATTGTATAGTATTCTTGTTCTTTTATAATATATATATATATATATATATATAATGCGTCTGTTCTTTCCATGTGATTAAAGCTCTGTTCTACATTTATTACGTGTAACCGTTCTATTCTTTCTACATGTAGCGCAGTTCTGATCTTTATGTGATCATTTTTAATTCTGCTCTGTTCTTTCCACATAATTACAAGTAATATAGCTCTGTCGTTTCTGTCATTACGTGTTGTGTAGGTCTATTTCCCCTTGTAATTACAGGTCAATACAGCTCTATCCTTTCCTCGTAAATACTGTGTGTGTGTAATACAGATCTGCTCTTTTCATATTATCAGGTAGAAGACAGCTTCATCATTCCTCATGAGTACACACTGTACAAGCTCTCTCTCTCCTTCTCTCTTCTCTCTCTCTCTCTCTCTTCTCTTCTCTCTCTCTCTCCTCTTACGTTACTGTATTACTCCTGTGTGCGAGGACAAACGGGATGTTACGATTTTATTTATTTATTTATTTATTTAACCTTGTGATTTGATACACACTAGGAATGAATGTGTACTATTTGTTTGCAAGGAAAGGAAGAGGGAAATGGTATTGTTCTGTTACCCCCTCCCCCCTTGTCAAAAGACCTCTTTGGTAATGACAGTAAAACATTGAAGTGGCTGTGTCATCCCTCTCTCTCTCTCTCTCTCTCTCTCTCTCTCTCTCTTAAACACACGGGCACGCGCACACACGCACGCGCGCGCACGCACGCGTGCGCGCGCGCGCGCGCACACACACACACACACACACACACACACACTCACACAGAAAGAGAGAGAGAGAGCGAGAGAGAGAGAGTACAATACAATATTGCTTGTGTTAGAGCTCAAGTCTGTCCACATGTGAAATGCATGCAATAGAGCACTATTCTTTCTGTTAAGGACTATGACATACATTTCTGTTCTTTCCAAGTGAACTATGTTTATGAAACTATTCTTTGTACATAAATGGATGCAGTGCACCTCTGTTTTATCCATGTGAGTGCACACAATACAGAGCTGTCTGTTCTTTCCACGTGATGTAATGCGGCTCTGCTACTTCCATTTGATTACGCGTAGTATGGCGACATTTCTCCCATATAATAGCATACAATAGAACTTTTTTCATATATATAATTAGTCGTTTTACAACTCTGTGTGTACATGTAACTTAACTTGCTTGACTTAGTCCTGTTGTCTCCCAGTGGAGCATAGGGCCACAACAACACCACGCCAACGGACTCTGTTTTGGGCTGATTTCTTCAGCCGAGTCCATGTCATTCCGGCTTCCTTCACTTCGCTCTCGACGGATCTTCTCCACGACTGTTTTGGCCGTCCCACTTTCCTTTTTCCTTGTGGGTTCCACTCTAGTGCTTGTCTTGTGACGTTGTCTGTGGGTTTGCGGAGCGTATGGCCTATCCAGCCCCATTTTCTTTTCTTGATGTCCTGGTCGATCGGATTCTGGCTGGTTCTTTTCCATAGGTCAGCGTTCGAGATCTTCTCCGGCCACCTGATGTTGAGGATGTGGCGCAGGCACTTGTTGACGAATGTCTGTATCTTCCTGGTGATGGTGTTGGTTACCCGCCATGTCTCGGTTCCATAGAGAAGGACTGCCTTGACGTTGGTGTTAAAGATGCGGACTTTGCTGCGCTGGGATAGGGCTTTGGAGTTCCAGATGGGTCGCAGGGTGTTGAACGCTACCCTTGCTTTGTTGATCCGGCTTTTAACGTCATCGTCTGCGCCGCCATCAGTATTGACCACGCTTCCTAAGTAGACGAAACGGTCTGTTTCCGTCAGGTCCTTTCCGTGTAGCTGCAGTGGTTGGTTGAGTCGGTTGTTCATCCGCATCACCTCTGTTTTCTTGGTGTTGATCTTTAGGCCGGTCTTTTCTGCCTCCTCTGCGAGTCTGATTAGCTTGGCCTGGGCGTGTTGTTGTTTGTGAGACAAAAGGCTGATGTCATCCGCAAAATCCAAGTCCTCTAGATGTTTGGTGAAGGTCCACTGGATGCCGGTGTTGCTGCCCTCTGTAGTTCTCTTCATGATCCAGTCTATGGCGATCAGGAAAATTGTCGGCGACAGTATACAGCCCTGCCTCACTCCTGTCTTCACTGCGAAGGGGTTGGTCAGCTTCCCGTTATGGATGATCTGGCAGGTTGAGTCCTCGTACAGCTTCTTGATGATGTTAATGAGCTTCTGTGGGATTCCGTAGTGCTGCATCAGCTTCCAGATAGTGTACATGTAACACCGCTATATTTTTAAATATATTATATGTAACTTTGTTCTTTCCATATTAGAATGGTAATATAAAGCTTTTCTGTTTCCATAAAAGTAACAGTGCTCTGTTCTGTAAGTGAAAAGGGAGGAAGGAGCGGAGGTGGGGATGGGGAAGAGGCTAGCGGTAGGGGCTTGCGTGTGAGAGAGTTAATGTGTTCAAATGTATGTTAGTATCATGCGTTGCTTGTCCGTACGTATTATATGTGATGTTGATTTGTAAGAGAGCTGACAGATGAAGTGCTTTGTTGTGTGTGTGTGTGTGTGTGTGTGTGTGTGTGTGTGTGTGTGTGTGTGTGTGTGTTGTGATGTTGATGGATCAGTTGCATCATTTATTGTTGTTGGTGTTTTCTTTCTTTTTCCTTCTTTCGTTTTTTTTTTTTTCTGATATGAGAGATAAACACTTTACAGCACACTCCTTGAAAACCTTGTTCAGACGCGTCCTACCTGATGTGATCTTCGAATTTCTGAAAGAGATCAACAATTTTCAATTGATCTAAGATTTTACAGAAGAAAGATTTTTTTTAACAAAGTTTCCGGTGTGTTTTTAGAAGGTGTATTTTAAAGGGTTGTGTGAATGATTTTTTGTGTGGCCGTACCCGTCATGCACAAGCGCGTGCTTGCGTGCACGTGCTAATGATTCCTTTTTTTCTTTTTTTTTTAACCAATGTGTATGCTATCCCAGCAACTGAATTCGACCGATTGACAAGAACACTGTGCATAAAAGGACGGGTGCCGAAGTGTATAAGTTTTTATCACACACACACACACACACAAAAAATCACCACTGGTATAGCACCCATCAACTTGCCAGCGGCTTTCGACTTTCCAGTACTGCTTCCTCAGCCTGTAGCAGACAGAGAGATGGGATAGCCCCCGCTGTGGTTACGGACTAACAAATCAGAAGTGTCACGTTTTGCTCCACGTTGAAGGAGGGCCTGCCCAGTCGTCTATCCGGGGTGCCATCCCTACCTCCCTCACCTCCCCGCTCCACCTTTTCCATTTTTCTTGTGCCCCTCTTCTCCCCCCCCCCCCCCCCCCCCCCCCCCCCCAAACCGTTCCTCCCTTCCCTCCCCGATCTCCTTGGCTGCTGTGCTTTTGGCACAGCGCTCGCTTGCACTTCGTGTGGTGGGGGAATTTTGGAGCCGATTGTCGATCGTCGAGGCTTTGGAGAAGGCAGCCAACTCGGAGATTACGTCCCGAGCGGGTTTCTGCTGCTGCTGGAAGGTCTTTTCTATCTGTGTGTGTGTGTGTGTGTGTGTGTGTGTGTGTGTGTGTGTGTGTGTGTGTGCACGCCCGCACGCGAGTGTTTGCATGTCTCATATTCTCTACATAATTTCCCTTTCTCTTTTTACACGTACTTTCCTTCCCACCCGCCACTCCTGCTTCCGCTTTGATTGACCTTGCCAGTTTTGAATCAGTCCGAAAAGCAACCAGGAAAAGTGTATTGGGTGTTTCACCCTTTTCCCAGTCACTTCACCACCCCCCCCCCTTCCACTCTCTCTCTCTCTCTCTTCTCTCTTCTCTCTCTCTCTCTCTCTCTCTCTCTCCCTCTCTCTCTCTCTCTCTCTCTGCGCGCGTGTGCATCTATCGCTTTTAGAAACTAATCCCCCTCTTTCTTTTGACGCTTCCCTGCATTCACCAACTCCATTCCCATGTTCATTAAATTTTTGTCAGTGTTGAATTAATCAGAAATGCAACAAGGAAACATGTATCGGATATTTCACTCACTCTTTTGTCCGTCCCTTCCCCGTTCCTTCTTCCTATCCCCCTCCCCCTCTCTCTCTCTCTCTCTCTCTCTCTCTCTCTCCCTCCCTCCCTCTTTCTCCCTCTCTCTCCCCCCCTCTCTCTCTCTCTCTCCCCCCTCTCTCTCTCTCACTCTTTCTGTCCCAACACATGTACAGTCTGCCGGTCAATATTTTCTCTGTGGATGTCTCTTCGATCCTGCTCCTCTTGATTACTTTTTCGCGAAAGCAACGTTTGGACAGCAGGAGCGTTGATGTAGCGGTGGGGCGAAAGGGAAGGACGGAGGGGGAGGGGGTGGAGGAGAGGGCAGTCCTGGGGCATGTCGTCTGTGTCAAGATTGTCCAAAGCGACTGGAGACTCGGGAGGGGCCGAGATGAAAGCGCATTGATGATATTACTGGCACTGACGCGCTTTGACGTGACACGAGGGGGGAAAAAGCCTTCGATCGATCGTCTCTCTCTCAGTTACCTTCTCCCCGTCTCTGTCTGTCTGTCAGTCTCTCTCTCTCTGTGGGTAGGGGGATGCGTGGGTGGGGGGGGGGGGGGGGGGGGGGGGGGGGGGGGGTATGGAATAGCGAGAAGAAAGGAAAGAAGGGTGAGAGTGTGATGGTTTTCATGACAGATAGTTTATCGGATGTTGATGGAGCTGTCCTAGCTCTTACATCGAATCTTTGGAGTCTGATTCCCCCCCCCCCCCCCCCTCCCCCAAAGCTGTCGACATTCAATGATAATTTTGCTTAATGTCAGTTCAGCCAAAGTTAATCTGACAAGTGCGGTTGTGTATGACTAAAACTGGTGACGATTGTGTGCTGGAGTTTTTAAACCTGGTTGAGGTTCAAGACTGTCAGTATAGACATGTCTTAATTAAAGTCTTAAAAACAGGCATTGCCCGGCAAGACCCTGAAGATGTTCTGCTCGGAGGAGTGTTCAATGTTACACATGAAAACATACCGCTTGGTTTATCAAATTATAGCCAGCAAGGGAACATTGTGCCTCATTGCATGATCTCTGATTTTTTCTCCTTACCATGCTTTTTCTCTTTGCATTTTTTGCTTTTTGCTGTTGGAATTGTGTGCTGTCCATTGTCTGTTAAAGCTTGCTAATCTCCTCATCCCAAACAGGATCAAAGGTAAAAGAAGTATGTGTGAGAGAGAGAGAGAGAGAGGAGAGAGAGAGAGAGAGAGAGAGAGAGAGAGAGATAAGGATCCAGATCAAATAGCGTTCAGTTGTCAAGAAAACCAGTTTTGCTATAAAAAATACAAACCACATGGGAGATACTGCACATTCTAGAGCGCTGTCAGTTTTAATGACGTGTTCATACACAGGAATTTTCGGGTACAAATCGTAGTGGTCAAAGTATGGGTCAAGTTTGTACACGAGACTATGAGTATTCCAAGTCATTACGTTTTGTTGTTTGTTTGCTTGTTTTAAATTCTGTTTAATGTCTTAAAAACTTAAGGTTTGTATCATATAGCAAGGACTGTCTTCAGTGTGGACATCAAACACATTTGTCAAAAGTGTGTGTGTGTGTGTGTGTGTGTGTGTGTGTGTGTGTGTGTGTGTGTGTGTGTGTGTGTTGCAAGTCTCTATGTCCATGAATGTAGAAAGACCAACAGACTGAAATGTAAAAGGAAAGAAGCAAATCAGCTAGGCTAAGACACTGGATTGACACCTACCACTGGAACTGTTATTCAACAGTATAGTCCCAAGTTCAGTTGATCAAACTGTTGGAGAATGGGCGAGAGAGAATTACAGATAAAATTTCACTAGGAAAAGGAGTAGAGAGGCGTTGAGGGAGGGGGAGTGAGACAGGGAGAGAAAGAGAGAGATATATCATTTGGAATACACGAGATGGATATTATAACAAACAGTTCAGAGAGAAAGATAGGAGGAAATGGGGTGCGTGCGTGCCCGCCCGCGCGCGCGCGCGGCGTGTGTGTGTGTGTGTGTGGTGTGTAGGGTGAGGAGGAGGAGGAGAGAGAGAGAACTGATGGGATGGGGGTAGAGGTGTTTGTGTGAGGAAGCCTTCCTGAACCACTCAAGCCTTTTTTTTTATGTTATGAATTAATTGCATTTCCAAATGTCATGCCTCATCAAGCTAACTGGTGAAACAGATGATGCTGGGGTTTCGCGTGGCACAGTGCCAAGTCCTCGTGCCTTCACACCACTTTCTCATTAAACACCTCACCTGCACTATTGTTTCGTCTTTCACAATCTCATGAAGGTAGAGCAGTTTATACCATATTTGAATGATTCTGCATATTCAGACCTGTCAACCATCTCGCTTTCGTGCGAATTTATTATGCGCAAACACATGTCGTTGTGCTTGACGTAAAATAAAAATAAAAAATAAAAAGAGAAAGAAAGAAAAAGAAAACCTTTAGTCAAAAAAGTCATGGGCAGCAGCACTGGAAATAATTCTTGTCGATTCATTGTGAAGATCTGTTTGAAAATGTTGTTTTTTTTTTTAGGTCAACTCCCTCAGATTATTAGTATTGTGAATATTTATGAATGAGGCAAAGTGTTAGCTGTGAATGTTCTAGTTCCTCTGTGGATGGATATGGGTGGTACCCTGGAGAAGGGCATGCTCACTCACGTGGCTCCGCGACTAAGCAATTGTTACAGTCAGTCAGGAGCTTATCATGTGACATCCTATGTATATTGGATTGAAAAAGGCACTACTGAACACGACTGAAGCGACTTGGCAGCAGTGCAACGTCTGCCTTGGTGGCCTGCCCCACGACAACTTGCTTAGTCTCTGCACTTTGTGGACTAAGGTGCTCGGACTGCGACAGAATGAACCCAGATGTTGCTGTAAATGTGGTGACTGGAATTAAATGCATGGGATTAATGCTACGGGAGGAGAAGATGGGGGATTGGGAATTTGAGGGTCAAGGAGGGGTATGAAGGGGGAGTGGGGGAGAGAGAGAGAGTGAGAGAGAGAGAAAGTTTCCTAATTTAACTCCCATCTACCGTCTGACCTTAAGTGGGTGAACACGTCAAATCTGAAATTAAGCATCATAGTTTTTTTTTTTTTTGACTTTTCTACTGGGTGTTGGATGCAGAAAGTGTTTGAAGCACTGTTGCTTGCATGTCTCTTCTGTAACCGTGGGTACAATATTTGAGGTACCTCGGACGTAAGGCCTCACAGTCTCCATCTAACTGTCTTGATTCTCAGCGGCCCTCTGGAGCTGGCAGAGGACAAACTGTCCATTTCTTAATGTTGTCCTTCTACCTTGTTTCTTATCATCATCTCTCTTGCAGTGTACCCCATAGGATGGTTTTTGCTGTGCCGGCTATTGCTTAAACACGGCCTAACATTTCATCTTCATGCTCATAAGAGTGGAGTCTTTGGTGTTCTGCCCAGTTCTTTCTGTCCATAAATGTCCTCATTCGTAGTGTAATGTTTGTATGCCATGTTCAAGCTTGTGCAGTAAGGTCTCATCTATGGGATTGGATCCATCTATGGAAATCTGCAGTGAGTGTCTGCGTTTCACATGGGAACAAGAAAAAGGAGATGCCTGATGAGCGCATTTGATGCAGGGAGATGATGTCATGCCGATGGTTTTCAGTTCTGTTTAGCGCTGCTGTTGTCTGTGCTATCTGTGGACAAGATGTTTGGTTGGAATTATTCAACTTTATTAATTAATGATGACCCCCATGTTTTTTTTAATCTCTTGACAGTTTCAGGTTTCTGGCCTTCCATTCTGATTCCTTTGACAGAGTGTATTGTAAGTACTGGGTCATCTTTGTCTTCTGGGCACTGATCTCTGAGCTGGATGCCTGAGGTGTTCTGTCTCCACACTCAAGTATGGTCAGCTCCTCTTTTTGTTCCCACCAGCCAGGCTGTCGATGTTGTGGGCAGCAAAATTGAGATTGTTCTGCCATTGTGGCTGACCGATCATTCATGTTCATGCATTGGTCAATACCCTTTATTGGAAAGTTTTGAAGCGACTGTTTCCAAAAGGTACGGTTTTGTCCAGATCTGCTGTCCTGTGGACGATCAGCTGTTGCATTCAGACACAAACACATCACTAGAAAATTGTTTGTGGGAGGCAGTGAGGGAAGTGCGATCTATCACTGACAACAAAGAAATTATGACAGGTAAGCTTGAGCCATTGCTGATATTTAAAATGAAGTGATGGGAAGCTTGATAAGAAGCTCCAGCCATCACTGATAACAAAGAAACTGTGACAGGGAAGCACAGTCCATCACTGATAACAAAGAAACTGTGACAGGGAAGCACAGTCCATCACTGATAACAAAGAAACTGTGACAGAGAAGTGTGATTCATCATTGACAAAGAAACTGTGACAGGGAAGCACAATCCATCACTGATAACAAAGAAACTGTGACAGAGAAGTGTGATTCATCATTGACAAAGAAACTGTGACAGGGAAGCACAATCCATCACTGATAACAAAGAAACTGTGACAAAGAAGTGTGATTCATCATTGACAAAGAAACTGTGACAGGGAAGTATGATTCATCATTGACAAAGAAACTGTGACAGAGAAGTATGATTCATCATTGACAAAGAAACTGTGACAGGGAAGTGTGATTCGTCATTGACAAAGAAACTGTGACAGGGAAGTATGATTCATCATTGACAAAGAAACTGTGACAGGGAAGCACGATCCATCACTGATAACAAAGAAACTGTGACAGAGAAGTGCGACTCATCACTGGTAACAGAGATGAAGAGCGGAGGTGGGGGAGGGGATGGTGAGACTACCCAAGAATTCATCAATGGCACATGAACTGATCCTTTTGTTTGTTAATCTGTGCTAATGCCCGGTGTGTCTGTCGGGTTCACCTGAGTGGCCTTCCTGTCTCCATGCTTGTCAGCGTGGGTCTGCTGCTGGTGGGAGTGTCAGGATGACAGGTCACTCTGGCTGCAGAAAGAATGGAGACAGAAGAGGGAAAGTGGAAAAAAGCTGGGTGGGTGTGATGTGAAGAGCTAGAGATGTTGGTGTAGTTCGACACCTCTCTCTTTCTCTCTCTCTCTCTCTCTCTCTCTCTCTCTCTCTCTCTCTCTCTCTCTCTCTCTCTTCTCCTCTCCTCCACCTCCTCTTCCACCTTCTCTGCCTCCTCCACCTCCTCATCTTTTCTCTGCTCTCGGTCTTTCATTCTTTTGCTTTCTGCAGAGGAAGGAGCGAGTTAATATGGTTAACTCCCCCCCCCCCCCACACCCCTGCTTCTCTCTCTTTCTTCCTCCTCTCCCTCCCTCCCTTTCTGTCTCTGTCTCTCTCACTGTCTCTCTCTCTCTCAGTGCAAGTGCACGCGAGCATGTGTGTGTGTTTATCTGTGTGCAATATATTCTATATAAAGGCTGCCCATCTTCCACTCCCCAAGTACAAGCCCGGCATCATTGAGCCAGACACTGTCAGTGCATTCAGTGTCCTTTGATGCTTCCAGCAACTGGTGAGAACATTCTTACAAAGCCTTCACATCCTCGCTGTGGAGACTGCTAGATTTTGTTTGTTTGTTTTTTGTGGAAGGGAAGGGATTGGGCGGGCAGTACAGAATGTTGTGTTCACAAATGAAAAGAAAACAACGATGAAGGTAATGGAAAATTATTTGGGAAAAAAATGATCATGGGCATGCTGTTTTCTGAGAAAGGAGGAGGAGGGAGGGGATGGGGCATTGAGGGTAGGGAATACAGTATGCTGTCAGGGGGAGGGGGGGGGAAGAAAGAGTGAAAAACGAATGGGGGGGGGGGGGGGGGGAATAACTTGGATGCCCTGCGGCTGGTCTCAGTGGTGGGTATGGTTATTGTTAACCTGTGTATGATGTCAGTATTCTATCAGTAAAAAACTCTGGTCTTTAATAGGTGGCCACCTTATAGAGCGCAAGGGAAGATGGGGCTCGAGGGGGACAATTGGGAGGAAAACATCTGTAGCAGAGGGAGATCTCTGATCTTGCTTCCACGACCAGTTTGAATAAAAGAGTAAAGCTTATGGAGAGTTGCAAAGTCACTGATGTGTGTTTAGGGTTCTCTTCCACCCAGATGTTGATTGCACCCTATCTGACAGACAGAATTTGGCAGATTCTTTAAGGATAGGTGGAGGGAAGAGGGCGGTAACCAGGATGGAGTGGGGTTGGTGGTGGGGGGAGGGGGGGGGGGTGCTGTAGTTCTGACAAAATCTTGGCCATTCATTCTGGGGTATGGGCGGGGTGTTTTCCTTTGGAGGCTGTCTGCTTCATAGAAAGCGATTTCCAAGTACCGAATGGAATTGGCTGGCTTGGTAAATTGTCGGTGATCTCTGGGCTTACAACTGATGATGTACACATATGTAGCTGCACGCTAGCTGGGAAGTTGGATAGGGATAGGAAGGAGGCGTGGACAAAGATGATGTAGGAAGCTAGTAAATTCAGTTCTGGCTGGCTTTTATTGTGTTCACCCTATGCTTGCTTTATTGCATTTATTCTTAGTGCTTCAGGAGATGGAAAGAGAAAAGAACTTTAAGCTTGTTTGCTGTCTATCTGTTTGTCTGTCTGTCTGTCTGTCTGTCCGTCTGTCTCTCATTCTTTCCTCCCTGTGTGTGTGTGTGTGTGTGTGTGTGTGTGTGTGTGTGTGTGTGTTTTGGGTAGGGTGTAAACAAGTCTAATTGTTTCTTACCATGAAAAACAATTTTGTTCGTTAAATTCTCTCTCTCACTCTCTCTTTCTCGCTCTCTCTCTCTCTCCCTCCCCCCCTCTCTCTCTCTCTCTCTCTCTCTCTGTCTCTCTCTGTCTGCATGCTCCCCTCCTTCAAATTTTCCCCACAGAACACCAATCATCCCGTCTACATGTTGGTGTTTTGGGGGATGTTATAAAAGCTTTCAGTCCGGTCACATGGTTTGCACAGGAGACATTGCCCAGATCCATGATTCAATAAGAGCACTTGTTTTCACCAGCCTCGCTGGCTGGGAGGTCGTGGGTACAATTCCCATCAGAGACATGTGGGATTTTCCTGCCCCATCCAGCTTCTATCTGGAGTTGAGTTGGCAAGGGGCTCAGTTTTGGAGACTGGGACCACACAGTCAAGTTTCATCCATGAAAGGGATGCGTGTCTGAGACTGTTGCTCTAATTTCCTGATCAACACTGCAGGTGTCAGTCTCTCTCAGGCCTGGTTGATGCCAGGGTATATTATGAAGGTAAGCGTAGAGTACAGACATGTCTTGCAGTCTCAGACCGGAATGGAAATCCATAGCATCATCTTCATTATCCTCATTCTCATCACTCAGCATGAAATTTTATTTTATTTTATTTTTTTTTAAGTTGCAAGTTCTGTGGCCCTTCATTCCGTGCTCATGGTGACCTCAGTTTCGATGTCCTCTCCATGTCTATGGCCGTGGTTTGATTCTGTGGGGGTCACTGGTGTCGCCAAATTCATGGGCACTGTCATTGGACGGACGTGGTGGCACCCTCTGGAGGGAGAGCTCACTCACTCCAGCTCTGCAACAAAGCAATTATTGTTGTCAGTAGGGGGCTTAGTAGGTGGCGTCCTGCGAATGTTGGATCAGAACAGGCGCCACTGAACACCACGGAAGTGACTCGGCAGCAGTGCAGTGTCTGGTGGGTTGCCTCTTGATGGCTTGACATTGACTGCTCCCTGTGGATTGCTGGTACCAGGGCTGTGGTGGGATGGACTGGGCTGTGGCTGTGGACGGGGGTTCAGAATGAGCGGTGTGGGTGCAGTGCCACTGAGGTGGCACAGAAGATGGGACATGCAAAAAAAAAAAAAAAAAAAGCTTGTTTTCAGCCAGCCACTTGTACAGAACTGGACCAACATAATGCTGTGGGTCTGACCAGTACTGGGTAACACTCTCTCTTCTCTCTCTCTCTCTCTCTCTCTCTCTCTCTCTCTCACCACATCCCTCCTTCCCCCTCTCTCTTTAGTGTCCATATTGGATGTGTGTGTGTGAGAGAGAGAGAGAGAGAGAGAGAGAGAGAGAGAATTTGATGTGTTCATATAAATCATCCTCAATAATGCACCCTGCACTCCTGCTCCCCCTTCCCATCCCACTATAACCCCAATCCCTCTTCCCTCGACACACCCTCACTAGCATATCCCCCCACCCATCCCTAAAAAAAGAAAGGAAAGGAAAAGAACTTCCTACCCCTCCCAAAACATCAACAACAACAAAACAAAACAAAACAAATATAACAACAAACAAGCAAGCAAACGACCCCCAAAACAAACAAACCAGTAACAGTAGCAAAACCCAGCCCCCCCCCCCCCCCTCTCTCTCTCTCTCTCTTCAGACACACAAATATGTACACACGCTCAAGAGCGCACACACACACACACACACACACACACACACACACACACATGCACACACACACATGTTCATAAAAGTTAAACCTGACGAGGCAACTTTTTCCATTAGTTAGATAATGTTAATCTTCTGCCACTACCACCCTTATCTCCTCATTGCCAATAAAACTCCATGCGAGCCGGAAATGAAATGGGGGAGATTTGTTAATAATTGTGGGCAGAGGGATTCCTATGTATGCTGAGCATGTTTCCTTGAGATTACCATCAGACCTGTCTATCAGTGCTGCGCTGATTAGTCCGCTGTTCCATCGTCACATTGACTTCACCCATGATCCAAATAGGAGCAGAGGACCGGAGGAGAGAAGGATAGAGGATTGAATGCGTGTTGATGGAGAGACTTCTTCTTTTCATTTGTTATAGTTGTTATTGTTGTATTTTTCTCCTTGTTTTTTTCTTTTTTTAATCTTTTTCTTCTTCACTTCTTCATTTTCTTGTTCTCCTTCTCCTCCTTCTCCTCCTCCTCCTCCTCCTCCTACTCTTCCTCTCTCTCTCTCTCTCTCTCTCTCTCTCTCTCTCTCTCTCTCTCTCTCTCTCTGTATCATATTCTCACTCTTTGTCTTTTTCTCTGTCTGTCTTTTTCTCTGTCTCAGTGTCTCTGTCTGTCTGTCTCTCTGTCTATCAGTCTGTCTGTCTCTTTTTCTCTCTAAGTTTTATCTCAGTATGTTGTTTTTAGAAGGAAAAATGCCAGTGGCAACAGTCTGTGTATAAATTTTGTGTCATTTTGGGGTAAACTCCAGGAGGAGGTGAGAGGGGGAAAATCAAAAGAACTGGAAGTATGTGAGTGATGCTGGAGGTGGATTATCGTATAGTAGTAGTAGTACTTTCATTTTACGTCTTTTTACAAAATGATGTGATATCATATTAGACAAGAGAGAGAGAGAGAGTGTTTGTATGTGCTCGCATGTGTGCATGTGTATGTGTGTGCATAATTGCGTGTATGTGTTTGCAGGTGTGTACATATAATCACAGTAAGACCGCCAATATTAAAGTAAATACCTATCCAGACTATATATCAGACAAGAGGTAACTTTAAAAGCAAGATCAGAATCAGAAAAAAAACATCAGTTACAGACACACCTGATAAACATGGTAGGTATGTCCTAAGGGGCACACATTCAAACAAAATACGATGTCTTGGTTTGTTTGTTTGGCCACATATACATTTTGCTGAAGCATTATATTTAGTTCTGAGAGCATCTAGTTTTATTCGATGAATATGATGTATGGTTGATCGTTTTTTTTTCGCATCAGCGTGATCAAGGTCGAACATCGCTCTGTTTCTTTCTCAGTTTGGAGTGGTGTCTGTATAACACGTCTTTGCCAATGATTCGATATTCACATCAGTTTCCTTCAACAGCTTTGCAGTATCAGAACAAATGGTGGATAAGGAGGATATCTTTTTTGCTCTCTTCGGGTAATCAGACTCTGGATTTATATATATTTCTTTTTCATTTACACCTTCGATGGTCAAACATTTCATAATGTATTTTACGACTGTGACTTTCCTACATTCATTTAATGGTAAAACATCATGGATTATAGACAGACATCTAATTGCCTCCCTGCCAGCCCGCATCCCGCAGCCAGTTAATGGAGAAAAGTTTGTTGAGGGTTCAGAATTACTGCTTTGCAGCATGTGCTGGTGCCCTGTCCATTCACTGATGCAGACAGTGATTGCCCCCTGTCTAACTCTGACGCTACCGTCTGTTTGGAGACAGGGATGGCCTGCTTTGTTGGAGACTGAGAAGGATGTGATTAACCTCAATCCAGTGGCATCAGCTGGTCAGCTTTGTGATGTGACTTAGATTGCAGCTCATGCAGCCGGCAATTACCGGTACTGCCTACTTGCACAAACTTTTAGAAAATGGTTGTGCAAAACAGAGCGTGCATTTAAGGACACAAGAAATACATGCAGATAGATTCGCAGATGGATGGACAGACTGACAGACAAGGACAGAGATGGACCTGAAAGTGGTAGGTAGTTATTTCATTCTACCTGTTAGCAGAGCTTGAGATTGAAGAGCGGGGTTGGAAAGGAATGAGATGTCTGTTACAGCCAGTGTCATATGTGGGTTTTGTTTACCTTTTTGGCCGCTACACTGTCCTTTTGTGCTTGGACGTCATGGTGGCCTGGCTTGCATGTGTACAACTGGCAGGCAGGGCAAAATGCTGCTTGAATTAATGTAAGGTGATCAGTGTGCATGTGGAGCACAATTGGTGGCTGCTTTGCCTGCAGACTGATGGGTACCAGACCAGAGAAAACTCGGTCATCATATTTCACCACAAA
Organism: Conus canariensis; assembly: GCA_033310375.1. Taxonomy (NCBI): domain Eukaryota; kingdom Metazoa; phylum Mollusca; class Gastropoda; order Neogastropoda; family Conidae; genus Conus; species Conus canariensis. Next base: position 15,964,600 of record CM065730.1, on the reverse strand, counting down.
ACTATCACTAATTGTACTTTTGCTCTTTACATCTTCTAAAGCCTGGTTCATAGTTGTAGCAGTAGATGTCAAAGCCACTGGAGCCATGAGGTTAGAATTTATCCCATAATTTAGAGTTTACCAACAGAAAAGTGAATCAAGAAGAGATTTTAAGAGAGAGAGAGAGAATGGATGAGACAGATGAGTTTTAGTTCAGTTTCAGTTTTATCAAGGAAGTGTCACTGCGTGCAGGCTAGCCTATCCGCTAAGTTTTGAGACCACACTGTGCATGATTTAAAGCTGATGGATAAATGAATTTATGACTGAGATGAGATAATTTAAGCAGAGGGTTTTGTGGCAACGACTTAGCAGATGTCTCACCTAAACATTAGCCTAGCGTGCTGGTCAGACCTTGAGTACCTACCTAACATTGGTTGTGCCATTATTATCATTGTATGTGTGTGTGTGTGGTGAGTGTACTCATGTGTGTGTTTATAGATATGTGGGCATGGGCCTATGCGCATGTGTACCAGTGTATGCGGTGGTGAGCGCATATGAGTATGTATGTGTATGATATGTGTGTGTGTGTGTGAGTGCGTGCACAGATCAAGAGAACTCTCCCAGAAAGTGCCTGGAAACACTGGCGTTTTTGGTGATCACCATTTCTTTGCCTTCATGCCTCATGTTGTTTTACCTGGGGGCTGTTATGGTGGCAGTTCTGTCTGTTTTCTGCAAATCTTGTCTGGATTTGGTTTGTTTTTGTCCTGTTTGTGTGTGTCCTTGCCTCAAGATAATGTGAACAAATATGGGTGCTGAGTGTATCTTATTTTACAGTGTCTGTTGAGTGAATCTTATTTTACATTGTCTGTTGAGTGAATCTTATTTTACATTGTCTGTTGAGTGTCTCTTATTTTACAATGTCTGTTGAGTGTAACTTATTTTACATTGTCTTTGAGTGAATCTTATTTCGCAATGTCTGTGGAGTGAATCTTATTTTACATTGTCTGTTGAGTGTCTCTTATTTACAATGTCTGTTGAGTTAATCTTATTTCACAGTGTCTGTGGAGTGAATCTTATTTACAATGTCTGTTGAGTGTATCTTATTTTACGATGTCTGTGGAGTGAATCTCGTTTTACATTGTAGGATTAATGTCTATTCGTGATCTACATTTAGCCACATAGTGTGTGTCCTCTTCATGGAGGCTGTTTTAATCACACAAATTTACAATTTTACTTCTTGAATGTTCAGGTAAACCCAAATTCTCCCTCTCAGTTTAGGATTGGAATACACAGACGGATAACAAACTCTTTCAGATCCGTCCAAACCTTAAGGAGTTCCTCCTATCTACGTCTGGTGGTCGTAAAGAAGAAACAGTTCTGTGCCGGCTGCACACCGGCCATTCGTATTTCACCCATTTCTACCCTTTAAAGAGTGAAGAAGCTCCGTGGTGCATTCCATGTCATGTGCCACTCACAATGAAACATATTCTTTTAGAGTGTTGGGACTTGCACGATGTGAGACATAAACATTTTACAGCCGAGTCCATGAAAATCCTGTTCGGATGTCCGCTGACGTGATCTTTGAGTTTTTGAGAGAGATTAACATTTTTCATCTGATTTAAGATTTTACGGATGAAAGATTTTTAACGAAGTTTCTAGAGGATGTCATTTAAAGAGATGTGTGAAAGGTGGTTTTTTTTTTTTTTTTTTTTTAATGACTTGTGAGTTGATTTTAACGTGGTGACAGCCCTGATGTGGCCCTTTGCGGTCAGCTGGGCTATAAGCAACATTATCTTATCTCCCTCTCAGTTTCTCTCTTCTCTCTCTCTTTCACTATCTCTCTGTCTCTTTGTCTGTGTCTGTCTCTCTGTCTCCCCCCCCCAGTCTCTATCCCTACTCTACCCCCTCTCCTATTTCAAATTGTCTCTGTCCCACCATATCCCCCTTTGCCATCTGTCTGTCTCTGTGTTTGTCTGTCTGTCTCTGTTGGTCAGTTTGTCTGCCTGCCTGTCTGTACTTCTCACTCTCCATTTACTCAGGAAGAAGACAGAGCAAGTGAGTAAGTGAGAAAATAGAAAATGTTAAGACAGTTTGGGGATAATGGACTAAACAAGCTGAATCTATATTGCTGCAGCCCACATGAACAATGCTTTTGTCTTATTCAGGCTTCTTTAACAGCTTTATAGACATACCCACATATACCATGTTTTCCTGATTGTACTTACATGAACATGTAACTTAATTTGAGAGCAAAGTGTCACTGACTTGGCAGGATAAAAGTTTGTCCAATCCTCCCCCCCCCCCTTCCCCCCCCCCCCCCCCCCCCCCCCCCTGTCCCCCTTCTTTTTTTTTCTTCTTTTTTGTGTGTGTGTGTGTGTGTGTATAATCAGTTTTCGTATGTTGTGAATCTGAAAGGACATGAAGATTGAGCAAATGTTTTCATTTTTCATATTGATGTGACAGTATTCTGAACCACCTTACACATGTGTTCATTGTTTTCTTTACAAATGTACATCCTGCGGACAAATATGTTTTGGTTGCTGTGTTGCAGGAGACAACAGTTCTGCTGCCAAAGACAACCTCCCCCTGGCTGATCATGAAGAATCTCCCTATGATAACCACATGGCACTTTATGAGGTGATGTTGGCACTTTTTTATGTGGTGTGTGTGTGTGTGTGGGGTGTGTGTGTGTGATGTTGCCAGCACAAGATTGCAGACACACGCAAAGAAACCACCAAAGGGTGTGGAAAGAATATAGGTTTAGAGCAAGTCCTAAGCTACAGAAGCTGAATTAATTGCAGAGATAGTGTAGGAGCTTGAACATTTCAAACTCATGAAAATGAATTAACAGAATGATTCTTGGTCTCTGTCTCTTTGTCTCTCTGTTTCTCTGTCTCTGTCTCTCTCTGTCTGTCTGTCTGTCTGTCTCTCTCTCTCTCTCTCTCTCTCTCTCTCTCTCTCTCTCTCTCTCTCTCTCACTTTCACACACTCATACTGATATACAAGTGTACGCATTCACTCATATGCATAGCCAAATGTGCGCAAACACACACACACACACACACACACACACACACACACACACACACACACACACACACACACACACACTCGCACATGTGCGCGCGCACACGCACACACGTACATGCATACGCATTTGCACTCACATGCATACATGCGCACACATGTGCGTGCACTCTCTTGCACACACACACACACATACACACATCACCACACACACACACACACACACACACACACACACACACACACACACCACTCACTCACTCACTCATAGATGCGCGCGCGTGCACACACACACATACGCACACACACACACACACACACACACACTCACACTCACACACACACACGCATGCATGCACATATGAAAGGATGCATACATGCACACTCACACACATGAACAAACATACAGTGAAAATATCTGCCTTCTCCACCCTATCTTCCAGCACAGAGATCGCAGATGTTAGAAGCTGATGTGATGGTGTGGAAAACAAAACTTTTAACTGTTTACCTGATCTCTTGAATGTTTCTTGTTCTGTGTGCTATGGCAGAGCTTCAGCTGTACAGCTTCACGGCAATTCATTGTCAAACTCATAGCAGTGTACGACGAATCTTGCAGAGCTGATACATTCTTGTTGCTGTTAACAGGTTCTCATTGCCACTGGTTGTACGTTCGTGCTCTGTTCTGACATTCTATCTTTTTGTCTTTGTTTTCATACGTATGATAAGCGTTAAATGTGCACAAAACATTAACGGTGCAGTTGTCTTGTGTTAATTGTCCTTTTTAGTCAGTAGTAAAGCAGATCCATTTTTTGCATATATTGTTTACTGTGCCTTTTTTTTTTTTTTTTTTTTTTTTTGGTAATAGAAAAAAAATTGAAGCCTTCCCTGTTTACACCTGTTTTTCTGTGGACAGGATGATCTCCACCATGGAAGAATCTCCACAGTCCTCAACCGCATCAACACATACCAGGGTGGTGTGCAGCCCAGTATCACTGACATGGACAAAGCTGCTAGCCAGGTTAGCCCTGCCGCTCCCTGGTGACCTCTGTTGGTTGCCATTTACATAAGTGGTACTTAAGTTGTGGATCAGTTTCACTTTAAGATGGAGAGTAGTTCTGTTTTCAGTGTTGTGACTTCCTCCTGGTGTGTGTGTGCGTTTGCGTGTGTGGTGTGTGTGTGCGTGTGTGTGTGTGTGTGCGTGTGTGTGTGTGTGTGTGTGTGTGTGTGTGTGTGTGTGTGTGTGTGTGTGTGTGCACGCTTGTGCACATGAAAGTCTGTAAAAATCTGACAGTGGTTATGCAGCACATTGCAAAGAAGCATCACCAAAGTCTTGTTTTTGCCTTTGCTGTTGTTTTTTTTCTTTTCACAGATTACATTCTTTACTGTAGTCAGTGGTTCCTTAATTATTTATTTGTGTGTTTATTTGTTATGTTTTGTAACTGATACGTTTATTTATTGCGGCTTATTTATTGAGGGTTCTAGACACAGAAAATTGTTAGAGGAAATTTGTGACTGGTACTGTGAAGTACACAACCATAATATGTGTACATTTCTGTCGGACAGTTAAGGTTTCCTATGATTCACATCACACAGACAATTGGCTAACTTCTTTTTTAATGTAAATTTGTTGTTTACCTCAGTGACACTGCAAAATTAACTAATATGGTGAAAGCATTCTTCTTATGGAAAATACTTATCTTCATAGTGCAATTCATGACATCTAATGCTTGTCATATGATGTATAACTAACATATAATTTGGCTACTTTGTGTGCATTTGTAAAGATGACAAAGTGAAGGGAAGAGTTAAATGTACATGATTTATGAGAGGGAGAGAGAGAGAAAGAGAGAGAGAGATGTGGAAAAGATTTTGAAAAAAAAATTATTTACATGTATTCTGTCTCAGACACCCTGTCATACCGAATGAAATGTGTAAGTAGTTAGAGAGGCATTCACGAGTCCTGGACAGGAGTATATTTCAATATTACTGAGAAAATCTTAGTCCCTCACTGCTCCTAATTCACAATTTTTATTAGATCATGTGTCAGTCCAGTTTTGTGTTGGTTTGTCACAATTTTCAGTTTTACTGCTATTGAAAATGTTGAGACATTCACGTTTGCATTGGATACTGTGTCGGTCAAATTTCTGTGAGTTTTTCACAGTTTGAAAAATAAAGTTTTACTATTGTTGAAAATATCAGCATCATCCCTGCTCCTAATTTAGATTTGCATTAGACGCTATGTCAGGCTTTTGTTTTATAATGTCATAAGCCCATGATTTTTGATTTCTTGACTGCTAAACTTCACTAATACTGGCTGTTATACAGACTGGAAAACAAGTCACTGGACTTTGTATAGATTTTAAACGTGCAATCTCTTCACCTGAATAGATGATACTGTCCCAAGTGAAAAAAAGATAATGACCAACAAGGGAAACGGTTGGTTTATCTGATCTGACTGCCGCATTCCCAGACAAGGATATTGCAGTCTCTCCTGGACAGTCATATATTTTTTGGTCGCATCAAGTAGTAAAAACATAATGTATTCTGCGCACAGATTCTTCCTTACATTGGCCACCTAAACACACACTCTACATAGGAAGAGATGAATGCAAAAAATACCACTGTTGCAGCAACATGGCTAAAGTAACCATTCAGCCTTAAGCTCCAGAGTGCCACAGAGAGAGAGGGGTTCTAAATGACAGGTCAAACCAGTTGCAGGGGAAAACAAAAATACACATACAGCAACATGTGTGAATGCATATGTCCATACATGACTTTGAACACACACACAAACACACACACACACACACACACACACACACACACTGATGAATAGACTATTTGTTTACCCCATTGTGTATTTACTGAAAGTCTGATTCCTTGAGACATTGACTTACTGCATTTCTGCATTTGCCAACATCTCGGATCAGAAAACACCCCAGCTACTCATGAATGCTTCTCTATTCTGTATTGGATTGTGTTGGATTTCGTTTTACAGCACAAATTATGTAGTTTTGTTGGAGCTTTAACCTTTTTTTTTTTCTCCATCATCATGCAATCTCCATAAAAAGGTTGCATTCATTTGTGAAGTGTGAATTATTGCAAGATGTATTTCATAAAGGCACCTTTATAAATTCAGGTTGCTTATTTTGTATACTGTGTTGTGAATTTTTAATATCTTAATGAAGACTTCTTTTAAGATTCTTTCTGTTTAATAGTTTGTCTGCTGCACTGTCTTTCAACTTTCAGTATTTTTGTATTCAAAATTAATTTTAAACCAAAACTGTCATTACTGTTCAGAAGTCTAATTTGTGAACTTTTTTCCTTTCTTAATGGCAGACATCTTGTGTATTCTCCCACTCTATTATCCCATCTTTTAGACATAACTAAACCAAGTTTTGATCAGTTTTTCACATCATAAGTTTATCAGTATATTTGAGAAGAGTGAAAAGGTGACAAAAACTAAAGGTGCATCAGAAAAACACCATTATAGGGAAAAGATAATATCTTGAGCACACACATTCTATATTTAATCTCAATTAGAAATTTAATTGGACTTTGTTCCATGAAAGAAACATATAGAGCATTTTTTACAAATACAGATGAGCAATTGTGAAGACGAAAAAAAAAAAGAAGAAGTTTTTAAGTAATTATTATGACTATACTGAACAATGTGGACAAACGAATGAGAAGACAAAACATGACGTGTTTTGACCTCTTAGGTCTTCTTCAGACAAGACAAACAACACTCAGGACAATGAAAATGAAGAATGAACAATCATTTATCTTTGATAATTATTACGTTTAAAATTTGTTTAGATCTCCGCCTGCAGTTGCCTCACTTTGCAACCCTAAAAAAGAAAAAGTTTTTGTACTATTATTGAAAAATAAACAGTGAGGATGTTAGGGACACTGGTTTCAGATTGACATGTGTGGATCAGTGATGTGTAAAAAAAAAAAAAAAAATTGAAGGAAATGTTTTGTGTTTGCTTTCTTTCTTTCTCAAATTAATTTATGTTCCTTGTTGGTTTTGTTTCTTTATGTTTCTAACCTATACAGGCCAAAGTAAGTATTTTGTTTCCTTCATTTCTCGGCTGCTGCAGCTTTAGCTTTGTGTGTGTGGTCAGTGGTGTGTGGGTGGGTCACATTGTTAATCTGCACTGTGTGGGCATTGAGGACAACACAGACACTGTGAAGAAAGTACATGTAGAAGCAAACATTGGGGAATAAGGCTGGCGGTGATTAGCATGTGGAAGGGATGACCAGATACTGACGGTGACACCTTCAAGTAAAGCCATGCATTCCCCTCCCCTTGCTGCCACTCTCCTTTCAACCCCTGCTCACCCATCCCTTTCCCAAATGTAGGAATGAAAGATTTAAGACTGATACCTCCTAATGAAAAAAAAAAATCCTGAATTAATTAAGGGATGAATGGATAAGAATGATTAAAACCTCCCAGTAAGGAATCTTTAACTTAAGCCAGGGATGAGCAGATCAAGCCTTTGACACCTCACAGTATGAACCTTTTGAATGAAGGGATGAACATTTAAAGATGTGATAACTTCCATGAAAATCCCTCTGACATAAGAGATGAACATATAAAGACAGTGACACCTTGCCATCAGAACCTCTGAATGAAGAGATGAACATTAAGACGGTGACACATGCTAATAATGACACTCTGAAAGAAGGGATGAACAGATGAAGACAGTGATATTTCCCATAAAACATACCTGATTAAAGGATGAAGACATATGGACAGTGACGCCTCCCAGTAAAGACCACTTGAATTAAAGGAATGAAGGAAGAAAGACACCGAATGTTAATTCCCATTAAAAGCCCTCTGAATGAATGGATGAACAGATAAAGACAGTTTCACCTCCCAATAAAAGCCCTCTGAATGAATGGATGAACAGATAAAGACAGTTGCACCTCCCATTAAAAGCCCTCTGAATGAATGGATGAACAGATAAAGACAGTTGCACCTCCCAATAAAAGCCCTCTGAATGAATGGATGAACAGATAAAGACAGTTGCACCTCCCATTAAAAGCCCTCTGAATGAATGGATGAACAGATAAAGACAGTTGCACCTCCCATTAAAAGCCCACTGAATGAATGGATAAACAGATAAAGACAGCTGCACCTCCCATTAAAAGCCCTCTGATAGAATGGATGAACAGATAAAGACAGTTGCACCTCCCATTAAAAGCCCTCTGAATGAATGGATGAACAGATAAAGACAGTTGCACCTCCCATTAAAAGCCCTTTGAATGAATGGATGAACAGATAAAGACAGTTGCACCTCCCATTAAAAGCCCTCTGAATGAATGGATGAACAGATAAAGACAGTTGCACCGCCCATTAAAAGCCCTCTGAATGAATGGATGAACAGATAAAGACAGTTGCACCTCCCATTAAAAGCCCTCTGATAGAATGGATGAACAGATAAAGACAGTTGCACCGCCCATTAAAAGCCCTCTGAATGAATGAATGAACAGATAAAGACAGTTGCACCTCCCATTAAAAACCCTCTGAATGAATGGATGAACAGATAAAGACAGTTGCACCTCCCATTAAAAGCCCTCTGAATGAATGGATGAACAGATAAAGACAGTTGCACCGCCCATTAAAAGCCCTCTGAATGAATGGATGAACAGATAAAGACAGTTGCACCTCCCATTAAAAGCCCTCTGATAGAATGGATGAACAGATAAAGACAGCTGCACCTCCCATTAAAAGCCCTCTGAATGAATGGATGAACAGATAAAGATAGTTGCACCTCCATAAAAACCTCGGAATGAATGGATGAACAGATAAAGACGGTGACACCTCTCATTAAAAAACCCCTGAATTAAGGAATGAATATACACAGATGATGATACCTCCTGTTAAAAACCCTCTGAATTAAGGAATGAACATACACAGATGATGATACCTCCCGTTAAAATCCTTTGAATTAAGGAATGAACATACACAGATGATGATACCTCTCGTTAAAAGCCCTCTGAATTAAGGAATGACATACACAGATGATGATACCTCTCGCTAAAAACCCTCTAAATTAAGGAATGAACATTAAAAATCTCCAAATTAAGGGATGAACAGACAGTGACACCAGTCCCATTAAAAGAAAATCTCTTTGGGGGGTGTGTGTGTGTGTGTGTGTGTGTGTGTGTGTGTGTGTGTGGTTTTCTTTTTGATGAGTATTTGGTCTCTTTGCCAGCGCCAGATTAAATTTGGAGTTGAAAGTCCCTTCTTCCATACCTCATCTCCCCACACACCTCACCCTGTCCCCATTCCTCTTCTTTGAAGATTCAGTGTCTAAGGATTTCAGAGGTTGGTTTCTGAGAAAGGTTTCAGTGTCTGTAGAGAAACATGAAGTCCTCAGTAAGTCCACAGAGTGTAGATAGCAAGTAGTGACTGGGATTATCTTGGACCTAACCATGAGAACATCTCTTCCTTTCTTTTTCCTTTATTTTAGTTAGTTCTCTTATTTCATTTTGTTCATTAGGTATTTATTGATTTATTTGTACCTTTTGTTTTATCTTGTATGTTAAAAGATATTCCATTCTTTGTTAAGCTGCCATGGACTTTATTATAGGCAAATTACACATACCACCTTGGCCTTGTTCATTTTGCCCAATCACACCCCTCTGTCACCCCCACCCCCTTCCTTTCTGTTTTCCTTTCTTGGTTTCTTTTCATTTGATATGAAAATGTATGAAAGGTTTACAGTGGGATCACTGGTAGTAGTAATAAGCACTGCACCCCCCCCCCCCCCTCCTCCCCCAAGCTACCTCCCTTTTTATCTCCCCAAAGAAAAGCAAAGCGAAGAAGAATGGTAACAAAAGTTTGCAAGGAAAGTGTGTCATATGTGTTTATGCAGGCAGTCCAGATGCCTTTAAAAAGAGATAGTTTGTGTGCATGTTCACATGTGCGTGCATGCGTGTGTGTATGTACGTGCGCGCGCGTGCATGCATAGGTGCATGTGCATGAATGTGCGTTTGTGTTGCAATATCAAAAAGAATGTAACAACGTTGGTATGGTTGTTTCAAAAGGCAAGTACTTAAATGCTGCAAACAATGTACAGTATGATTTCTTTTTAAGTGGTGCACTGTATGCATATGTGTAGCATCAAAAGTATGTATACACAGAGAGAGAAGGGGGGGGGGGAGGGACTTATTGATACACAGTTCTTTGTACATTTGATGCCTATGGTAAACTACATACTTCAAGATCTTTGATTCCTCACTGTTTATTTATTCACTTGATTCTTATAGTCGTTGCGATTCTTGTGAATGTGTGTGTATTAGTCAGCTTGTTGGTCATTTATTATTCTTTTATTTAGTTCATATTTTTTTTCATTCATTGTTAGTCATTTCAGGTTTTATTTATCGATGAATGCATTCACATTAAAAAAAAAACAACAACCATATTTGCTTGCACAGTGTTGATGGCTGTGCTGTTACTAGAGTAGTCAAGTTTTTGAGTGGCATATTAATGATGTTTGGTACCTTGGATGAAATGGAGGAAAGCATCTTCAATGCATAGTGTCCATCCTGTCACACGTAGCTAGTCCACTGGTGAACTTGCCCTCCCTACTTCCTCTAGCCCTCTTACTGTCATCGTCTTCCCCTGTTTCAGTGGTTGTGTGGGGGAATGTCCGCTGGCCCAGACTTTGCTGTTATATTTTTTCCCCACCCTGTTGTGTCCCACATATATCCTTTTCTTGTATCAGGACATTTGCATGTGTGTGTTAATAGTGTGTGTAACATGATTGTAAATGCTGCCAGTCTTGCTTTCCGAATATTGCTGAATCTGCCTTTGAGTCTGTCTGCCTGCCTGTCTGCCCCCCCTCCCCCCCCCTCCTCCCCTCCCCCCCTCCCCCCCTCCTCCCCCTCCCCCCACTCTCTCTCACTCTCTCTCTGATTTCTGTTTTTCCTCTTTTTGTTTCTGTCTGACTGTCAGTCTGTGGGTCTGTCTATCTCCCTCCAATGCCAGTGTTCCAATTCAATTTGCAGAAGAAAAGAGATGGTGAATTCTGATGGAAACTCAGTTATGTTGTTGCTGCTGTAAATGAATATTGCCATCATGAAATAGACTGTTTGATCTCAGATGCCTCTTTTTAAAAAAAAATTTTTTCAGGTCGTAGTGCGTCTTGGAAAGGTACAGTTGTCAGTGCTGGAGTTGTAATTTTGCATTATTTTTGTAATGTGTGTGTGTGTTTGTGTGTGTATATGTGTGTGTGTATGTGTACACACACACACACACACACACACACACACACACACACACACACACCACACACACACACACACTGATCTTAAGTTTTTAAGTATTGAGGTTAATGTTCAGACTATGATTTATTTATAACTTCCATGACCTCTCTCGCTCTGTCTCTCCCTCCCTCCCTCCCTGTCTCTCTCTCTGTCTCACTCTCTCTCTCTCCCCCCCCCCCCTCTTCCCCCCTCCCCTCTTCTTTCTCCCTCTCTCTCCACCTGTTTCTCGGTCTGTCTGTTGCACACTCTCCCTCTCTCTGTCTGTCAGTGTCTGTGTCTGTGTGTGTTTCTCTGTCTGTCTGTTTCTCTGTCTCTGTCTGTCTGTCTGTCTGTGTGTCTCTCTCTGTCTTTCTCTCTCTCTGTGTGACCTATTTCAGATCTATATCCTTATTAACAATACTATCCAAACTCCTGAAAAGACACACACAAGCACACGTATCTAAGTTAATGGAGTAAACAAACTATTTCCCCCAATCCAATCTGGATTCCGGTGTAATCATTTTTGCCACACAGCATTATCATGGCTTTCAAATATGAACCAATCACAAGTGACAGGGGTTGTCTTTCTTGACTTCTAAAAGGCGTTTGATATTGTTGATCATTCCATTTTTTTAAAGAAACTTTCTATCTACTTGAACCATTCCTCAACAGTCTCATTATTCAACATCGTGAAAAATAGGACTCAGTATGTGGTGCTTAATGGCAAAACCGCTTCAGACTTTGTCAGACATGGAGTCCGCAAGGCTCAGTACTAGGCCACCACCTATTCTGTATCTTCATCAATGATTTACTATTGTCCATATCAGGTGAAAAAGTCATGACAGGTTTATTTGCTGATGACTCGTCACTCCAAAGAAATGGTAGTTATCTACAGACAATAGAAACATCTTTCCAGGAAAGTCTAGATGACG
>CM065730.1:15862403-15949903 GCA_033310375.1 Conus canariensis | reverse complement strand
TGTATTGCAGTGTTTCTGTGAGAAACACTCTTCAGAGAATTTGTGTAAATCTGATATGGGGAGTTTGTGTTATACTCCCTGTTTGGCTAGTATACTTACCATGTCAGACCATAGCATTCAACGGCAGTTAGCCAGCTCTGTCAGGCCGAATTTTTTCCGTGGCCAATGCAGTCATAAGACAGTCACGTGATGTCACCCCACTTCCGGCCCCGGAAGAAGCCAGTGTCAACTTCCTATACGTCATTCAGCGAGGCCTGGTGTATGGTAACCCCGAGAACCTTGGCGCCAGAGGGGAAGGTAGGGAGGGAATTAGAGTCTGACATGGTAAGTATACTAGCCAAACAGGGAGTATAACACAAACTCCCCATTTTGGCGTCATATACTTTACCATGTCAGACCATAGCAGAATTTAAAGGAATCGGAGGAGGGCGAGCGCCCTAGTGGTTCTTGGGGTTGACCGATATGGCTGCATTGGCCGCCACAAAGGAAATCCCCTTAGACCCATCAGCTCTGGTCATGCGGATATCCCTCAGGTAAAAATTAATGAAGGGATTTTCCGAACGCCAGTAGGCTGCCTCCAGCAGGTGGCGCACGGGGACAGAGTACTGGAACGCTGTGGAAGTGGCCAGTGCTCTGACCTCGTGGGCCCTGGGTGATAGGACAGGGAGATCCTTGTACGCCTGAGCGTAGGTAGATCTCACCGTCTTGGAGAGCCACCTGGAGATAGTTCCCGCCGAGATATCTCTAGTATTGTTGGGGTTGAGGGAGATAAGGAGTCGTATGGGGATCCGAAAAGGTCGGTTCCCCAACGTCCAATACCCCTAGGGAAGAAGGTGACGTTCGATCGGGGTAGGTCGACCGTCCTTGTGCATGGGCACGGCGGGGCCCATGGCGCGGCGTGCCCGCACGCCCAGGATTATGGACACCACCGAGGTCGTGCGTCGGGGTGACCATAAGGCTGCTTCCGGAGTCGAAGCGCTCCTCGAGCTCAGGTGTTGGCTGCACCTGTGCCCGGTGGGGCCGAGCGCTATGAGTGCACGTATCAATTTGGGGGGAAAAAGAGATACGTGACTCATCAAGGCGAGTGACGGATGGTGATTCCATCCCAGATCCGTCACCCGTGCTGGTCCGCGGCTCGGCAAGGTGCCCCGGGGGCCGAGATTCGCGTGACTCAGCATGATAGTTAGAAGTCTCCGAGCGAGTCCGTAGGCTAGAGGGCAAGCTGGCCGATGGAGAAGGGGTGGGGGAGGGCGAATTCCGTTGGCTAGTCTTTGCTCGGCCGGGCCCCTTGAGGGGAGCCTTGCCATTAGACTTTCTGGGCAGCACCTTGAGGGGAGCTTTGCCCTTAGACTTTGCAGGCAGATCAAATGAAAGGCATTTTGAAATGGTGGCCGCTTGCCTATCAGCCTTGGGACGCCGCGGTCGTGCGTCCGTCGGTTTGGTAGACGAGGAAAGATCACGCGTCCCTTCCGCGGAGAAGTCGTCTCTGTCTACCCGAACCGTACGTTCATCAGTGCGAACGGATTGCTCCGAGATGGAATCGACCCGCGGGTTCTCCGGGAAATTGAGCGAACTCCGAGCAGTGGAGTGGCTCGACCCGGCGGTGTCCTTCACCATGTTGGGCACAGGTGGATAGAGCAAACCCGGAACACACGACCGCAAAGAGGAGACAAGGTGGCCGATCGAGAAAATCAATTAATCTCGATCGTCCGTGTGGTGTCGTGCAAAGTGCTCGAGAGATCGACTGAAAACTCGAACTACCCGTACACGCCACCGGTCGTGTGACTGGTATGGCTATTAATAGCAATCTCTACACGTGGAGTATCACTGTGTATAGGTGGGATAGTTCTTGGGCACTAAATCTTAATAAGCAGATCAGTGTCACGCACCCTTACTCGAACACGTTCTACCTGTGAAGGGTAAAGAGTACAGGTGTGATAGTTATTGAGCACTAAACCTTAATAAGCGGAACCAGCACAAAATGCGTGCTGAACCCGAGGCTCGGCAATATGGTGGGGGAACACGACCGGCGAGCGGTGCCGACGATCGCGAGTAACAAAGTCGCGAGAGTGCCGGTAAAAGAGACAAATCTTTTAATAAATACGCTCCCGAGAGTGCCGGTAAAAGAGACAAATCTTTTAATAAATACGCTCCCACCAAGAGCCTCACACGGCAAAAATACTCAGGGTCTAGTGCAAGCCGGAACCAGCACAAAATGCGTGCTGAACCCGAGGCTCGGCAATATGGTGGGGGAACACGACCGGCGAGCGGTGCCGACGATCGCGAGTAACAAAGTCGCGGGAGTGCCGGTAAAAGAGACAAATCTTTTAATAAATACGCTCCCGAGAGTGCCGGTAAACCAAGAGCCTCACACGGCAAAAATACTCAGGGTCTAGTGCAAGCCACAACTGAATCAAGTATAGAAACAAAACACAGCAATGTTAACACAAAGGCAAGTATAGGCGAGACAGAGCACAAGACTTATCTTGCTTTGACGGCAGGCCGAAGATGAATGGCGTATAGGAAGTTGACACTGGCTTCTTCCGGGGCCGGAAGTGGGGTGACATCACGTGACTGTCTTATGACTGCATTGGCCACGGAAAAAATTCGGCCTGACAGAGCTGGCTAACTGCCGTTGAATGCTATGGTCTGACATGGTAAAGTATATGACGCCAAACAGATATTTGTTTAGGTTTTGTGCTTGTGTCTTGAAACATTGCAATTACTGATGATGCTCTTGATTGGTGTTGGACATTTTGGTCATGCAATAGGTTATGTATAGTAAAAAGCATGAAAAGACTCTGTTTCTGCAAGCCGTAAGTATCACAATGATTTTTGCACCTGCAGAATTGTGTTGCAAACTTTCTTTCTCCTCTCAAGATACTTTGTTCTTTTTATTTATTTATTTATCTTTTTAGGGACAGCTGTTATTTTTGGCACAGAATTGAAGACAGTATAAATGTCTACAGCATGATCAGTGAATACACTACAGTTTCCTGCGCTGCTTACATTCTTAAATTTTTTTGGATTATCTATAGCATGGTTCATATAGTCAGGGAAGCATTTTTTGAGAAATGAAGTAGCTTTGAACTTAAATGAAAAATATGAAATAGGGGACAGAGTTTGGGAAAGTTTGTACTTTTGGACATATCAGCAAAGTAAGAATGTCTCAAAGCCATAAGATGTATGAATCATGCATGCGCAGGAGGGAAGAGGGAAAAGGTGTGAGAATTGAAGGGTTTTTTGTTTGTTTGTGTGGTTTTGGTGACACTTTATCAGTGCCAGAAATGCAGCCCCAGTGCAGCCTGTTACATATGCAAGCTTAAATCATGAAGATAGACCTTTTCGTGGGCATTTACAGTTTTTAATTATTTTGTTTTTGAAAACAGTGTAAAAAAAAAAAATTAAAAAAAAAAAAAAGAATTTTTAAAGATTGATTGTGTAAAGTTTGAAATTGAAAGCACAGCATGATCCTTGTTTAATGAAAAAAAAAGGGAGGGGGGTATCATTCGGCTAACTACAGCCCACTCTGGAGAGAGCAAAAAATGTTTCCGCATTACTGGCTATGCCTTTCAATAAAGTGAAGGATGCTGCAATATGAATACACGAACAGGCAAACCTGGAAATGCTGTTATTGAATAAAGTAGCGCCTTTTTTCTTTTCTTTATTTATTTCAGTCAAATAATATTTTGTAGAATGAAGCAGTTGGCTTTTACTGTGCATGTGGAGTTCGTGCTGTTTTATTAAGAGCAGTCTTAAATTTCTGACGGTACCAGCTGGCAATTCCAAGGTATGGTACCAGAGTATGTGCACTGCAAAGCGCCACCAAAAAGGCAGCCTCACCAAAAATGCTTATGTACGAATATATATTATCACAGTTTCACATTTTTTGAGTGCCTGTCCTCGCCAACGAATATTGCACAACAACAGCCATCATGAGATCAATGGTGAAGACAAATACCATATATATTGTAGAAAAAAATAGGGAAAAGACCAGCCGCCATGGCAAAGTGGTTAGCGTCATGGACTCCCGGCTGGGAGGCATGGGTTCAATTCCCATCACAGTCATGTGGGATTTTTCTTTCCTGACTGGCTCCTACCCAGAGCTGAGTGTGCTACAGGCTCAGTTGGGAAGATTCTGATCACACAGTCGAGTTTCATCCACTTAATGGATGCGTCTCTGAGAGTGCTGCTAAAATTTCATGACCAACACTGCAGGTGTCTGTATCTCTCGGGCCTGGTTGACGCCGGGATATATTATGAAAGGAAGTGTAGAGTACAGCCCTGTTATGCAGTCTCTGGCCAAAATGGAAATCCGTAGCATCATGTTCATCATCCTCATTCTCGTCAATCAGCTTAAAAAAAAAAAAGAAAGAAAAATAGGGAAAACAGAAAAAGGTAAGTAAATGCAGAAAAGGTGTTGGTGAGATACAGAAGGTAATGAATAAGCTACTAAGATGTAGGAAAAAGTAGATGAAAAGCTAGGGTAATATAGGAAAATGTGTGAAATGTAGATGAAAGTAGAGGTATATACAGTAGAGTCTGAAAAGGTTTGTGGGGAAAGGTAAAAATGTTGGAAAGAGTACAAAGTAGTAAGAAAAATAGTGAAAGTAGAAGGATAGGACATGCATGGATTTCAACATACATTTAAATTGATAATACACACACACACGACACAAAATCAGGAAAAAAAGAAAGAAAGGAAATTAGGGGGCAAGAAGAACAGTATCATGCAAAGCTGCACAGTGTTTGGTTTGTTAGTCGAGGAGACTGATGTCAGATGAGAGTGGACAGTTGGCATTTTGTGTACCAGGTTGAAAGCATAAGAATGTCATGCTCAGACCTCATGCATTGAAAAAATACTTAAAAAAAAAAGGATTGACAAAAGCTGTACAAACAGTTGGTGCTGGGAGTAGTTGGACTGAAAAATGTAATACATCACTGTGATGCTCAGAATTGTGTCTGACTGCACCATGTTAAAAGATCATTTCATCTTTTTTCCTGAGGAAGCCAGGAGCATGCTAGCCAGCTGGGACACCTTCCCCATTCTCCCTCCTCCCCGCTTGCCACCCCACCCCAAGAATCTCAGCAATTGTTGCTTTTCTTTAGTGGGAACCCTGGATAGTGAAAGAAGAAAGTAAGAAAATGTGCTGTAAAATAGGAAAAGGTAAAGAGACTGAGAGAAATATGAAAATGTGGGAGAGGTCAGGGAGGAAAAGCATGGAAAGATACTGAACAGTAGGTAGGTAAATGTGAAAGGTAGGAAAAGTCAGAAGTGGTGTCTTGGGGTGGGGAACGGAACATGGGGTAAGGGCAGGAAAAAAAAGTAAGGAAAACATAGAACAGGACATTGAAAAATGTAGGAAAAGCTGTGAACATGTAGGAAAAGCTGTGAACATGTAGGAAAAGCTGTGAAAAAGAAGGTAAGAACAGGCAGGAAAAGTTCAGCTGTCTGAAATGCAAGCTTCATTTTTATGTCATTACAAAAAGGTCTAGAGAGAGGACTAAAATCTCATTTTGTGAGGAGGGGGGGGGGGGGGGTGCAGGGGGGGGGGGGGGGAGATGGAGGGGGAAGGGATGGTGGGGGGGGGGGGCAGAAAGCGAAAGAAGAGGATTCTGAAGATAAGATTATCTTTATTAGGTTATTGATTTAGTTCTTTTACCTTCCACAACTCATTCACCTGTTCAGGCTTTGAATAATCTGTAGTATATTTTGATGGTTACATAGATACTGTGTAGTATATTATTTTGGACCAGTTTGTTTTAAAGGTATCTAATTCAAAATAACGAGGTTTAACGAGGTTTGTATTAATGTCAATATGAAATAATAGTTCTGTATTTTAGAGGCAGAGAGAGTGAATAGGAAGGTGTGTGTGTGTATGTCTGTGTGTGTGTGTGTGCGTGCGTGCGTGCGTGCGTGTGTGTGTGTGTGTGTGTGTGTGTGTGTGTGTGTGTGTGTGTGTGTGAGGAACAGAGAGAGAGAGAGTAGAGCATACGTTAATGAAATATATGAAAAAAAAAAACATCTTTTTTCTTTCCTTTTTTCTTTCTTCTTTTCTGTCTCTTTCCTTCTGTTTTCTTCTTTCTCGTTTGCTGTTGTGTGTGTGTGTGTGTGTGTGTGTGTGTGTGTGTGTGTGTGTGTGTGTGTGTGTGTGTGTGTGAGTGAGTGAGTGCATTTTTTTCCCTATCTCACTCTGCTGGTTCTGACAGCTCATCAACCTTTCCATGCACACCTAAAGCTCTCATTTCTTTTTTAATCTGTTTTCAAACATATCATTCTGTTTGGCACAGTTTCTTGTTCTTTTCCTTTCTCTTTCCCTCTCTTTTTGTTGCTTTTTGTGTTTCTCTTTATCTGTCTCTCTGGTTCTCATGCCTTTCTTTAATTGAACAAAGAAAAGCAAAAAATCAAGCACCCTTAAAAAAAAGGTAGATAGATGATTCATTTAGAAATGGATGAAATGGGCTAAGGAAGCAACATGTAGCAAACTGTTTACAAAAGGGTAACTGAAATGTGAAAAAAAAAAAAAACGAGAAAAAAAGAAGTATTTGAAGAAAATCAACATGAGTTGAATAAATGAAAGTGTTAATATGAAAATTAATGTATGAATACCTACATACCACTGTGTACAGAGAGGCACACTGGGTACCCTCTGGGAGTCTACCTGCCCTGCATTCAGAACATCTTCGGTGTCCTGCTCTTTGTTCGCATGACCTGGATTGTGGGAACAGCAGGATGCATTGAATCCTTCTTCATTGTGCTCATCTGCTGCTCAACGGTATGTTGGTGAACTGCCTTTCTGCAGCAGGACGGCAGGTTTTGAATAGTACAGGAGAGAGTATGCTTACAAATATAGGTTGAGATAGAAGAGTATTGGAGTATGTGATAGCTTACAAATATAGGTTGAGATAGAAGAGTATTGGAGTATGTGATAGGAAGTAGTGAAATGGAGAATGGATAGGACTTTGTTACAAATCATTTTGAATGTATCCGGTGTCCAGGCGTTTGAGTGTGCGTGTGTGTGCTTCTGACAAATGACCTAGATCTTTATGTTTTGCTGGGTGTATCAAGACCTTCAAAGTCTTTTCTTTCTTGTGTATTTGTTGAGGCAACAAAATGGTTGATGAACTTGCCAAGAGTGCTACAAAGGAGGAGTTGAAGAGATGGTCTATCACTCACATTAATCTGAAACCCCAAACCCAGGCTGATGTCAAAAACCTCGGGCAAGAGGATTGGAACTCGCAGACAGATAACAAGCTATTTAAAATCTGTCCAAACCTGAAAGAGTTTTTGCCATGATCCCGAGGTGGCCATAAAGAAGAAACAGTTTTATGCCGTTTGCATACAAGCCACTCATTTTGCACCCATTCTTATCTTTTAAAAGATGAAGAAGCTCCGTGGTGCATTCCATGTCATGTACCACTCACAGTGAAACATATCCTTTTAGAGTGTTGGGACTTGCATGATATGAGACAAAAACACTTTACAGCAGACTCCATTAAAACCTTGTTCAGAGATGTCCCACCAGATGTGATCTTGGAATTCCTGAGGGAGATTAACATTTTTCATCTGATCTAAGATTTTACGGAGGAAAGATTTTCAACAAAATTTCTTGCATGTTTTTGGAAGGTGTATTTTAAAGAGTTGTGTTAATTAGTTTTTTTATTTTTTTAGTTTTTTTTTTTAGGTGACTTCTGGGTTGATTTCAACACGGTGACAGCCCTGATATGGCCCTTTGTGGTTGGCTGGGCTATAAGCAACATTACCTTACCTTACTTCTTTTGTGTCAAATAAATCATGCTTGTGATGTGGGAAAAGAAGGGGTGTGGGGATGAGACTGGACCATTTACAAAACACACACACACACACACACACACACACACATATATATATATATATATATACATGTATATATGTCATTGGGTTAGACTTTTTAATCAGCTGGTGTGTGTACATGTATGTGCTGTTTGTTATCTTTAGAGGAAGGAAGAAAAGGTCAGGTAGATGGAGTCATGGAGAGAGCTTTTTGTTGGTTATGTGTGCGAATATAAGCTCACTCACATATTTTGTATGTGTGTTTATGTGTGCATAAATTTGGAGACTCGAGTGTATGTGTCTGTGAATATGATTGTAGCATATGACATTGTGTGCTTTGTGCCTTCCACTTCTTAAACCCTTGCTCTTTTTCACCCTCCTGCTCCTCTTCCTGATCTTTTTGTAGCCTTGTCTTCCTCCCCTCCTCCTCTTCCTCCCCCTATCCCACCTTTTACCCACTTGTATTCCTTTTCCTGCCTTTTCCTTTCTTTCTCTGTCTTTCTGCCAGAAAAGAAAGATGAAATGCAACTGTCACTGAAATACCTTGTTACCCATTCATTCCAGACACTCCTGACCTCCATTTCCATGAGCGCTATTGCCACAAATGGAGTGGTCCCGGCTGGGGGGTCCTACTTCATGATATCCCGAGCCTTAGGACCAGAGTTTGGTGGAGCAGTAGGCGTCCTCTTCTATCTGGGCACATCAGTGGCATCATCCATGTATATCATTGGAGCTGTGGAAATCCTGGTGGTAAGTCCAAACAAACAAACACGAAAAGAGTTGGAAAAGAAACGGAAAAAAGATGTTACTGTTTTCTTTGCTGCCATGACTTGTTGATGTCAGCTGCCATTGGCAACACTTGTCGGTTGTACAGAGAGCACCAAAGGTGGTTGACACGGAAGGGGACAAAATTTGTTCTCTGCTTTCTCCGTTCACAATGGGAAGAGTCTTGATCAAGTGACTTGCAAAGTTTTCTTCATTCAGTGTACAGTGTCATTTGTGTGCATTCTCTTTGTCTTCTGAGTAGATTTGGTCGTATTGTCAGTGGAGAGAGCATTACAGCCACGCCTTCAAAGCAAAGAAAGTTGGCAGGTCTTGTCAGCAGATTTGTAGAACAGTTGCAGAGAACAGTTGCAGAGTGACTCAGATTTTGGCAAAGGATACAGAGAGCTAGGTTAATGACTGATTTCTTGTGATGAAGACAAAAAGTAACTTGCAACACATCTGACAGTGCACAGGCAACTGGTCCTGCACTGTGCTGTAGGCAGGCAGTCTGTTCATGAAAAAAAACGGTGACCTTGGCAAGGAAAGGGTTAAACCTGTGGTTTGGGGTGCCATGAAACTGGGTTGCCATAAATTTTGTATTTAAACTTAGATGTTTTTGTTTCAGTTTGTAGGAAAAGCATTGTGGGGATCTAGAAGTGTTATCTATGCTTCTTGTGAAAGAGAATGAGGCAGCAGGGAAGGATAGAGGGAAGGAGATAAGTAGAGAATGTGTGGAAGAGGAGTGAGGTTACTGGAGGAGAATTGTGACAGCAAGCATAAAGGAAGACGGAGGGGGAGGAAAATTAATGAGAAGCAGGGTGTATGTAAAGGAGGATAGCACAAGGAGAGGATGGGGGACTGAGAAGTAGAGGAGGAGAGGGATGGAAAGAAGAGGGAGAATGGGAGGGGAGCAAGTGAATGGAGAAGGAGGAGGAGGGGAAGACAGTGCAGTAAGGAAAATGTAAACGAGAGGTAGAAGAGAGAGATGGGTGGAGGTTGCTAAGCAGAAGGTAAGTGAGGGGAGGAGAGGGTCAAGTCTGAAGAAAAAGAAAGACAGGGAAGAGTGAGGGAAAAAGATGAGAGAGGGGAGGAGCAAGTTACACATGTGTATACATAAGCATGTACACACACACACACACACACACACACACACACACACACACACACACACACACACACACTCACTCCTATGGAAAGGGAGAGATGAAGAGAGAGATGAAAACAGAGTTAATATGCGATTCGATCAAAAGAGAGAAGTCAGAGCAATGTTCCAAAGAAGTATTTTCATAAGTGCAAAGAACCACATGCAAGTTCCATAAAGTGCTCCTACATAAGAAAGATGACTTTTGTCAACCTGAAAGACTGACCAACAGGATGAGTCAGTGAGCTGTCTGTGGGAAGGTGTTGTCAACCCTGAAAGACTGAGCAACAGGATGAGTCAATGACTGTCTGTGGGAAGGTGCTGTCAACCCTGAAAGACTGAGCAACAGGATGCGTCAGTGAGCTGTCTGTGGGAAGGTGTTGTCAACCCTGGAAGATTGAGCAACAGGATGAGTCAGTGAGCTGTCTGTGGGAAGTGCTGTCAACCCTGAAAGACTGAGCAACAGGATGAGTCAGTGAACTGTCTGTGGGAAGGTGCTGTCAACCCTGAAAGACTGAGCAACAGGATGAGTCGTGAACTGTCTGTGGGAAGGTGTTTCAACCCTGAAAGACTGAGCAACAGGATGAGTCAGTGAGCTGTCTGTGGGAAGGTGTTGTCAACCCTGAAAGACTGAGCAACAGGATGAGTCAATGAGCTGTCTGTGGGAAGGTGTTGTCAACTTGAAAGACTGAGCAACAGATGCAGTCAGTGAGCGTCTGTGGGAAGGTTGTCAATCCTAAAGACTGAGCAACAGATGAGTAGTGAGCTGTCTGTGGAAGGGGTCAACCTGAAAGACTGAGACAGATGATCAGTGAGCTGTCTGTGGGAAGGTGTTGTCAACCCTGAAAGACTGAGCAACAGGATGAGTCAGTGAGCTGTCTGTGGGAAGGTGTTGTCAACCCTGAAAGACTGAGCAACAGGATGAGTCAATGAGCTGTCTGTGGGAAGGTGTTGTCAACCCTGAAAGACTGAGCAACAGGATGAGTCAGTGAGCTGTCTGTGGGAAGGTGTTGTCAACCCTGAAAGACTGAGCAACAGGATGAGTCAGTGAGCTGTCTGTGGGAAGGTGGCAATGAATGGCTGAGGAGAAATGCCACTGGGAGAATGGGGAAGATCAGATCCTAAAGAACACCCAGCAACAAATGATCACTGATAATTATAAAGACAGCAAAAACAAAAGGACAGGGAAAAAAGCTAACCTTGATAACATTGAGAATAACAAAGGGAATGAAATCATATGACTGCCAGTACTTTTCTGATTAGCACCATATTCCCTGAAATATTTAAAGAAAAACAAATAAACAAAACAAAAAAAAAAACAATGAAGAAAAACCTTAAGTCACTGGATTCTGTAGTTGATCCTTCTTTTCATAATGGAGGCATAGACACCTGCAGGATTATTCAGGAATTTTGAGCAACATTCTCAGAAAGGCTTCAGTTAAGCAGATGTAACTGTAGTTCTGGCCTTCACATGTAAGCCATGCATTCTTTACTTGGTAAGAAAGTATAGGCATTGGTTTCATTGCGGGAGCAAAGGTGATCAGTTCATAGCTATCCAGAGACAACGACGGTGCATTGGAAGTTTTCTGTCGGTGTTAGGCTAAAGAACACTACAGGCACTCTGGTTCAAAATGATTATGGTATGTCTGTGACCAGGTGTACATGGCACCGCAGCTGGACAAGTTTGGCGACGTTACCAACAGTTTTCGTCTGTATGGCACGGTGATGCTTATCCTTCTTTCCATTATCGTCTTCATCGGTGTGGCATTTGTCAGCCGCTTTGCCACGGTGTCACTGGCCTGTGTCATCCTCTCCATCCTGTGTATCTACATTGGCATCTTCGTTGCCAATTCTGACAACAGTGTCGAGTAAGTCATGTAGCGGAGAGAGAGAGAAGTGTGTGTACTCTATCAGTATGGATACTTGCATGTATGTGTGTGTAGTGTTGGTTATGTTTTGCATATGTATGCTTGTGTTGTGTGTGGTGGTGTGTGGTGTGTGTGTAGAGTGTATGTTTAATTGTTACAACTCCAGATTTCAGTATGAATAAGTGTAGAGTTGCATGTCACTGCCACTTTGATCAGGATTGTTGGTGTAAAAATGGATGGTCATGTATTCACAAGTATGTTGCTCACATTGCAAGACTGGATCACATGCTGGAGTGTCTTCTAGGTCAAGGACGTACACCTCTATTTGCTTCAGTGGTATGACCAACACTCCAGCAGTCTTTATCAGGTGAAAATGTTGACACTAGTCTATAGCACGACAGGAAGCCAAGAGGAAGAGCCTGTCCTGTCCTGGAGCCTCTAACTAGATAAGATCATTCTGTTATCTAACTGGGCCTTATGCGTTACCAGAACAGTAAAGTACAGTTCACAGCCTTCACAGTGGTCTTAGATCTGATTTATGGTGACATCAGGTCAAGTCTGTGATATTGGGAGAGGTAAGACAGGACTGTCAGAAGAAATCACAGCTACTGGTTTCCTGGCGAACCAGTTATTGCAGTTGTTTGTTTGGGATATAGAAGAGGATGATATGCTTCTGTTACACATTGGAGACTTTCCACCTAAAGAAAAAAAAAAAACTAGAGATTTTTCTATTATTCTCACTTTTTTTTTTAGGGAAGAAAATGAGAAACAAGAGAAAGAAAAAGTTGCACTTCATGCGACATGAAAAACACTTGAATTGCAACAGCTTTTCATTTCCAGGTCATTGTCTGCTGCACTACCAGAATGTTATAGTGTTAGCAATATCAGGGATTTGCTACATCATCCAAGCAAAAACATTTTAAGACAATGATTCCATGAGGAAGACATGCAGAGTGAACAAACATTCATTTGTTTATCAGTGAGGGAGACAGAAATGCACCACCTGAACGTGAACAACTGGGTTTCTCCATTTGGAAATCAGCATACCCAGTCCTTCACTTTACATTTCTGTCATTTGGTTTATGAGCTGTGCTGAACAGATTTTTAGTCAATTTAGTTAGGATGAAGGATTTAATCTTTAAGGGAATCAGATTGGTTAAATTTTCATGTTTAGTTTGCTTAATTTGGGGGGGGGGGGGGGGTTGCATTCACCTGGACTCCCCTTGATTTCAAATACACCCCTTCCCCCTTCCCAAATCACTTTCCATGCCTGATCTGTAGAAATATGACAGACATTGACCAAAAATCACTGGGGGAAATGGACCATGTGCAGTGCAGATATCTTTTGTTAGGTGACCCCATGGTGTGTGATGTAGATAGCTGCCAGTGTAATGCTGGCTTTTGGACTGTGGGAATAAAGCCCATGTGTTTTGTTTTACCTTTGTTGTGGCATTAAGTATTTGACTTTTCAGCTTGAGAATGACAGAGTTGTTGACTAGAACATATGCAACATGCTTTGATTCATGTTCAGCATATACTTGCAACAGCTTTTTTTTTCATTTGTGTGTAGAGAATGTCTGTAACATGTTCTGATTGTATAGAATACCTGTAACTTTCACAGTATGGCTTTAGCATTGATTTTTATGTACAATATGCCAGTAACTTTGATTGATGTGCATAGTATCATATGTCTGTGTAAAATGTGCCCATAACTTCGATATGCATAGTGTGCCAATAACTTTGCTTTGTGTACATTATATGAAAATGACTCATTAATTTGCAGAGTACACCTATAACTTTTACTGATGCACAGAAAATGCCTGTAAATTTGGTTTGTGTGCATGAACTTTCTTTTGCATGCACAGCATGCCTTTAACTTTGGTTGAATTACAGAGTATGCCTGTGGCATATATTGATGTGCATAGTATTTCTATAATCTTGATTATTATGTTTGATAAGGCTATAACATTGATTTGTATGAAAAATATGCCTGTGACTTTGTTTGGTGTGCACGGTAGGTCATTTACTGGAATGGACACGCATAGTAAGCTTGTAGCTTTCATTTGTGTGCATAATGCTCTATAATATGCCAATAATTCTGATTGATGTGCATAGTATGCCTATGACTATGATTGTTGAGCATGGTATGTCTGGAACTCTGATTAATGTTCGTAGTATGCCAGTCACTCTGATTGATGTGCATAGTATTCCATTAACTTTAAGATTGCATGTAATTTTGATTGATGTGTTAATATTTGATTTGTATGCAGTGTATATGGACAACTTTGATGTGCATAATATGCCTATCATTTCGATTGATTTGCATATCAAACCTATAAATATGCATATATTTATAACTTTAATGTGCATACTGTGCCTGTCACTTTAATATGTATAGAATGCCTATGACTATAACATTGTGTATGCCTATAACATTGTGTGACTGTTGTGAAAGGTATGTCTGTAACACTGTGACTATTACAAACGGTATGCCTGTAACGTTGTGACTGTTGTGAAGGGTATGTCTGTAATGTTTTGTGACTGTTGTGAAGGGTATGTCTGTAATGTTGTGTGTGCGTGTGTGTAACTGTTGTGAAGGGTATGCCTGTAACATTGTGTGACTGTTGTGAAGGATATGCCTGTAACATTGTGTGTGACTGTTATGAAGGGTATGCCTGTAACATTTTGTGACTGTTGTGAAGGGTATGCCTGTAACATTGTGTGTGTGACTGTTGTGAAGGGTATGTCTGTAACACTGTGTGACTTGTGTAAAGGGTATACCTGTAACATTGTGTGTATGTGGCTGTTGTGAAGGGTATGTCTGTAATACTATGTGACTGGTGTAAAGGGTATACCTGTAACATTGTGTGTGTGACCGTTGTGAAGGGTATGTCTGTAATACTGTGTGACTGGTGTAAAGGGTATATCTGTAACATTACATGACTGTTGTGAAGGGTATACCTGTAACACCATACTGGTGTATAGGGTATGCCTGTAGCAATGTAGGAGTCTTGTGCAGAACATCTCTTTAACAATGTTTTAGCTAGTGTGCAGAGTATGTCTTAAATATTGACTTGTGTACAAGGTATGTCTTTAACATTGACTACCACGCTGAATATATTTGTAACATTGTGTGATTTTTGTGCAGGGTAAGTCTGTGTGTAAGATTGACTGTTTGTGCAGGGTATGTCTGTAACATTAACTTGTGCAGGTATACCAGGAGTACTGTGTGACTGTTGCACAGGGCATGTCATTAACATTGTGTAACTATTGTGCATGATTTATCTGTAACATTGTATGACTGTTGTGCAGGGTGTGCCTGTAATATTGTTTTAATTGTGTGGAGGATATGTCTGTAACATTGTGTGATTGTTGAGCAAGGTATGCCTGTAACATTGTTATAATTGTGTGGAGAATATGCCTGTAACATTGTGTGATTGTTTTGCAGGGTATGCCAGTAACATTGTTAGACTGTTGTGCAAGATATGTCTGTAACATTTTTTGTGTCATCTGCAAGTATGCCTTAACATTGTTGGACTATTGTGCAGGTTATGCCTGTAACATTGTCTGACTATTGTGCAGGGTATGCCTGTAACATGGTTGGAGTCATTTGCAGGGTATGTTTGTAACATTATGGAACAATTGTTCAGGGTACATCTGTAACATTTTGTGATTTATTGTGCAGGGTATGCCTGTAACATTGAGTGAATATTGTGCAGGTATGCCTGTAATTTTGTCGGAGTCATGTGCAAGATATGCTTATAACATTGCTTGAGTCATGTGTAGGATATGCCTGTAATATTGTGTCGTGAGTAGGGTATGCCCGTAACATTGAGTCATGTGCAGGATAGGCCTAAAACATTGAATCATGTGCAGGATGTACCTGTAACATTGTTTGAGTCATGTGCAGGGTATGCTTGTAACATTATGGGACTCATGCACAGGGTGTGCCTGTAAAATTGTTGGACTTTTGTGCAAGATATGTGTGCAACATTGTTGGACTTGTGCAGGATATACTAGTAGCATTGTTGGATTCTGCAGGGTATGCATGCTGGGCGACCGCCTGCTGACATTGGACAGTGTGATGGAGAACGGCACCATGATGTGTACCAAGAACACCACAGGCCCCATCTACCACCACTACTGTACCCTGATCAACATCACCACAGGAGAGTACAAGTGTGACGAGTACTTTGAGGCTCGTGAGACCTCCCTCCTCAAAGGCATCCCTGGATTGGGAAGTGGCATCTTTGTCAGTAAGTTGGGCTTCTCATCAGCATCACGCCATGAGGAGGATGCAGGAGAGATGATAATCATTTAGTGCATCATACACAACAAGAGAAATTGAGTTATCCTACCCAGTGTGGTGGCAGAGGACAAGATAGACTGTGGAATGTGGTAGCCTGACCGGCCTCATCTTATCACACACACACTATATTCACTGACTAGCATACTCATTATTTTGTAGTCAAGGTGTTATGGAAAGGGAAAAAATGTAAGATCTGTAGACATTGTTTCTCTGGAAATGTATGAAGCTGAAATTATTTCCATGACATATTCATATAAATTGGGAAGAATATCCAGTATTTTTCCATAATAGTTTGGAAAAAGCAAAGTTTTGTTGTCAGGGCTAAGAGAAAGCAAGTCTGATAGTGGTTGTTGAGCGATTAAAATTAAAAACAACCATGTCAGATATTAAGAAAAAAAAAAACAACATTACTATGTAGTTAAAAAATTATGGTGATATGTTTGCTTTTCAAAATATTATAAGCAGTGGTGCAGAGAACTATGTATGGTTGCAGACAACACAGTGAACCGTTATTCAGAAGCCAACAAAGCCATCGGCACTGATGTTGACGGCAATACGAGCCGAGGGGAGATAGTCGCTGACATTACCACATCCTTCATGGTACTTCTGGCCATTTATTTCCCATCATGCACAGGTATGACTGTCTCAGTCTCAATGGAAAGATTGTTGTTAACAGCATGTTTCAGTTGGTGATTTTGAAATAAAGGGGAATCTGCTTAACGCTAGTTTCAGTGTGCAAGAAGTATTCGCTGGTGTTGGCGAATGTTTCTGCTTAAAAAGTAAAGCTGAAGAGGCAAGATCAATCACAGTGTGCAATCACCAGATCCATTTTTCAACTGGTGAGTCTACAATAACTTCAGTCAGGTTGAAAAAAGATCATCAAAAATTCATATGTTAATCCTGCCTTGACAAAAAAAAACAACTGAAGACAAGTAGCACAAATTCTACAGGTCAGTGACTGAATGAATAGTCTGTGTGGCTTTCTACTCAAACTCAAAATGCTTGATTTCTAATCTGTTTATTATGGTCATTGCTTTGGCACAGTCTGATAGACAGTATTTCAGATCAAGCAGAACTGACAAGGGAAATTTCTTTTCCCAATGCTCAGTCTTAAGTGAGATTGCCATTTTGTGCGATGATCTAAAGTGGTCGATAGCCTACTGGTGAGGGAGCCATGACTGTTGTCTTCTAAACCAGTTACCAGTTGCAGGATTCAGCACAGCTGCCCATGTGAAAAGAACCAATCAAAAGAGAGAGAATGACTGTATCATTATGTCCTCAGATTGTCATGGTTCTCAGGAAAGTTATTTAGTTTCATTCAAAAATGAAAGAGTATCTGTACTGTTTTTCATCCTAGCGTTATAAGATGTTAATAACAATATGTTGTTCATCTCTTGGATTAGATAATTCACTCATTTTTAAGCATTAACCAGGAAATTTTGATAGAAAAAAAGGCTGTTTGTTGGAAATGTGAAATTTGTTCATTTACACCATATTATCATGTCATTAAGAATATCAGTACTATCCAGCCGTGGACGACACGCACAGCATGATTCCCTGGTTCAGCACACTTACACACGGCACTCAATCCCTGCTGACGCACATATTTTGCCACTTTTTGATTTTTTTTACAGTAGCTAGACAACAACTGACAGTCATGTGTTAGGTGTCATAGGAAAGAACAAACACTCAACTAATCGAACATAGTAATTTTGGATCAGTTACTTTTAATGCCTACACGACTGTCCGTTGAAAAACATGGCTGACAATGAAAAAAAATTCTTTGTTTACATTCTGTTCTGTTCTTTTACAACATGCTGTCAGAATCAGAAGCAAACAAGTAAGCGGCATCACCATTGTTTGTATTGGCTGTTTTGATCAAATGCATTTGTGTCCGAATCATCTGAGTTGGCCTCATTGGCGACCACATATGATGCAGCGGCATCTGCTGCAGTTGATGTTGATGATTCATCATCACAATCATTATTTTCGGCTGCATCTTCAAAAAATTCACTTTCTTCTACTCTATCATAATTTTCAATATCTCTGTCGCTGTCATCATCAGATCCACTTTGTAATATAATTTCAAGCTCTTCATTCAGCGAGTAATTGGTACCACCCCTTCGCCTGACCGACATTTTTTTTCTGGCACAGGAAATTCTAGCCGCACTAAGTGGGCTGTTCCTTTGTTTCAAAGCTGCTAAGGTCAGCCAAGTTCATGATAGAGCACTAAAAGTTGGGTCTACAACTTGCTAGGACATCCACAAGACTAAATTTAGAACTTATTTCCCAGAGACTATTTCAAGGAAAGTGTAGGAATTTTTTTGTGTTCCTGTCCGCCGATAGTGGCGGACGTGGCAGAATGTACAGTCTGCCCATCCACCGGCCTTGGCCTGACGTGGCTGCAAGGAAAAGAAATTCCATCCACCACTCTGGGCGGACACGGCTGCTAAAGGTTAACCTTATGGCCCAGAGCATTTTACTAGAGAAAAACACTCCCAGCCTGACGGTTTTTGGAGTCAAACAGCATAATTTATGGTTGCCTGAATAAAACAAAACATCTATAGCTCAGAAACCACTGAGTAAACCTTATTGAAATTTTGCATGCTTGTTGATGGATAGACGAATTGTGTTATGTTTAAATTTCAGACTCTTTCATGAATTTTTCTTTATAATTCTTTGTGGAAAATAAAAGCTTTTGGTTAAAACAATTTACTGTTTGTTGTCACACATTTTCAGAATCAAAGAAACAGCAGCAAAATCACAGTACACACAAGAAAACATGTATGAACACATGCTCTTATCTTAATATGCTATATATCCATTCATATCCACAGGAAATGAGTATGAATCACTTGAGCTGAGTCACACAATGTACACAGAAAGCTGTATCAAACCACGCTGAGTCAGTTGAGTGACGGCCTTCTCTCATGTGTTAAAACAAACACTTTCTGTTCAGTACATACTTGCTGAACACACACACAATTATCCAAGACTGTATATGTATAGACAGATAACTGTCACTTTTCATTTATGATAGGGTGAAGGGCCTAAAAACACAATCCTGGGAATAATGTACTTTGTCATAAAAGATGTTTGCACATAAAACAAGGAGAAAAAGCACACTCAAATGTACATACACAGCGGGAGAAGATGCCTAGATCTGAATGCCGAGATTCAGCGCTTGGATGGCAGCAGCCTTGAAGTCTTTCTTGGTATGGTACAGTTTGAAACAAGGGTCAAAACACATGCCCAGGTCACACTGCCCACTCTGGTATCTTGACTCCTTCCTCCAATACCTGTCCCGTGTGGTATCAGGAAAACTGCAGATCACACACTCTCTTGATGAGTGTGCCTTGTTGTCTGCAGCTGCCACATGCTTCATGAAGTGGCCCGCTGACTTGCCCTATCAGAGGGGTGCTGTCTGTTGGCCATCGACTTCGTTGGTGCATCACTTGCCTGCTCATGCACCAGTTGTTTGGTGGACTTATTCTGTGACAGTGGAGATGACACCTGCTGGTACAGAATGTAAGCTTGCACCTTGGAAAGATGGATTAGGTGCCTGGTCATCTGCTTTTGAAGCTGTAATATCCCAGCTTTTGGTTGAAGGTATCGGTCCTGTTCATGTGCCTATTGTAGTCATTGATGGTGACAGATTTGGTTAGTGTAGGTTTCTGGTACCATGGTTGAGTACAGTAGCTGCTGCCTCAGCCTTGTGTTTTGTGCTTAGAAGCAGCAGGTTCTTCCAATCATGGTAGAGCAAGCATAACAGGTTGCCCTTGCACCTGAAGTGAAACTCCCCCT
This sequence comes from Conus canariensis, assembly GCA_033310375.1. Lineage (NCBI taxonomy): Eukaryota > Metazoa > Mollusca > Gastropoda > Neogastropoda > Conidae > Conus > Conus canariensis. Next base: position 15,930,203 of record CM065730.1, on the reverse strand, counting down.
TTGTGATTTCTGCTCTCTGGGATGTAAGCTTCATGGAACACCAACTTGTCTAGTGATGACAGTGCCGACAGCTAAGGTGTCTTGTGCCCGCAAATACTCAAACAGAGCAACTGAGCTGAAGAAGAAGTCCATGTAAATGACATGGGTCTTTGTTGAGGAAATCTGTCATCAGCCGCTACACAACGTTCTCCCCATGATTTTTCTCTGGGCTGTGATGTCCTGCACCATTGTTGATCTTGCATTCTACAGACGTAGTCCATGTCAACCTCACAGCAGCAGTACATCTTCACTCCATACCGAATTTGCTTGCTGGGGATGAATATACGGAAGCTGAGATGGCCCCACCATGGCACCAAGGACTCATCTACAGACAGGTCCTGGCAGGGAGAGTATGTATCTTTGATGGCAGATGGTTGAAGGTTGAAGGTGGCCTTCTTAGTCACAAAGCCTTTGACACAGGTGACTGATCTGAAATGCAGGCTAGGAAAGTCTACTCGGATCCGATGATTTCTGAGAAAACCACCTGACTTTCAGAAAATCTGAGGGGGGAAAAAAATCCACTGGAAAAAAAAATTGTGAAACACTTTATCACTCCCAAGTCTCACACTGTATCCAGTTTTTCCAATCCAGGTTTCCATGATTCTGTGTTCAAGGCAATGCCACCAGCAGCTGTTGTGGTATATCACCACGCTTCTGTATACATAAATCAGAACAGTTCAGTGGTGGGCGAATATGTAGATGAACAATTTTTTCAGCCATTTTTTATTGTTGTGTATCATGCATAGGCTTCATCTTTTGTGGGGAAATATGATGTCTTGCATGTCTTGAATCGTAAATCGGGTTAAAATGTTTGAGAAGAAGCAGTTGTCAACTGTTGGAGGTCGCAGTGGACTGAAACAACTACAAAAGTGAGCAGTTTTGATCAGTGGTAATCGACTTGTTTTGGGAAAGTGAACAAGGCGGGAATGGCACATTACTTGTTCGCTTTGTTGAAAGGAGCTGAACTTTGCTGATTGTGGTTTTGACAGTGCCCCTTAAATATGTGCACTACAAGAAATATGATGTTTTAGGTTTCAGGAGCACTGGACTGGAATCGGCGCAGACTGGATTTCTGAATCGGATTAATGTTTTTAAAACATTCACCCCCCACCCCCCTACCCCTTTTTCTTTATGTAAAGGAACATGCATGGATTTTGTTCTGATGGTGTGATGGCCAAGATAAGTGGTCAGCTTGTTATAAACAAGAAATGAGATGCACACTAATCATAACTATTGTTATTCTTTTGTAAGTTATATGCATGGCTGTTGAGACAAACACCAAAATGTATTTAAGTGTGTATGTGTATGTTCGTGTGTGTGTGTGTGTACAGTTAGTTATTTTCTTTCATTTGTCTTTTTTTGCAGCATAGTGATTTGTGGTCTCCTTTGTCACCATAACCTTTGACACTGACGATGATCTAATGTGACAACATGACAGCCTCCTGTGTACCATAGCCTTTGACACTGACGACTGATCTAATGTGACAACATGACAGCCCCTTTGTCACCATAGCCTTTGACACTGACGACTGATCTAATGTACAACATGACAGCCTCCTGTGTCACCATAACCTTGACACTGACGACTGATCTAATGTGACAACAGACAGCCCCTTTGTCACCATAGCCTTTGACACTGACGACTGATCTAATGTGACAACATGACAGCCCCTTTGTCACCATAGCTTTGACACTGACGACTGATCTAATGTGACAACATGACAGCCCCCTTTGTCACCATAGCCTTTGACACTGACGACTGATCTAATGTGACAACATGACAGCCTCCTGTGTCACCATAGCCTTTGACACTGATGACTGATCTAATGTGACAACATGACAACCCCCTTTGTCACCATAGCCTTTGACACTGACGACTGATCTAATGTGACAACATGACAGCCCCCTTTGTCACCATAGCCTTTGACACTGACGACTGATCTAATGTGACAACATGACAGCCCCCTTTGTCACCATAGCCTTTGACACTGACGACTGATCTAATGTGACAACATGACAGCCCCCTTTGTCACCATAGCCTTTGACACTGACGACTGATCTAATGTGACAACATGGCAGCCCCCTTTGCCGCCATAGCCTTTGACACTGACGACTGATCTAACATGACTTTTCTCACAGGCATCATGGCAGGCTCCAACCGATCTGGGGATCTGGCCGACGCACAGAAGTCCATCCCTATTGGAACCATCTGCGCTATCCTCACCACCTCTTTTGTCTGTATCCTTAACATTGTAGGTGTAATGCAGTGTTGTGTATGAGTGTGGGTAGGTGTGTATGAGGAGAGTAGGTTGGAAGAGACATCTATTTTATCAGCATGTTGTAGGTATGGTCCTGTCATAGCAAAAAAATCTGTTAATTTTAATTTCTGCTTTTAACCCTCTAACTGCCCCATAGTTTCAACATAGAATGGAAAGAAAATCTAGAGCACTAGACAACACTGGAAACTGAGATACCGTTTTAATCCGTTCACTGCTTGAAAATGTTACAAACAAAGGCTTTCCCAGTGCCAGGGAAATCTAATGATTTGGGGGTAATAATTAACAAAAAATTCTCGCTCAGAAACTACAAAAGATATAACAATGAAATATATATGATTTTTGAAGGAAATTGAATGAAGATTTTGAATCTGGGCTTCTTTTGTTTTAATTTTGATAATAAAAAAATATTTAGGCATTTAGATTTGGATAGATTTTTTTGCACGATCAAAAACATATGTATTTACCACTACAGCTTCACATCCAAAAAAGAACACAAAGCAAAAAAGTTGAAAATAAAGTTTGTATTGTCACACTACACATGTAAATGAAAGTAAAACAGTTTAGAAGTCTATCAAGACGCTCACACTCTATGCAGACAGGTCAGTCCACGACCACGCCCCCCTCCCCTCACCACGCCCCCTTGCTGGACTTCAACCCTCTCTTTCACTCCTCCTCTTCTCCTACCTTTCCCTCTGACCCGTGTCACGCCGCGAGCAGGCCACGCTCCCTCTCGCACTGACTATCACATCACTGGCCACTGGCACGCAGCTCGTTCGACGCTGGCAAACCAGTCAGCTGAACACACACTGAGGTCACACAGCCCGACACAATAACTGACGAATACGGTCGGCAATTCCATCACAATCATCATCTCACCTTCATGCTCGAGTAAGTCATTGAATAAAAGATTATTGTCTTTGTCAAAAATGATTAGCAGAGCCTGCTCAGCTGTGTAAATACATTGATTTGGTCACTACGCTTGTCGAAGGTTGTGCCGCCATCTTTGCAAGCGAGACAAAGTGCTGGCTGGTCATCCAGTCAGTGATGAGAATAATTGGGCTTTCCCCTCACGTGTGGTCATTTGCATATCATTTTAATACTACAGATATATAAGGCTTACTACGCACACTCTATTTAAGTCCATTAATAGAAATAGTAACGAATGAAAATTCAAGAAAAATGCATGACGTCAGTGGACGGCCCATAGGCACTGGGAAAGCATTTTTACTTCGGCGTCAGCTGATGGCTTAAAGGCACTCTTCAGGTTAAGCAATACCAAAAAAAAAGAAAAGAAAAGCTGCCAGTTCAAATTTTTTATGACAATGTTATTGTAGCTGTAGTTTGCTGTGCATGTAGCATTGTGTGCGGGGATGTTACTGACTGACCTTGATGGTCACCCACCTGCACTATGAAGAATTTGAACATAAGTTTGAACATCCGTGCCAACTCCCACATCCTGGACATCCAAGTCACTGTCACTTAAGTTGGACTCATTTCAAACACGTTTGAATACTTAACAGTGTTGGAGCTTTTGTTGATTTGGCTGTGCCCAGACTGCAGCATTATTCACAGTTCTGTTAAATGTACCATCTCATATTAATTGAACATTATGAAACGAAATCAGATGTTCTTGAAAGGCTGCCCTTGGCGTTGTTGATGCAGCACTGGATTCTGGGGTTGAGGGGATGTTCCCAATGATTATCCATACAGTATTGAATGTTTGTTGAACTTATCTCTGATTCTGTCTCTTGAGCTACAACCTACAAGCACTTTTAAGTGTACAAACCTGAGGAGAATTATCCCTGAGCCACTCTTGAATATTTTTTATAGACCCGAGAAAAATACAAATTTCTTTCAATGACTAATACTGGAAAGTTGCTCCTTCCATAACTAGTAAGAGAGATGGTGGAGGTGAAATTTTAACGTGACTCTAACAGAGAAAACGCTGTAAGTCCTTCCCATAGAGGACACACCTACCCACCCCCAACTTGCGTCACATTCCTATGCTGTCATCTTCACATTTTATTAGTTACTTTTCATGTGAGTATGTGGGATTGTCTTGTGTCATATCATTGTTATTAATAGCATTTTCCTATAGAATCAGATCTGACCAGCGTTTTGTTTTTCTCTGGAGCCATTGAAGGGGATCTGATGAGAGATAAGTGAGTACTGTAGTGAAATGGTGCTACATTTCAAATGGCTTAATATAACTGTGTTCTTTATATAGTACTGAATATCGTACTTATGTTGTGGATGGATTTCTGTTTAACATTTAGAGAATAGAGGGTCCATGATATTTGCAGAACCCTGTTAATGTCGTTTTGTCTATCTGTCTGTATCCCTTTTTCTGTGTGTGTCTCCTTCTCTCTCTCAGTCTTCCTGTTTCTCACATGTTCTCCTTCTGTCTGTGTCTCTGGTGCTCTTATTCTCTTTCACTCCTCTTCATTCCATTGCTGCCTTCTGACCTTCACCCCTTTCCTCTCTCTTTGCTTGTCAGTCAGACTTCACCTGTCGTTCGCTGTATGTTTTAATTAAGCTGTCAAAATCAGAAGTCATGCAGACATCTTTATACAGAAATGCATTTCTGTCCAAGTCAACATCACCACACTATAACCATAGCTGATACGATAAGGGTCCAGAAGCATTTGATCGGGTTGGCAGGAGTAGCTACAGCTGTCCAACCTCAAATCATTTGTAACAGGATAGAGGTGCTGTCACCAGTCCAGTCGTTCATGTTGTCCTTGCAGGATTTCTTTGTCTGCCTCTGCCTGTTATGGTCTGAACCATGCTGTTGCTAAACACTGCCACTCCAGAAATGCCAGACTTAAAGCAACCTTCCTGACAGGTTGCAGTGTGATCAAGCATAAGGTCACTGTTTTGCCCTTTTCCCTACATTCTTTCCCTCATTCCCTGTGAACATGGAGAAGTTGAAGATGATCAGAACAAAGATCCCTTGTGTCTTGTGGGGCTGTTTTATGACAGCCATGTGTGAGCCAGGAGTTTTGAGAGCATTTCTACAAGGAGGCTTCAAAAAACAACAAGAAGAACAAAAAGAAATAGAAAGAACACATGAAACTCTTAACCTCATGAGAACTGGCAGAAAATGGCTATGTTAAAAGGGCTAAAAATCAATATTTGGAACAAGGTTAGAGGGATGGGAAGTGTGAGGTAAAATGTATTTTGCCTGACAGAAGGTGCATGGTTCAGACATATGCTTTTCAGTGAACTTCCTGTGTTCTTGCAGTTCTGCTTTGTTTCATTTATTTGAAAAAGGAACTGGAAATAATGAAAGGTGAAAAGAAACTTGAATAAACTCCCGCTCAATCCATTGTCTGTGGGTGTCTGTCCTCGGTTTTGATTGCAGTGGAAAGTACATTAGTGCGAGTCCATTGCTATATTTTATTGCATCTTCCACAAATGCCCTTCCCCTCCCCTTTATTCATACACTAGTAAACATGCATACATGCATACACACACGCACACACACATGCATGCATGCACATGTACATGCACACGCACGCAACACACACACACACACACACACACACACACACACACACACACACACACACACACAGAGGGTTTTGTTTTTTTTCAGGCTGCTGTTTTCCCTGCTTTTTACTGATGTGATAATATATGTTTCAAACCTTTTTCTTTTAAATGTATTTTCAGGTATGGAGAAAGCATATGGTTTAAACCTTTAAATATATTTTCAGGTATGGAGAAAGTATAGGAGGCAGTCTACTGATAGGCATCCTAGCGTGGCCCCATGAATGGGTCATTCTGATTGGTTCTTTCCTCTCCACTATGGGTGCTGGTCTTCAGAGTTTAACAGGTAACACACCTCTTGACCAGCTCATTTGGTCTAAGATCCCCTGCTTTCCTGTCTCCCCATAGTTTCCATCTCTGCCTTGCTATCCCCCTCATCTCTCCCCAGTGCTCACTGTCCCTCCCACCCCTCCATTCCCCTTTGTCTGGGCCGCCTTGGTCACCTTCTGCTCCCTCCTCTCATTCTTCATCCATCCACCCATCCCATCCCCACTCCCTCGTTCCCATCTGCCTCTGTCATCCTTGTCTTGTCCTCTTTCTCCACCATCTTCTCCATAAAAATGAGTGATTTTTATAGCAGCAGTGGCTGTGTGAAGAGAATGTAGTATACTTGGTGTATCTTTTTTATTATGTCTCTGTGTATGTGCACGCACACGTGTGCGCACATACAGGCATACACATGAATGCTCAAATGCATACACATATGCACATGTGTACACGCCCACATACAAAGACAGACACATATACATACATATATGTACACATACATATGCAGATACGTGTGTATGCTCATACAAACCCACAAATTACACACATGCACACGCACTTCTGCACATGCACCACACACGCACATATATGCAGACACACATATGTACACACACACTTGTGCATGCACGCATACACACACAAGCGCACACACATGCATGCGCACTCGTAAGTCAGACATCTGCTAAGTCGTAGCCACGAGACCCTCTTCTTCAGTTCTCTCATCTTAATTGTTAATTCATTTATCCATCAGCTTAAAATCATGCATAGTGTGGTCTCAAAACTTAGCGTATGTGGTGTAGCATATATGGACTAGTTCGCACTCTGTGACGCCTCCTTGATGAAACTGAAACTGTATGTACATTTACCTGAATGGCTGCTGTTGTTGTATCCAGGTGCACCCCGACTGCTGCAGGCTATAGGCCAAGATGGGGTGATTCCCTTTCTCAGTGTGTTCTCTGTGACGACAAAGCGAGGTGAACCCTTCAGAGCTCTGCTTCTCACCACCTTTATCTCTTTCATCGGCGTCTCCATTGGCAACCTGGACTATGTGGCTCCCATTATCACTATGTACGTGGTTTGTGGTCGGTGTGTTTTAGGGTTTCACCTTACATACATTCAGGTTACACATATACACCTATCAAAAGTGATATGGTAGGTATGTGTACTTGAAGAAAGGGGGCTGGGAAGCTACCTAATACTACAATGTTCAATCAGAATGACAGTGCTTTAAGATGGACTACGAAAATTATCATTTTTATGTTAGGCGTCATAGGAGTTGGTACTCGTGATGTTTGACTGCGTGCTCAATCTTTAGTCTGGCTGGGCTTGAAGTTTCTGTTTGAATTACTGTCGTTGAAATTTTCAAAAATGAAGGGACGTTAGATTGAAATGAAATATAGCTGCCCCGTAGATAAAAGACACAATTGATTTTGGTTGACTTTTAAGAAGAGTGGTGCCCGCGTCTGTGATCCTACTATTACTTAATTGATAAAACTCTGTGTCAAAAATGTATGTCACAATGATGTTGGAGCATTTCTAACTGTGATGATGCATGTTATGAAGAAAAAAGTTACATCTATAACTAAACCTTATGAGGATTGATTTGAAAATAGGATAATAGCCCGTCAGTTTGTTTATGCTAACGGAACTTGGAGAAATAATTACCTCAGAATTCAAATCATTTAACAGCTGTTCATGATCACTTGCATTTTATGAAGCATCATGTGCTGGTGGATTGCAAAATTCAGCTTGGGAAAGTTAGTTCAGCAGATGGTGACTGTTATGCAGGAGATGGAGCAGCATTTTATTTATTGTCGGTGTTCTGTGACCCATGAATAAGTTTGTTGTGTTTACACAGAGTAACATGTGTGAATATACAGGAACATGATCACTCTCATTTAAACAGATTTTGTTTGACAAAGCAAATTGTGCTTTAGAATTTATTTGGATGAGTTCAAGTGTGTTAGTACGTGGGTACTTTTAGCTTTTTGAGATATCTTTGTAGTTTGCATTTTACCAAATGCTGTTTATCGCATCAAGTTTTTGAAAGAGGCACAGTTATACGGTAATTTCCGGCTCTGTCAAGATTGTCTTGTTCTTTTTTATGTCATATGTATTTTTTCTGGGTTTTTTTGCATATTTTTATAACTTGTATCAGTTCGTGCCATTGGGGGTGATGCCATGTCTAAATGTTGTGACCCCAAGGAGTTAAAGCTCCCTGAATGCTAACTTGTCATTCTTCACCATGTAGCATTTGCATGTGCAGGTTTTTCCTGATGTGTTATGGATTTGTCAACATGGCCTGTGCTCTGCAGACATTGTTGCGTACACCAAACTGGAGACCACGCTTCAGATTTTATCACTGGTAATGTTCAGCTGGGATTCTTTAGTCTTTTGGTCAGCGCTGTATGAGGGAGCCTGGATATATAATTTCATGGGGTCCATTTATCACTGTTGTTGCACCATTTGCCTGTCGGTCCCAGTATGTGTGCACTGGATGCATGTGCTCATGCATGCATGCACACACTCTCACGCTTATTTAGTCTCACTCTCTCTGTTTTGTTTTTATGCAAATCAGGCATTATCTTATCTCTCATAAAATGTCTTAATCTAAAGTATGTTATTAATTAATATTGCTCACAAAAGAGCTTCTGAAGCTGTTTTTGACAAAAGTGTATGTCGCAAGGGAAAAAACATTTTGCAAGCTTGTTTTTAGAGGAATAGGTGCTTCATGACAACTGTGTAATAGGGAGGTGCAGTTTTGTGGTGGAGAACCTCATGTGCGTGGGCTCTGATTTAAGAGTTCTACAAGCGTTTTTTGAATGGCATGTCAGTGACTTCTTTTGAAGGCGTATTTGTCTGATGGTTCCTTTTTCGCTTCTTTTCAGGGTGTTGTCTCTGATAGGCCTGGCCCTGTGCATCACTCTCATGTTCATCTCCAGTTGGTACTACGCCCTGGCTGCTATTGCCATTGCTGTTTGCATCTACAAGTACATTGAGTATAAGGGGTAAGCTTACTGAGAAAACATTTGGGGTCAGTCAGAAGTCTTAGGTTATTGTCTCCCCATTTTGTTTGCTTTTATTGTATTTTCACTTTTGAATACGGTTTACACTAATTGTAATTCATTGAAATTATTTTATTGTTTTGTTTCACTTCTCGGCTTCAGACCTTTTCAGCTTGAGAGCGTGCAAACTCATTGCGAGATTCCTGGTTTGAGATGCCGCTTTCAGTTTGTCTTTGCACAAGTCTGACATTAGATGGGATATGTTACTCTTTTGCCAGCAACTGTAACATTTTAACAACAAAAACAAAGATATATACATTTTTAAATGACAAGAAATTTCAGTCTTGCTGTTAATTTATTCTCCTTGAAATAGTTTTGTTTGGGAAAAAAATCACTGAACATGACACCTGCATTAGCTCTGAGATGCCACCATAAACCATAGTCTACTTGCATGGCCATTGTTTTGTTGGTGTTAATGTTCAGTCGTCTAATTGTTCAGGGCTGAACAGGAGTGTGGGGGATGGGATCCGAGGTTTAGCCATGTCTGCTGCACGCTACTCTCTGCTTCGCTTGCAAGAGGGACCACCTCACACCAAAAACTGGAGGTAAGATTGAGGGAGCGCTGCAGTGCAATTCATGAAATAAGTTTGGTCAGACAAGCCTAAGTCACAAACACAGAGAAGATTCTTCTAGACTCTGGCATTCACAATTTCTTTTGTTTTTGTTTTTTGTAATACTGTTCCACAGAATCTACCACAAGTTTTTCACCAGCTGTCAACTTCCCTCTCAGAGTCTTTTCAGCCAGCTTCTTATGCCTTTAACTTTTGAATTATTTTGAGGGAAAAGTTCATGTAACTGCCAAATTTATTTTCCAGAGTACCAGACAAACATGAGGACTGTTTAAAGAAAATTGCAACAGCAAAAAACTCCTGGTTTATATTGAATTTTCTGGGGGCATTGATTTTTGTGTTATAAGGTATAAGTTCAGAAAATACATGTACACAAAAGAAATGGAAGAAAAACTGTTTTATTTAAGATTTTTAATTGCCTGAAAAAAGTCTTGTAGTAAGTTACATTCATTTCCGTATGCAGCTTCTGATGAATAAATTTCCTAAAAACCACCAACGTGACAGAACTAGAAGTAAGTGTTTATATGGATGACTGAATATATTGGTTAAATACTTTCCAGACGGGCACGGCAGAGCAATGTTGCTTCCCTGCATGCGCGTGCACCGCACGTGCTTACAACCGTTGCAGATGTGCGATTTTCACACTTTTTTATTTTGTTTTACGTCTCCTAATATAAACATAACAAGCAATTGCTATAATCAACGGAAAGGGTAAAGCACGAACATTGTAATGAGCATAGAATCAAATACATTTTGGGTAAAATAGCAACGCTACTGTTAGAGTAACAACATAAGTAAAACATAGGAGAGCACAGTTTTGTGTACGTTTGTTTGGTTAGTATGACAACAGCAAATGAGGAAGAAAAGGGGCATAAAACTTTGCTCTTACTTTGAACAGATGTAGAGAAAGCCTGAGGTATTCAATATGTGTAATCCAACTGAATTTTTTTTTTTAAGGAAATTAAATCATTGCACACAGTACACACTTTTCACTGTTTTGGCTTCAGATGATAAGACGTATAAAACTATTAAATACACAGAACAAATAAATCAAGCTCAGATTCTTTTTGACAAACTTGTATATGTTTACCCCCTTCGTTTTCTGAACTACTTTGCTGAACCAGTTCTAAAGCCACATGTCATTCTCCTTCTGCCTGATATATTGGTGAAGCAGGAAATTCCACACGTGCCTTCCCAGTGCCAGATGGGTCTCTTTGTTCGGACTACCCCTGGGGTCACAAAGGTCATCGCTAGTGCATGTAAACTTGCCCTTCCAGTGGCTAGAACCCTGTTCTAAATATTTATGGCAGCTGCATCCCCTAGACGGTAGATGAGAGAACATGGGAATTTTTTATAGTTGTGCCGTCACGGAGACACGGCACGTCCAGGCAGTAGCAGTGTTGCCGTCACCAGGGCATGCATGGCTCGTTGTGAACGGGTCAACTGAGATGCTGTCACTATCGCACGGCACATCGCGAAAAGGTTAAAGCAAATAGATGGTATTTAGAAATGACAAAGGGTTGCTTAGACCTTATGTGATAATATTTCAGTGTGTACTGTACACAGAACAGGCCAAGTGAAAACATTGCTGAACCACATTTGAAATTACATTATTTTGAGGTAAGATTGTCTGGAAAGTTCCATTCATGTAATCTTGACTTATCTCTTGAATCATGAAAATTGATTCATACTGTTCTTCCAATTCTTTTGTGTGTAGCGTAACAGCATTGCTCTGCAGAAACAAATGCTCTGCAGAAAGAAAGTCTTTAGCACAGTTTGCCGTTTGCTTTCTGCTCGATCACCTATTACATGGCTTGTTAATTATTGTTTGATCATTATTGCAAGTAATTTTTGTAAATTTAAAAGAGCATGTGAACAGTTCGATTAGATCAATCGCAGATTGAAAGCCAACAAGCAGCAGTCTCAGAGGAACTGCGTGTGTTTGCGTCCACTGTAAGTCTATCTCATGTTTGATGATGAGTTTCTTAATTGGATATTTTCTGTAGCTTTCTTTTTCTTAAGCAAAGCATGTGATCTTAGAAAGAGACTGACTACATTGTGCTCATGTTCTGGAGATTTTACGTAATATAAATTTGCATAACAAATGTTCATGATGAAATAAGATCTACAAAGGAACAACACTTGGCCAATTGATTGTTTTTTTCTATCCCAAAACACTTTCCTGCTATCTATATCTATCTATCTGTCAATCTTTATAGATAGATTAAGATATATATAGTTATATGGACAGACATACATACTAAGAGAGAAACACATGCACGCAGATGCACGCACACACACACACACACACACACACACACACACACACACACACACACTCTATCTCTCTCTCTCTCTCTCTCACTCACTCACTCACTCAAAGGTTCACACAGACTAAGCAGTGTTATGTACCTATGTGTGCCATCCTTACTGAAGTCTGCAAAGTTTCAAATCTTGTTCAATGTGCAGGCCTCAGCTGTTGGTCCTGATGAAATGTGACAGCCAGCTTCAGCCCAAGTATCCCAAAATGGTGGAGTTTGCCACCCAGCTCAAAGCCGGTGAGTTCATCTCTATAATGTCGGATCAGAATGGATGTGTGATTTTCATCAATGACTTTCTGGGTGATTTGCTAGTGAAAAGTTCCCCAAGCTAATCGATATAACTTTTCCAGGGTGCTTGACAAATTGGGCACTGGTTTAGAAAAAAAAAAAAAGAAATGAAAGACACAAACCCTGCGACTTGAAACTGGGTAACATTTTATTTTAAGAAAATCTCCTAGCAGATGTAGTTTGATACCAGTGTGTCTTTATGAGGATTGGTGATGTTTTGTAACTATTGTTGTCTCTCGCCATTAGTGTAATGATTGCACATCCATGATGACCGTAGTGCTGTTTGTGGAGTAAATGCAGGGATGAAGGGGGATCAAATCTAAGGAATGATGATCTGAAGATCTTAAAAGTTTAAGGAAGAAACAGAATTTTGTTATTTAAATGGTTATAATCATCAGACAGTGAATGAATGAAAGAATTATATCAGGAATATGACACAGACTTGCTTGCTTTCATTCAACCTTTTTTTCCATTTTATCTTTCATATTTCTTGTTCAGTTCAGCACAAGAGGACAGCAATAGATAGGTCCACTGTTCTGTACAACTTCATAACAATTCCAGTCCCCTCTGACTGAATAGTAACATGACAGTCATAACTGAGAAAATACACCCAAATTTTATCTCACTTTCAACCCAGCTATAGTTTTTATGACAGTGACATAACGGTCTTGAATCACCAAGAACAGAGTCACCCAAGTGGGTGTCAGCTTCAGTCACATTTACACCTGTATGTATGGACTAAAGTCTGGCTTGTTGTAGACGATTCAGCAGCATCTGGGCCACTAAATGGTCCAGTCCCTCCAGGGGTTGCAGCCTTGCCGTGGACTTGCATGGTCTTGTGACCCCTTAGGCTCTGCTGGCACGGGCATCAATACTCGGATGAGAGGCTACTTTTTGAAAATACTTCTAGGCCTAGAAAGTTAAGTTGCTGACTGGCATAAGCACTGCGTGGTAGGAGTTGATGTTCCTGATAGTCTCCCATGTCAGAAAGGCTAAGGGCGAGGGCCCTGACAAAAAGTTACCAGCCTTTTTCCTTTTCTTATGTTCTGCCTTTCCTAGTTGGTTCTTTTCTATCCTTATCTCCCTATCAAGTCTTCTTTCCCACATTCTTCTTTTCTCTGTGGCCTTCTTGAAGCCCACTGTGTGTGCCGTGTGGTGCATCCTGTGATGGGGGAGAATAGGATCCTGGAGGTTGAGACTGTTGATGTGACTGCTTTGCATCAAGTCAACACACCTCTTTGGCCCGGACTTCCTCTAGACAGGTGGTCGAAGTGGCCCACTTCGATCAAGCGACTGGTTGTGCGCATGCCCTAGCTGAGGCTAGAAGGTGGCGGTCTGGGTGAAACGGGTTTGGGAGCTTCCGTGGCAGGGAGGTTTACAGGCCCGTGTTTACCTCTTTCGAAATCCTGGTGCCCTGATATACTGCATATCCGTAGGAAGGGCATCCCCCTTGTTGGAACTCGATGGCAGGTGGGAATCAAGGGAGATGAATTTAGATTAACACAACGTTGCTCCAAATCATAAAAAAATGACACAGGCAATATGGACTTGGATTGGGACACAGAATGTGAAGTAAGGAAAATTTCGGGCTACTGGCCCAGCTGGCTGGTTGTTGAAGGAGCAGATGAGGACAGACCTCTGTCAGGCTTGAGTCCTTTTGCGATTGCAAAGGGAATCAATGGGCTCAGTGGAAAACCAAAGAGCATACAGAAACTGAAGAATGGATCACTTCTGGTTGAGTGTTCTTCTAAGCTTCGCTCAGAAATGTTGTTAAAATCAACTACTTTGGTCCATCAATCGATCAGGGTGTCTCCACACAAGACTCTCAACTCATCCAAGGAAGTAATGCAGAAGATGCAGAGTTCTGAGAGGAGTGTCAGAGGCAGAGATCAAGGCAGAACTAGCATTGCAAGGAGTGACCAACGTTCATAGAGTTCTTGTGAGTAAGGGCCATGACAGAGTCCCAACTGACACCTTCTTGACCTTTTGCTCGACATCACTTCCTCAGTCAATCAAGGTGGGCTACCTGAGAGTTCCAGTATCTTTGTACATCCCTTCCCCTCTGCGCTGCTTCAAGTGCCAGAGGTTTGGACACATGAGGGATCGGTGTACAGAAAAAGAGGCGTGTGGTACCTGCTTCCAGCCTGTTCATGAGGGTGTGTGTAACAGACCACCACTCTGTGCCAGCTGTGGAGGCAACCACCTATCATCATCTAAGACCTGTCCTAACTGGATGAAAGAGAAGGAGATTCAGAGGGTCAAGACAGAACAAAGAATCCGGTTCTTTGAAGTGAAAACGATCGTCATGAACAGTCAACTAACTGCTGGCTTTCATTTGCACCTGCAGTAAAGAAGCCATGAATGGTTAGCATTGGCGTGCAGACGGTCGAGTCTTCACTTGCAGAGAGACAATTGGGAACAAAGTCGGTAGCATCAGGTGGAAACACTGTGTGTGATGAACCCCAGGTTTCTCGGCAGTCTTCACCAGTAGATGCAGCTTTGTCTTCAAAACCCACTCCTGCCCCAAAACCTTCAGGGGGCAAAAGACCTATAGGCCCAACAGAATGGCAAAAAGTTGAAATTGAGGTTTCAGACAAGGCTACCCTCTCAAAACTTTCCTAAGGGCACCCTACAGCTGTCAGCAAGTCAAAATTGCCATTCCAAAAGAGATTTGTCAGATCGAGAGAAAAAACAGAAAAAAACTCTAAACAGATTTGCAGTTCTCTTGGATCTTGAAGATGTTGACATGGAGTGAAATCAGTATGCTCCCTTAGATTGAAATGATGAAGAGACACAAAGATACTGAACTATTTACCATTACCTTATCACCTTTATGATGGACACAACCATATTCCTATGGAACATCCAAGGTCTGCATTCCAGTTTTGAGGAGCTTCAACTTCTTTGCAAAGATTTAAAGTCAGCTGTAGTAGCTCTTCGAGAAATGCAAATTCACAACGAGAAGACCTTTTCTCTTTCAGGTTTTGACATACTTTCAAAACCAGCCCAACCTACAGCACTTGGAGTTATGGGTGGGGTCTCATTACTCATCCACAGATCTCTATCATTCAGCCATGTCTATCTTAATTCTTCTCTACAAGCTTAAGCTGCCGGACTCTCTTTTCATAAAACAGTGACAGTTTGTTCACTTTGTATACCTCCATCATTATCTGTCAGTCGACAAGAGCTGGTTAGCCTGATTGAAGAACTCCTACGACCATTCTTGCTGATGGATAACAAATTATACAAAATCAGTCCAAACCGGAAAGAGATTTTACCTTGTTACCAGGGCGGCCATAAAGACGGAACAACCTTGTGCTGTTTGCATACAGGCCACTCATTTTACACCCATTCTTATCTTTTAAAAGGTGAAGAAGCTCCATGGTGCATTCCATGTCATGTTCCACTCACAGTGAAACATTCTTTAAGAGTGTTGGGACTTGCATGATGTGAGACATGGACACTTTGCAGCAGACTCCATGAAAACCTTGTTCAGAGATGTCCCACCTGATGTGATCTTTGAATATTTGAAAACATTTTTCATCTGATCTAAGATTTTACGGAAAAGATTTTTAACGAAGTTTCTGGTGTGTTTTTAGAAGGTGTATTTTAAAGAGATTTGTGAATATTTTTTCTTTATTTATTTTTTCTTCTTTTTTTTTATATGGCTTGTGAGTTGACTTAACGTGGTGACAGCCCTGATATGGCCCTTTGCAGTCGGTTGGGCTAAAAGCAACATTACTTTACCATACCAAATGGTCTAGTCATGCTAGTCTCATGACTGTCTGTCACTTTAACTGACTGCTGTTATCAGTCTCACTCTATGCAAGGTAAAGATATCTTTTTTAAAATATTTTTAAGCGTTTTTTGAAGGCATGGAAATGGATGCTGAAGTAAAGAAAGCACAGGTTGAAATGCTGTATCTTAACTCTCAGCTCCTCCCGGTTTCCTGTATAGTAACAGAAAGTAGACTGACAGAAGGAACATTTGAATTCAGGGGTTGGTGTATGATAACGGACAGAAGGAACAGGGCAGTTATTGCATGGTATAGATTTCCTCAGTGTGTGTGAAAGTGTATAAAATTTTTGTCGTTATTTCTGCATTCTTTACAGCCATTATTTCCTAGCAGTTCCTTTTTATTCCAGGGGTGTAGGGAAGAGAGGGATGGGGGAGTAATGCTGTTGCATCATCATGAAATGATATACACTGTTGACAGAAATAATTATTGTCACTGAAATGCTTATTAACTCCTATAGTTTCTTAAACACTTGACCCCCCCCCCCCCCTTTTTTTTTAAAATTGTAACTGAAATACATGTTACCTTACAGTCAGTTATGGTCACTGGAATGCACCTCATATGGTTTCTAGCTTTTATTCTGGAATGTACCTCTTATAGTTTCTGCCTTTATCACTGAAATTCCTGTGTTACACACAGCCTCTGTTGTTGTCACTGGAACTCTTCTCTTATAGTCTCTGTTATTATCATCAGAATACTCATCTTCCACCTTACATTGTCATTGGAATACATTTCTTGCAGTTTCTGTCGTTGTCACATGCTTACAGTCCAAACTGTTGTCAGTTGAATATACATTTTACAGTCTGTGTCATTGTTACTGGAATGCCCATCTGACAGTCTCTTCAGTTGTCACTGGAATACACAGTTTATGGTCTTTCCAGTTTTCACTGGAATGCACATCTTACAGTCTTTGCAGTTTTATAGTCATCAGAGGATTACACATCTTACAGTCATGGCAGCTGTCACAGGAATACCCATCTTACAGCCTTTGCAGTTTTCACTGGATTACACATCTTACAACCTTTGCAACTGTCACTGGAATATGCATCTTATAGTCGTTGCAGTTGTTATTGGAATATTATAATGAGTACAGTCTCTATAGCACCCATTCTAACAACTTAGGTTACATGGTGCTTTCCAGCTTTTAACAAGTCAATATCTGAAATATACAAAAGACGCACACACATATGCACACACTCACACATGCACTCTTACACACACGCAAACACACACAATTCTGCATTCGTGAGTCATAAACATATGCACACACTCTTGCATACACACACACACACACACACACACACACACACACACAAACAAACATACAGTATCCAATACATAGACACACACACACACGGATTGTGTAACATGGTCAACAGCTCATTTGCACATGAGCAAAGGGCATATGTGACTGGTAGCAATTTAGTAAAATTTCAGGTGGCACTTAAACAGATAAGTTTTAAGAGCAGACTTGAAAGTCAGTAAGGAAGGGGCCTGACATACTTGGAAAGGTAGCGAATTCCAGAGCATAGCTGCAGGAAATGAGAATGCCCTAGAATCATGCTGCTTTCAGTTCTTTGAGGGAATTTGAAAAATGCAGTCATCAGAGGAAGAACGGAGGGGACAGGTACGGATACATATTTCGAAGAACTCAGAGAGACAGCAAGCACTTACATATCTTGTTCTGTGCAGTTATCACTGGAATACATATCTTACAGTCTCTGCTATGTTTACTTGAATACACATCTTACAGTCTTTGCAGACATCAAAGGAATGCACATCTTACAGTCTTTGTCAATTTTACACTGGTCTTTCATACATCTAGAGTTTCTGTCATTGTCACTTGAGTACACATCTTACAATCTCTGCTAGTGTCACTGGAATACACACCTTACTATCTCTGTCATTGACACAGGAATGCACATCTTGCAGTGTCTCCCCATTTTGTGGACAGTTTTGTGTACTAATGTTTTGTGTACATTTTCATGTAAACTTTTTTGTCATGCATGCTAATGTTTTGTGTGCGTTTTCAGTATTCGTACACACTGCTGTGTTTTGCATGCTAATGTGTTTTGCACATTTTCTTGTACACTACTGTGTTGTGGGTACTAACTCACAGTTAACTGACTGTGCAGGCAAAGGTCTAACCCTGGTATATAGTGTGCTGGAAGGAAAGTTTTCAGAACGGTATGCTGATGCTCAAGCAGCTAAACAGGTAAGAAGTAAATCTAGGTGTACATTAGTTTGTTATTAATTATATAACGGCATTATACTGTTGAGCAGGAGAAGAAGAATAATCCTTATAAAACATAGAATGGAACTGCTCTCAAATTATGTTTGAATAGGAGATATTTTAGAAATTGGAGGGGGGGGGGGGGGGGGTGGAGAATGACACCTTCACCACTACCACCACCACCCTCCCCAGTCCCCTTCCCTCCACCCCACTCCCCCACCCACTCCCCAACCAAAAGAAAAAAAAAGAAGTGTGCAGTTCGGGGTTGCATGTCTGATCATGGTTTGGAAACAGAGGGACAAACACATTAGCAATACAAATGGCTTGAGCAAAATTGTAAAATGCTGGAAAGCTAGAAGTTTATTTTGTGTGCTTTTTTTTTTTTCAGAAAAGTAATTGTGAAGATTAATTGAGCATTTTTCCTCAAACTGAGCGAAAAGTGCATGGAATGGTAATGATCTAGTAGGGTAATGAAATACCCAAATGAATCAAAAGAAAATGGAGCAGTTAAGAAATGAATGATCAAAGGAAACTGTGCAGACGATGTGACAACTCACATTCAACACACTCACATATACATATATACTACACAAGCAGCACACACACACACACACACACACACACACACACATACACCATGCACACACACCATGCACATACACACACCATGCACATACACACACCATGCACACACACACACACACACACACACACACACACACACACACACACACACACACACACACACATACACACACACATTTGTCTGATTGTATAGTAACAGATGCTCATGTACTATTATAAGACGCGTGTACATGCTTGTGCATATACATGCGCATACGAGTGCACATTAATGTAAGTGTACATGAGCAAATGGTCAAGCCTTATAAAATGCGCACATTGACGCGCATACATGTGAGCGCGCGCGCGCACACACACACGCACGCACGCACGCACGCACGCACCGCGCGCGCGCACACACATGTATACACACCCCCTCACAGACTTAATATATTTTCACACACCAGTTATGTCTATTTGTGTCTACTTTGACAGCTGGCGCAATCTATCGCAATGTATTTTGCAGACCCTGAGTAAGGTGGTGAAGGAGATGAATGTCAAGGGGTTTTCAGACGTCAGTGTAGCTACCAATGTCATGGAGGGTATCTGTTCCTTGTGAGTGTTGGCCGTCCTTGTGAGTGGTGGCCATTTTTTTTTAAGACTCGCTCATTGTCATCATCAGTCAGCTCTTGTCATTATTTTGGTTTGTCTGTGTATTTCTTTGTTAAAATTCCTTTTTACGCAAAGTGGTTTTGGACTGATTTTACAAGTGATTGGTATGTCACAAGTTTTGCAGTGCTGACCTGAAGCCTACATTTTTCCTGTCACATTTTCCTGTTGTCATAAGTATTCTTCACAAACTTTTGCTTATGACAGGTACATCATTCAGTCTCAGTCAAACAAAACATTTTATTATTAGTCTGTTTAACATGAAAATGAAAAAACTATGAAGTTTTCTTTGATTTGGGGAAATAGATTACAGCTGCTTTCCACAAAATATCCACAGTAACAGAATTGTTTGCTCCATTTGATTAGTTTCCAAAATGGCTATTGTGTTCTGTGATTGGTTGTTTGATTTAGTCATACTTGTGGAATTTCCAAAAGTAAGTTATTGGCCTCATCAGGACATCAAACAAATAGCTGTCTTGGTTAATACAGAACAGTTTGAAAAGAAAATTCATGCTGGTATTTGAAAAGAATCAGTGTTGAATATATCCGCCATGTCAGCTGAACTCCATGATTGTTATTGTTACAAGAAGTCTGGAATTCAAGCACTTTACAGTTGTATCTCATATTTACACATCCTTTGTTCCAATTCTACACACTTTTTGAGACTTTATTTGTTAGTATGATTATTGATGAACTCTTTAAAAAGATTGTCTTGACATCTGAAGTTTGTGTCAAATAGACACATAACTTGCAATACAGTGGACTCAAGGAGAAAAGTCCGAACACATCGATCAGTTCTTTTCAACATTTTTAAAACAAAGAGTGGGAACTGTAATGTCCCAATGAGAATTTGAAGTGGTTCATGGCAAAAAAAAAGTGATTGATTAGCCATAATGGCTTTGATTTTTATTTTTTCAGAATAGATCTTGTTTGAGAATGTTTTGCAAAGGGGCATGTGTGAGCAAGAGGAGACAGACTGGGGAGAAGGGTGTTGGGAGTGTTAACGTGTTTGTATGTATGTGTATAAGCAGTGTAATTCAAAAACAATTGACTGATCTTCCAAGTATTACAGGGGGTATGTGGAATCATCAACCAGTGATTTAAGAAAATATTATGATCTTGGGGTGCAGAATGGATGAGATATGTTGAGGGAAAGTTGTTCACCAATTATATGGAACCATTGTGTTCCACATCCTTGGCATAACATGGATTCATACATAGATGTCCATTCCAGGGAGCTTTGTTTTCCAACAGTTTTACCTGTCTACAAATGTTTACCCATGTGCTTTAACCTTAACTTTTTTGTTCAGTGTGATGAGTGTTGACAGCATGGTTGAGACTCATGTCATATCCTGTTAGTTTGTTACATAGATTAACCACAGCATAAAGTGATAAAGGATACGTAAAAAAGAAGGCTTTGTGGACATTATTTTTTTCTTGCAACCCTTTTTCTCGCTTGGTCTACAACTGTATTGTTCAAATGGGGATGAATACGAATTCCCTCGAGTGGAATGGAACTGGGGTGGTCATCATTTTTTTTTTTTTGAACTGGGGGTCAAAAACAGTCATATGCAGGGTTTGGGGGATCAGAAGAGAGATTCAAACAGTAGTTCAAGGTAGGTTTCAGCTGACATTTCGAGAGGGATGGTTTTCCTGCCTCAGCATACAGGCTATAAACAGGGATGGTGCGAAATACACCCAGACAGTCAGAGCCCTTGATGGTGGATTGGATCTAGACTTTTTAGAGGCTCCAAGTTGTAGACTACACACCCGTTGTTCAGTTTGGAGCGGATCATAGCTCTGTAAAGATGGAGAAGAGTTTTCTTATCAGCGCCCCAATCCGTGTGGGCTACAACTCTCAGAATGTTCAGTTCTTTCTGACAAGCAGTTTTTAAGTGTTGAATGTGACATTTAAAGTTCAGTTTAAGATCAAAAGTAACACCTGGAAATTTGGTTTCCTTCACAGCTGGAATGGTGGATTTGTCCAGACGAATTTCAGGTTTGGCAAAGAACTGTTGAAAATTGTGAAAATGGATAGACTGTGTTTAGATGCTTGAAAAGGTAAACCTGTTGTTTCGGCCCACTGTTGAATCATATCCACTGGCACTGTACACTGGCATGAGAGGCTCCAACTACAGAGTGCAAAGTCAACAGAGAGGACTCGGAACCAGGGTTTAGTTAATTGACAGTGTCGTTAATTTTGATACTGAACAGAGCAGGAAAAAGAATGCTCCCTTGAGGTACACCCAACTCCTGCCCATTGATGTCAGACAGCATGGTGCCAGTACGGACTTGGAACTTCTGATCAGCCAGAAAGTTTTGAATAAATAAAGGCAGATGACCACAAAAACCAAGTTTATGAAGATCCATCAGAATTCCATTTTTCCAAGTAGTATCATAGGCTTTCTCCAGATTGAAAAAGATAGCAACCACATGTTGTTTATTAATGAAGGCATTGCGGATGGGTGTTTCAAGATGGACTAGATGGTCAACAGTTGAGTGGTACTTCTGGAACATGCACTGTCCATTGGCCAAAAGGCCATTGGTTTCCAGCTTCCACATTGGACGGGAGTTGACCATCTTTTCCATTAGCTTGCTGAGGCAGCTGGTCAGAGCTATTGGATGATAACTTGAAGGTTGGTAAGGTCTTTTCCAGGCTTCGGAATTGGAATGATTAGGGCTTTTCACCAGGAGAGTGGAAAGCACCCTGTGGTCCAGATGTGGTTGTAGACTTTCAGAAGGGTCTGGAGACAGCTCTCTGGGAGATGTTTCAAAAGTTGATGATGAATATCATCCAGGCCAGGAGCAGAATCATTGCAGATTTACAGAGCTGATTTCAGTTCATTAATTGAAAATGGTAGGTTGCACACTGTGAAGTTGTATGAGGATTTTTTTCTCAGTGGTTTGTTTTTTGAAAGAAACAGCAGATTTACTTGAGGAGGATGAGTTTAGTTGAATGGTGGAGGCAACTGCATGTTTCTCAGTTATAAGAGCATTGGCAAGTTTCAGGTGATGAATGGATGGATTGGTGTTCTTCCCTTTGATTTTAAGTATGATGTTTTAGATGTCAGCTTGGAGCAGAAGTCTCTCCAAGACTGATGTTTACTGACTTCACAAGTGTCTTGATTTAGCTGGGAATTTTTGATGGGCTCGAGCATTTGGAGCGGAAGGTCTTTGGAATATCAGATGCTGAGCCCATTTCGTTCTCTTGTGATGTGTTGGTAGTCAGAATTGAACCAAGGTGTTTGGGGCAGTTGGAGTCTATTGGAGGACGTCGGAATACAGGTTTTTGCAGACTTAATCAAAGTGATAGTTAAAGATTCTGCTGGGTCTTCACTTGGAAGAATACCAATTTCCTGGAGCTCCTTTGAAATATTTGCAGCAAAAATATTCCAACTGGACTTTTTATAATTAAGGTGTTGTGGAACAGAGGCATTTTCAGTTGTTATGGATTTTAACATAACTGGGAAAATGGTCACTTCCATGCAGATCGTCATGGACAGACCACTCGTAGTCCAGGACCAGCGAGGGGGTGCACCATAGAACAGTGCATAAACGTAGGACAGCCGTCATTCAGACAACACAGATTTATCTGAGAAAATAAATCCTCTAAAAGAAGACCTTGGAGTTCACGCTACCCCAAAGGGGATTATGGCCATTTAAGTCACCCAACATCATACAAGCGTGAGGAAGTTCTTCAGTCAGACTGACAAGGTCCTGATGACTAACTGAGACAGACGGTGGAAGATGTAACATGCAAACTGTTACGGTTTTATGGAGAGTGACTCACAGTTATTGCCTGAAGAGGGAAAGTAAGAGCAACAGGGCTAAACAGCAAAGCTTTGTGGATAAGGCCAATGCCTCCCGTTAGTCCCAGTGTGGAAGGTTGTGCAGGTTTCAAAAGAATATTAAAGTCAGAAAGAGTGAAGGTCTTCTAGCTTTGAATCTTTGTTTTCTGAAGAGCTACTACCAGAGGTTTCAGAGTTTGGCACGAAAGCTGTAGCTCCTCAAAGTTAGATTTTAAACCACAGATATTCGAATGGATTAATGCAGGAGAGGCAAACAGGAGAGAAATCAGCTCATCTCCAAGTCATCATTTGGTCCAGCTGGCAGACTTGCTCAGAGGCGAAGTCTAAGGTTTAGGAGACAGTGGAGTTGCCTAGTTATCTCCACCATTTTGACACTTCATTGAACTCCCTTGCCCGCACGTGTACTGCTCTTGAAATTTCGAGGCGGGAGAGCTGGCTTTTTATTCTGCCCAGCAGCAGATGGTTTAGATTGTTGAGCAGTCTGAAAAATGGCAGATTTAGTGCTCCTGCCAGGGACATCCACTTTAGGCTGGGCGGTGGTGGATTTGCCTCCATTGGGGCCAGACACTTTTCCTTGCACTGTTTTAGACAAAATGGAGCGCATCAGTCTGACAGGAAACAGAACACATAGAGACTTTTTGACATCTGAAACGTACAAAAAAATTGAAGTGGATGATTACTAAGGACCTGTTTCTGTGCCTCGAAAAAACAGATTTTATTTTAGGTTTTAACTTTTTGGATGTTTGCTTCCTGAATTCAAAGTGGATAGTTGTGTGAATTGGAGGGGTGGTCGCCATCGCAGTCTGCATAATGGTTGCTTTGCAGCAAACACCACACACCTCCACCCCAGAACAGCGGTCTCTCATGTGCCTAAACTCTGGTACTTGAAGCACCGCATCGGAGAAGGAACACAAAGTTGAATGCATACATTCAGATAACTTACTTTGATTGATGACTTGTGGTAAGGAAGGGGTACAAAATGCCAGAAAGAGGGTGTTGGTGGGCACTCTTTCTGGTCCTTGCGAACTGTTGCCCTATACATGTCTGTGACACCTTAGGTTGCAAGTTTTGTTTTTATCTCAGTCTCCGAGACGCCTGCGAGATCCAGGCATCTAATGACTCCCTTGGACATATTCACCTGTTTATGGGAAGTTACCCTGATCTCCCTGTCCACTAGTTTTGTGGCACTCAGCAGCTGTTCTTATTGTCGCTTAGATTTGCATTGAATGAGGAAGGAACCATTCCTAAGTCTCTTCACTGACTGAGGGTCTCCTGCAATCCCCTGAAAATCCTTCTGAACAGCTAAAGGACTCAATGCAGCAGTAGGTCTCTCCTGTTCCATACCTTCAACAATCAGCCATGAAGCCCAAAAACCTGTCATTCTCCTTGTTTCCATTTCCGAGTCACTGTCCATCTTAGATTCCTGCAAGCTTTTGAAGAAACTGGAATTTACTTTTCATTTCTTTTTTGGAGGTGTTTTAGGTGAAGAATCCATTTTGTTGGGGTTTTTTTCCCCGTCTCTCCTTTACTCACCAACCATGGAGTCCAGCTACAAGGCCAGGGCCAAGAAGTCACTGTCTTGACCCCTTCCAGGCTTCAGGAGGGATATATGACAAACAGAAGATCCCCCCTGATCATGCTAAACTCCCTGGGTACAGAGAGCTGAGCACTGCAGGGGTTACTCTGGTCAACCAGCGAACTGCCTGTCTTGACCCAGCTCCATGCAGGGGTAGCCGATTGATACACCTGGGCCAAAGTATACCTCCTGTCTAGAGGAGGTCCGACCCAAAAAGATGTATGGAGAACACCTGCCTTCCCAGTCTCCAGGATCTCATTCCCCTCCATCTCAGGTTGCACCACACGGCAAACATGGTGGATCTTAAGAAGACCACAGAGAAAAGAAGAACATGGAAAAGAGGACTTGAGGGGGAGATCAAGATAGAAAAGATCCGATAGGAAAGGCGGAAGATAGAATAGGAAAAAGGTGGGTTACTATTTGTCAGGGCCCTCTCCCATAACCTATCTGACATGGGAGACGCTACCAGTGGCATTAGCTCCTACCACGTTGTGCTTAGCCCAGTCAGCAACTTGATTATACAAGCCTAGAAGGGTTTTCAAAAACTAGCCTTAGCCAGCAGAGCCTACAGGATCACTGGACTGCGCAAGCCCCCACCCCCACCCCCCCACCCCACCCCCCTTGTCCATGGCACGGTTGCAGTGCCCAGAGGGCTGTGTGTATAAGAGTATGCATGTGGTCTTTCATCCTTTCATTTTCTGGCTTTCCTTTATTTTTTCGATCTTTCCCTTTTTTTCTTTACCTCTCTTAGTTTTGTCCCCCTTATTTCAATTTTTGTGAAAAACTGTTCAGCTATTGATGGCTTATTTTCTTTGTTTTTACACTTCGGTGTGCATTGATTAATAATTTTCCTTTCCCTTTTAATCTTGTTCTGGTGTGCATTATTTGTAAATTAACTTTCCTTTTCAACCTTGTTGAAACTACCATTCTTTCGTAATGCATCGACTTTTTTCCCTCTTGTATCATCTTTTTCTTCTGCGTTTTTTTTTCTTCTCTTTTGTCTGCCCCTCTTTCACTGAAAGACACTCAGCACAGCTGGACCTTAGTTTATGTTAGTTATTGACTGGGTGTTGTGATTGACTGGTTGTTTTCATTCTCATCACACAGTGTCTATACATAGGTATTGGAGGCTTCTTAGTGTGCTTTGTTTATGGGATAATATTGTTCTGTTTTTCTTAATGGTGGTTGTGGGCAGTTGTCACTGTTGTACAAATTGTAGGAACACGTCTGTCAGAGGCTTGTTTTTATTTTTCTTCACTTTATCACAATTCACTACATAATCATGAGGCTGTCATGACCCACTAAACTTTGATGTGCTCTGTTTGCATTTTCTTTCTTTCTTGTTCCAGTGTGAGTACAAAACACTTTGCTGCCTGTTTGTGGGTTAGGCACTATATCAGTTATTATTTCCATCATCATAGTGTTTATGCGTACCTAAGTTTAAAAAAAGAATGGCCTTAAATATCTGTGAGCTATGTGGACAGGTAAGAGGAAGGAGTAGAAGGATCTGTGCTAGTATTGCACTAGAGAGGGTGGAGAGGTGTTTGCTGTGACTGAACAGACAGCCCGCAGCACATTCAGCTGCTAATGAAGATATTGCGCTTTATACATGCTCATCATCATTATTCCGCGCATGCACGCACGTACGCACGCACGCATGCACATGCACACACACACACACACACACACACACACACACACACACACACACACATAGCGAGAGAGTAAAGCGCGCACTCATAATGATGCCAACAACAACAACAAAATCACACTTTCACTCTCGCATGCAACCATGCATACACTTCCACATACCAGTCACAGATGAAGACGAGAAGCAATCGCTTTACAGTGATCGGGATATGACAGATTATTTCACCTGGGGGCCGGAATAGCTCAGATGGTAGAGCACCGGACTCGTGATCCTGAGGTTACAGGTTCGAATTTCGGTACAGGGGGATTTTTCCCTCGGAGTTAACATTGGTTCTGACTCCATTCCCCATACAGTCCTTCGAATGAGACTATAAACCAAGGTTCCGTGTGTGAACGCACACATAACATCTTGCACACATGTAAAATCCCATCACCAACTTTCGGAAGAGAAGGTCAGTTTGGCCGTTGATATGGATGACACGTTACACATAGCATGCACCCTGCGTGAGAAATTGAAAGAATGGAGGAAGTAAGGATATTGAGTGAATGATATTGGACGATATTGACTGTATGACATGGGAAACGACTGAATGAAGCGCCAGCTGGCAGCTCTTCAGTCGGCACAACCCAGGTAGGCAGCCCGTTGTGTAAACGAGTGTGGATTGTAAAGCGCTTAGAGCTTGGTCTCTAGCCGAGAATAGGCGCTATATAAGTATTCATTATTATTATTATTGTTGTTATAATGATTACCATGATCATCATCTTTCTGCTCACTTTTGTATTGGATTTGTTGACCACAGGGTGCAGAACGCAGGTCTGGGTGGATTACGTCACAATACGGTGGTGATGGGCTGGCCTTACGGATGGAGGCATAGTGATGATGAACGAAGCTACAAAGTGTTCTTAGGTCAGTCATGGGCACTGTCAAATAAGGCTGGATTCTCTAGGAGTGAAGAATTACATAAAGAGAAGGTGATAGAAGTGGAGGGGGAATTGTGGGACGGGGGGGGGGGGGGGGGGGGTAAGATGGGGAGGAGGCAGAGCAAAATTATCAGCAAGTATTTCATGGACGAGATTTTGTTTGGATGTAGCCAGAAAGCAGAGCAGTGAAAATTAAACCAGTCTTTATAATTTTGTTCTCAAATTCATAGAAACAGGGAGGCAAGAGTAGTGTATCTAGCCTTGCATGTGGGATAGAAGTCAGTCATGGGTAACCATGAAATGCATAAGTTTGAAAGCAGTTTTGGAGCTTTCAAAAGATGTTTTGGATTTATCAAAACGTTTATTGATCCTTTAACAACCAGGTCTTTACATAATGTGTCTGTGCCTACCAACTTTTCTTTTTGCATCAAATTGAAATTGATGTTTTGAAACTGTGGTATTTCTCTCTTTCTTTCTTTTTTGTTGTTGAATGACCAAACAAAAATGTTAGATCTAAATCTCAGTGGGTTTTGTTTTAGTAGATGTAGTTTGCAATGTGTGAGTCTGCTTTTGTGTAGTCATGATTAAAACTGACCATTATGGTCACTTCACCTTGCTGTGGAAAACCTGCAGTCCATGTGTAATGTCAGAGTCAACACCCCACTTTTTGGTCATCTTGCATACTGCCACCACGGAAGTTACAAGAGATTGCAGATACTCTTGTAATGTCTCTGCAGTTTTCTGAGATGTCATTATTCATTCAGCAGCTCCAAGGGCACTAAATAATCCATAGTCCTGTTGCATGTATCGTCACCTATCCTTGTCATTCATAGATGCACTTGACTTGAGCTTAAAACCATGGTTTTAAACCTTTTAGATGAATTGGAGCATTTGCAAATTGCAGCCACCTCTGCTACAGCTGTTACCCTCAAACAGCATGTCTTAAACAAGTGTCCCTCCCTTGACAGGCCATATAGGACAGAAAAGTAGTTACCTTGGAATGGTGGATAGGTGGTAAAGAGTGGAATGGTATTTAAAAGGTAGATCTGCCTTAGAAGGGAAAAATGGTCTCCCTCTGGCTCTGTAATCAGGTCTGTCTACAATGAACATTGTTGACGTACTCTTTTCCCCATTATTGTAATGCACAGATATTTGATTTTAGTTATCTTTAACTTGGCTGAATAATGAAATGTTTAACAAGTGTTGTCTTGGTACAGAGACGGTGCGCAATGTGAGTGCTGCAGGCCTGGCACTGCTGGTGACCAAAGGCATCAACCAGTTCCCTGAACCTGATGTCAAACTGAAGGGCACCATCGATGTGTGGTGGATTGTCCATATCCTTCAGGCTGCTGTCTTGCACTTCTTGTTTTAGTGGGGGACTGGAACTATAATAGTATAGTGGTAGATTGTGGAGGTCATTCATATGGTTCAGGTTGGGATGAGTTTTACAAATGTTTTGGTAAAGGTGAAGGTAGTAGATGTGTGTGTATGTGTGTATAAAAGAGTAAGTGAACAAAAATTAGTGTTAAGGAAAGTGAAAGCCAGGTATGAGGTATTGTGGGAAGTGAGGTGTGACTTTATATAGATGTGTTGTGAGAAGTGATACGAAAACATAACACATGATAGATGTGTATTGTGAAGCAAAAGCAAAGTTTTATGTAAAGTAGGTGTGTGGTGGGAAATGAAGCGTGCCATAAAGTAGCTCTATAGTAGGATATGAAGCGTGACATAAAGTAGCTGTATAGTAGGAAATGAAGCGTGCCATAAAGTAGCTGTATAGTAGGAAATGAAGCGTGCCATAAAGTAGCTGTATAGTAGGAAATGAAGCGTGACATAAAGTAGCTGTATAGTAGGAAATGAAACGTGCCATAAAGTAGCTGTATAGTAGGAAATGAAGCGTGCCATAAAGTAGCTGTATAGTAGGAAATGAAGCGTGCCATAAAGTAGATGTATAGTAGGAAATGAAACGTGACATAAAATAGATGTATAGTAGGAAATGAAGCGTGACATAAAGTAGCTGTATAGTAGGAAATGAAACGTGACATAAAGTAGATGTATAGTAGGAAATGAAGCGTGACATAAAGTAGATGTATAGTAGGAAATGAAGCGTGACATAAAGTAGATGTATAGTAGGAAATGAAGCGTGACATAAAGTAGATGTATAGTAGGAAATGAAGCGTGACATAAGCTAGATGTGTATTGGGAAAGGAAGTGTATTGTAAACTAGAGGTATGGTTGGAAATGCAGTGTGCCATAAAGTAGATGTGTAGAGAGAAATGCAGTGT
Source organism: Conus canariensis (assembly GCA_033310375.1). Taxonomy (NCBI): domain Eukaryota; kingdom Metazoa; phylum Mollusca; class Gastropoda; order Neogastropoda; family Conidae; genus Conus; species Conus canariensis. The sequence continues at coordinate 15,900,326 of CM065730.1, read as the reverse complement.
GCCATAAAGTAGATGTGTAGAGAGAAATGCAGTGTGCCATAAAGTAGATGTGTAGAGAGAAATGCAGTGTGCCATAGAGTAGATGTTTTGTGGGAAATGCAGTGTGCCATAGAGTAGATGTTTTGTGGGAAATGCAGTGTGCCATAGAGTAGATGTTTTGTGGGAAGTGCAGTGTGCCATAGAGTAGATGTTTTGTGGGAAATACAGTGTGCCAAAGAGTAGATGTTTTGTGGGAAATGCAGTGTGCCATAGAGTGGATGTTTTGTGGGAAGTGCAGTGTGCCATAGAGTGGATGTTTTGTGGGAAATGCAGTGTGCCATAGAGTGGATGTTTTGTGGGAAGTGCAGTGTGCCATAGTGTAGATGTTTTGTGGGAAATACAGTGTGCCAAAGAGTAGATGTTTTGTAGGGAATGCAGTGTGCCATAATGTAGATGTTTTGTGGGAAATGCAGTAGAGTAGATGTTTTGTGGGAAATGCAGTGTGCCGTAGAGCAGATGTTTTGTGGGAAATGTAGTGTGCCATAAAGTAGATGTTTTGTGGGGAATGTAATGTGCCATAAAGTAGATAGGTAGTCAGAAGTAAAGTGTGCTATGAAGTGGAGTGGAGTGGAAAGTTTAACTTTGTGTAGATTTGTAGTGGAAAATATAATATCAGATCTGTAATGGGAAGTAAAATGTTACATAAAGTAGACACGTAAAGATGAGTGTGCCACAAAGATGTATGATTGAAATTGAAATGTGCCATAAAGTTGATAGGGTGCAAAACCCACAGTGTTTCTCAACTGATGTAGAGCAATGTGAAATGAGAGCATTTCACTGTAAATGGGGGGGGTGTATCCTTAACATGCTTCACATGATGGAGGTCTCTTGATGCTGCTGCCCTTCCTGCTGACCCGAGAGAAACCCTGGAAACACTGCAAACTGCGCATCTTCACCGTGGCCCGTATCCTTGATTCCTTCAGCTAGGATATTTGTTGATGACATGACAGATGCAAAGGCCAAATTAACTGCCTTATATTTTTGCATGTAGGAATTTGACCTGTGTACAAGCATAGCACCTGGAAGCAGGGTATTGTTCTCTGTCCAGTGAGTCAGAAGTCTGTACATAGATAAATCAGTTGTTGGGTGGATCTTCGTCCACTTTCACAGTTCTCCATGTTTCTTTTGTAAATGTAATGGGAGGTAACCAAAGCTCAGCTTTTAAAGCTATTGATTTTTCTTCCTTTCACTCTGCTTGTTCAGCATTGTGGTAACAGTGGACCATCCAAAACGATTCTTCCTTATGTCTAAACCACCACCAGATCCATTGAAATGTATGAGCAGAAGTTTTGCCACATTATTTCAACAATACCCATATAAACAATTCTCGAAGGTCAGTGTTGCATACACCAATTGCCCTGCCTGTGCCTAGATTTCAAAATATAGTGGTGTCACATGCGGCTTGCTTGCCTTGCTTGCTTGCAAAAAGGCTGAAAATGTTGTGAATGGTATTCACTGGAAGCATGAAAGTCAGTTTTTGTTTTTCTTTGTCACAATTGTTGGTCTGTATGTGTTTCACAGTAGATTGGTTTTTGAATTATTATGCTTTGACAGTAGTATGAATGCTACCATAATCATTCTCAGCAGCAAGTCATCTTGAGTTTTTAGTGAAGAAATAAAGTTGAGTATAGAAACTGAAATGTTTATGAACCAGCTTGTGTGTGTTTGCTGGTCTGCAAAAGAAGAGTTTTCTCGTCAGATGAATTTCATGTCAGGCCATGACAAACTTTTTTTTGTCAAGGGTGAGATATAGAGCAGCCAGAGGAAGCACTTTTCCTGAATGGTGAATCAGAAATGGAGGACAACAGCATCACAATGAAGAAGGATCTCGAAATTACTTGTATCAGCTGCGTATTTCTGCAGAAGTGGATGTCATTGAAATGGTAATGAGCGTGTTTACTGTTCATAGCAGCAATGCCATCTTTCTTCCATCCACCCCTTCCCCTGCAGTTGTCTTTGCAGTTTTCTTCATCCTAATCAGACAGAAAGCAAGGTCTCTTAGCAGAGACTCCTTCCTTTAAAACCATATGTGTGTGTGTGTGTGTGTGCACGCACATATGTTTGTGTATGTTTATTTCTGTCTAAAACTCCTATTATAGTTTACATTAGATTTATCTGACAACAGAGACCCCCTCTGTCTAAAGTCTGGCTTTTTTTTCAGGAGCGCTTTCTGTTTATCCTAGATATATGTGTCCAGAAAGACTTTCTAAAGTGTTTTTATTGGAACACTAATTGTTTTCACCAGAATTATCTCTCAACAAAGTTTCTGTCTCTAAAGTGTTTTTATTGGAACACTAATTGTTTTCACCAGAATTATCTCTCAACAAAGTTTCTGTCTCTAAAGTGTTTTTATTGGAACACTAATTGTTTTCACCAGAATTCTCTCTCAACAAAGTTTCTGTCTCTAAAGTGTTTTTATTGGAACACTAATTGTTTTCACCAGAATTCTCTCTCAACAAAGTTTCTGTCTCTAAAGTGTTTTTATTGGAACACTAATTGTTTTCACCAGAATTCTCTCTCAACAAAGTTTCTGTCTCTAAAGTGTTTTTATTGGAACACTAATTGTTTTCACCAGAATTCTCTCTCAACAAAGTTTCTGTCTCTAAAGTGTTTTTATTGGAACACTAATTGTTTTCACCAGAATTATCTCTCAACAAAGTTTCTCTCTCTAAAGTGTTTTTATTGGAACACTAATTGTTTTCACCAGAATTATCTCTCAACAAAGTTTCTCTCTCTGATGCCTTGTTTTAGTTTCCTCAAACACTTCTTGTTTATACTACAGTTATCTCTCAACAAAGAATCTTTCTCTCTGTGTCTGTCTCTGTCTTTCTGTCTGCCTGTCTCTGTCTTTTTTTGGGGGGGGGGGGGGGGGGGGGTCACGTGCAAGATGGTGGATGGTCAAGATGTTTTGATCTAACTGTCTGCGAAACTCCCATTTCTGCCATTTCTGCGTATTTTAGTGGATGTTAAATGTACACAAAGCAATCGTAAGAGGCTGGTGGCTGAAACAGCAAGGTGATTGAACTTCTGTGCTGGAGAGCCAGAATTGGTGTTTTTAATGGGATTATCTCTCTTCAAAGTCATCAACTCAGCGGATGTGTTCAAAGGAAAAGCAGTTCAGTGATGGTGCAGTTGATGTGACAGTGTGTGACATTCTCTCCATGTTACCTTCATGTCTCTTGTTAGTGAGAGTTATTTACTTTATTAGAAGGAAGGTGAAAAGTGTGATGTCGGCTGAAGAGGGATGGATGACTGAAAACAGAAGTTACTAGGGAACTATGTTGTGTGACGTAGTTGTCTCGGAGGTCAGTGTCGGTTCATGTCATGCTCATTGTGCATTGTGAATGCCGTACACAAGGCACACAGACTGCTTCTCAGAGGTGATATAGAGACGAAGCCTGGCCCCATTCAGCACAATCGGGATATCCAAGGCCACACATAAGAAAACAGCTCTGTCAAACACTTCAAAGGAGAAAGGCAGTGATCACTCGGATATTGTGTCAGAAATCCTCCAAGCCCTGAAGCAGCAGACTGATCAACAGTGTTGATTAGAAATGATCTGAGTGCGATTAAACCAGAACTGGACCGAGCGAAGGAACAGTGTGCAGAGACCAACATGCGTTGTCACAGAATGGAGAAAGAACACAAACGTCTGACTACAATAGTGAGTGGTACTGTGGAGAACATTGAACTTCTTCATGGTGGAGGGACAGAGGGACGAGAAGAAACCCAGAGACTGGACGCATGTGTAGAGGAAATGAAGCAGGAGATCTCGCATCTTATGTGTGAGGTTTACAGATAAGAAGAACATTCCAGAAGAGAAAACCCACGCCTGTCTGGAATCCCCCACATTGACCAGAACATGGACAATGACACATGTGTCAGGACTGCAACAGACACACTGAACAGTGTAGAGAAAGAAGATATCTGATCACTTGACAATATTGTAAGAGCACACTGACTTGGATACAGCTAGCAGGAACAACCACAACCCATGACTATACAGTTTTTTGGATGGAGAGACAAAATGATGATTTTAACTGATCGGGAATTTTGTCGTAAATTAGGACAAATAGGTGTCATGTGTCTAACAATCTATCACACACACACAAGCTTCTATCACCGCACAAGCCAGAAAAGAAGGAGAGAGGGCATACTGCAGAAGGGGGAAATTTGTGATAGGCCCCATACTCCTGACCCAAGGACTTGTGCACAGATCACAACAAAGCGGATGGCACTGCTAGCAGATGACGTGCAGATGACAACCTCTGAGGAGGCCGACAAATGCAGTCAGGGTCATCATAAAGCAGTCAGTCACAGCATCTGGTCCCCTTCCAATCACATCAGCGTGATGTCACTGGGCTCCCAGGGCGGAGCAGATTGGCTGGGGAATCGTTGCGTTTCCAGCATGACCCAGGTATCTCCCCACATCATCAGTGGAGGTTTACTGGCCAACCTGCAGGCAGTGGAGGAACTACATGCAGTGATGTCACTGGACATGGTAATGTTGCATGGGCTTCGTATTCAGGCCAGACAATAGGATGGGCCCCGTCTTCTCCGATTCCTCTTTTCCTGGTTGGCAGCTGCTCTGTCGCGCTCAAATCTATTTGTGCCCTGGGTACAGTATTGCTTCCACTGTGTTCTGTCAAGGACGACATCTTCCCAGGAAGTAATGTCAATGTTGCAGCTTCTGAGGCTAGCCTTCAAGGTGTCTCTGTATCTCTTGAGAGGCCTGCCTTGGTCATGTTGTCCTTCCTTCAGTTTTCCATAGAGCAGCATCTTTGGAATTCTGCTGTCCTCTATACGGACAACGTCCTGCATCAGAGCTGGTTTTTGATGAGTATACTGGGTAAGCCACACTTCTTCCAGGCTTGTTGGTTGGACACACTATCTTGCCATTTGATGCTGCAGATTTTGCACAAGCATCGTTGATGGAACTGATCTAGCTGTTGAATGTGTCGGCGGTACGTGATCCACATGTCACAACAGTAGAGGAGAGCACTCGGAACCTCAGCTCTGTACATGGCAACCTTTGTGCGCAATCTGATACCATGGTCTTGCCATAGACTCTTTGAGAGTCTGCCAAAGGCATAGCTGGCTCTTGAAGATGCACAACATCACTTCTGCATCCAGAGATCCATTGCTGTGCTGCCCAAATAGCAGAACTTTTGATATACATGTTTGTATTCTACAGTTCTCACACTTTCTGCAAAATCAAGAAATATTCAAGGTTTGACCAGCGGAGGATCAGAAATGGCTTCAAGATTATTTGTGTAAAATACCCGTTAAGAGAAAATATGGGTTTTCCGGTCCAATATAGTTATAATGAATAAAATACTTTAATTTTTCTGACAGGAGGATTTATTATTATTATTATTGTTATTATTATTGTTGTTGTTTTTATTTGTTATTATTTTGATGTCCAAAATTTCCTTTTTCATAACAGTAATAATGCACAGCTATTCTGTCAGCCTCTTTTTCACTTTCAACTGTATGGTAAAGTTGTCCACCAATGAATTGGTGAACAGTTTGATTTCTGTGTGGACTTGTGCTTTTCAGAGCAAACAAGATATCTCGGCCTACACCTATGAAAGAACACTCATGATGGAACAGAGAACAGACATGCTGCGATCCATGAGACTCTCCAAACCACAGGTATGGCTTTGTGTTCTACACTTAGCTTCGGTCAGTCCTCCTCTCTTCAGGCTGTCGCAGCACTCTGGAAAACATCCTATGAAAAAAAGAAATGATACAGGAACAACACTCATCTTATACACATGCATCCATGGTGCATTGTTACGATTAAGCTACAATCTGTTTCTACAGAATTTCCTGCTCTGATACAAAAAATCTCTCTCACTCAGTCTTTCTCTCTCTCTTTATATATATGTATATATATATTTCTTTCTTTTGTTTTTCTTTATCTTTTCTTTTTTTTGTTGCTAGCCTCAATCAATCGTGGATCGGAGTCATCCAGGCGGTCAGTCGGGTGATGGGTTTGAGAGCAGTCCCCCGAGGACCCATCTGCAGCTGGACACAGTGCCGGAGGAAAGCTCCACAGACCCTGCTGGCGCCCTCAGCCCTGAGCAGTTCACCTTCACTCCTGCCGCTGGCCAGCAGTTTAAAAAACCTGTGCCCTCCAATAAGTAAGTCAGGATGATGGGAGTCTGTGATCTGTAGCCGGTGATCAGGAAGACCCTGGGAATATGTGACAAAAACTGAAATATACATGAGTTTCATCTGACAAATTTTTAGACAAAAAAATTGGGGAAAAAATCATCACATCAGCTGTAGCCTGTTGATTACTCACAAGATAAGAGCAGTCAAAACATAGAAAAGAGCAGTAAAAACAGAAAAGAGCAGTCAAAACATAGAAAAGAGCAGTCAAAACATAGAAAAGAGCAGTCAAAACCTGTAAGAGACTAGCAGTCTATATTTCTGTGGTATATTCTCTTCACTGATGGCAACGATCCGACTCATAGACGTAGCACCTCCAGTGGTGTTCTCTTCACCATAGGAGAAAATCACAATGCAATAGCAGTGAGAAAGCCAGCAGTATAAAGACATATAAGAAATAACAGAAAAAGAAATTGCAAAAAATAACAAAACATTCTCTCTCTCTCTCTCTCTCTCTCTCTATATATATATATATATATATATGTATACGCTACACCACATCCGCTAAGTTTGAGACCACACTACACATGATTTTAACCTCTTCCCTGCCCGCCCCGTGTCTATTACGGGGTCGTTTCCGTGATCCTGTACGCCCATAACCGTGTCTATTACGGGGTATTTTCGTCATCGAAATTTCGAAAATCGGCACGGGAAATAACCCTACAAATTGTCCCTGACTCTATTGGGGTGTTTAAATAACAGTTCTATCCCTTTATCGGTGTACTGAAGTGTTAGGAAATTGTCGGTTTAGTATTCAAGAAGGGTCGAGCTGATTATCATAATCAAGATGGCGGATCAGAGACGAAGCTCGACACGGCGACCTGTTTTGAAGCGTTATAGCGCACTGGAAGTTTTAGATGAAGTGTTGAATGATATTGATAGTGGTGACGAAGACTTCCAAGCATCAGGTGACAGTGATAGTGATGAGGAAGAGATGGATGGTAACCAGCACCATCCACTTTTGTCGGAACTCGTGGCGGTCACAAAGAAGAAGACCCGGACTTCAACCCACGTGATGTTGGTCAAGGGAGCGATACCGGCCATGATTCGACCAAGAATCAGAACCAGAGCCGATTCCCAGCACCAGCACAGCACCCCCTCCTGTCATGAGAGGTCGTGGTAGGGGCAGGGGAAGAGCTAGAGGCACTGGACAGCATCAAATAAGGGGGCATGGCAGAGGGCGTGGCAGAGGGCGTGGCGCTCGACAATCTTGGCCCAGTATTCCAGAGCAAATCAGTGGGAACTTGTGCTGAACTAAAAAAGTTCCTGGCCCTGGTGTTGCTGATGGGAATCGTGCGACTGCCTGCAATTGAGCTGTACTGGTCGAAGAAGGTGCTGTACCGCATTCCAGTCTTCAGCTCAGTAATGACAAGAAACAGATTTCAAGTAAGTTTCTTTACTCTCTCTGAGTCTCTCTCTGTTTATTTGTTCTCATTTTCCTTCCACCCTCACTCTCCAACTCCTTTCTATGTCCAAGTCTTTCTTTTTAGCATTATAGATGAGGATGATGTGTGTGTGTGTGTGTGTGTGTGTGTGTGTGTGTGAGCTTCTCTGTAATGTGTGGTGTGTGTGCGCTTCTGTGTTGTGTGTGTGTGTGTGTGTGTGTGTGTGTGTGTGTGTGTGTGTGTGTGTGCATGCTTCTATGTGGTGTGTATGTGTGTATGCTTCTATGTGGTGTATTTGTGTGTCATTGTTTATGGTGTGTGTGTGTGTGCTTCTATGTGGTGTGTATGTGTGTATACTTCTATGTGGTGTATTTGTGTGTCATTGTTTGTGTGTGTGTGTGTGTTTGTGCTTCTATGTGGTGTGTGTGTCTGTGTCTGTGTGTGTGTACAAATGTGTGTATGTGTACTTGATTGTTTCTGGTGTGTGCGTGCGTGTGTGTGTGTGTGTGTGTGTGTGTTTGTTTGTTTACACACACTGATCAAATGTTGTTCAATCCTATTTCAGATCATCCTACAATTTATCCACTTTCACGACAACTCTGCGATGCCATCACCAGACCATCCCCAGTATGACCGGCTGTACAAGATCCGTCCAGCACTGGACCACCTCCATGAAAAATTTCAGGAGGTGTATGAGCCACGGCGAGCGGTGTGTGTGGATGAAAGCCTACTCCTTTAGAAGGGTAGGCTTATATTTCGCCAGTATGTCCCCCTCAAGCGTGCCAGGTTCGGGATTAAGTTATACCTCTGCTACCGGTCCGACGATGAAATGAGGCTGACGGAGAGGCATTTCATGTTCCCCATCCCACCGACACCCAACAAGGCAGCACCACAGAGGGCCTGCAGTGTCTGCACCAAGAAGCTGAAGATCAGGCGTGATGTGCGGTCCCCCACTGCCCCTCCAAGCCTGCACTGTGCTATCCACAGTGCTACATGGATTATCACACTAAGTTCAACTACTAGGAGTAGTGTGGATCCTGTAGCACAGCTTAGTTTTGCAGTGCATTTTTTTTTTCATAGATCTTCTTCAGTTAGTCAGTGCGTGCTTTTATCTCTGTGTTTTTATATTCTTGAGTGCGTGTGTGTTTTTCTTTTTTTTTTGTCTTCATGGTGGTGTTTCTTCTGAAACTCTGGTTTATTCATGAGTGTGACCAGACTGTTCAACTGGTGGAAATAATCAGACTGGGTTATATTGGTGAGGCTGCTCAACCCAAGAACAACCCCAGAAACCTGCGAGATGTACAGAAAGAAGTAGTGTACGGGTTATGAACATGTACTGAGTGAGTACCAGATGTTTCTTCTCGCATCCAGTGAACACTAACATCAGTTTTTCTAGTGTTTTGTGTGGTTTTATATACAGCAATATGACTGTTTTTATTTTGAAACTGTCATAAGATTTGATTTCATCAAATTTTACTATACTGTTTACTAACAAAATATGATTATTAGTACATCAGGTTATAGCCAAAGATGCAAGATAAAAACATGCAAAAGATGTAAGACTTACCTAAGTGAATGAGACATACTTAGTGATCACATTAGTAAACCTACTGCAAAAGGCAAAATTTGGTCCCTTTATGTCTGGATTATGGTACCTACAATGATATATGTATGTATTATCATACAGAACAGACTTTTCTGGCAGTCATATCAATGCCAGATGTTTATATTATGTTCAGTCAATTCTAACATCATTTTTCTCAAAGTTGTTTTGTGGTTTGATATATTGCAATGTGTATGCGAGTCCTCAAAAACAGTCAGTTTAGTACAGAAAAGTTGATATTATCAATTTTTACCATACTGATTGCTAACAAAATATAAATATTATGAAATGATAGCATACCACAGACTCAAATAATGAATGAGATGTGAACAGATGAATCAACCTACTGCAAAAAGCAGAATTCTGTCCCTTTTCCCTTGGATTGGGGTACTCCTCAAGATGTGTATAGTACTATGCAAAAGAAGACTTGCTGGCAATAATATCAATACCAAATTTTTGTATGATATCCAATCAATACTAACACCAATTTTTTCCATGTTTTGTATGGTTTGATGAGCTGCAATGTATGTGTGTGTGCCCAAAAACGGTCATTTCATTACTAAAAAAGTTGGTTATATTACTTTTTACCATATTACTTATCAACAAAATCAAAATGTAATGACATCACATAATGCCACAAGGTATAAGGGGAAAACATGCAAACAATGTAATAGATATAGCAATAAATGAAGGAGTAGTGAACAGATAAGTGAACCTACTGTGAAAAGCAGAATTCTGTCCCTTTATCCTTGGATTGGGGTACCCCCAAAGATGTATATATTACCACACAGAAGAAGATTTGCTGGCAATGACATCAATACCAGATGTTTTTATGATGTTCAGGCAATACTAATAGCATATTTTTCAATCTTTTGTGTGGTTTGATGAGCTGCAATGTGTTTGTATACACTCAAAAACAGTCATTTCATCACAAAAAAGCTGGTTATATTACTTTTTACCATATTACTTACCAAAAAAAATCTTAATGTAATGACATCATATTATGCCACAGGGTATAAGGGGAAAACATACAAACAATCTAATATATAAAGCAATAAATGAAGGAGTAGTGAACAGATGAGTGAAACTACTGCAAAAAGCAGAATTCTGTCCCTTTACCCTGGGATTGGGGTACCCCCAAAGATATATGTACTACCACACAGAAGATGATTTGCTGGCAATGATATCAATACCAGATGTTTGTATGATGTTCAGGCAATACTCACACCAATTTTTTCTATGTGTTGTGTGGTTTGATGTGTTGCAGTGTGTATGTATGTGCTCGAACACTGTCATTTTATAACACAACATGTTGATTATGTTACTTTTTACTACACTAGTGCCACCAAAATCAAAATATTATGATACCACATAATACCTCATGCTATAAGGAGGAAAACTGCAAACTATCTAACAGATATCTCAATAAATGAATGAGTAGTGAACAGATACGTGAACCTACCACAATATCAAAATTCTGTCCCTTTACTCCTGAATTGGGGTAACCCCAATGATGCATGTATTACCACATAAAAGAACATTTGATTGGAGTGATATCAATACCAGATGTTTGTATGATGCTCAGCCAATACAAACACCCATTTTTTTCATTGTTTTGATTGTTTTGTGCGGTTTGATGTGTTTCAATATGCGTGTGATTGTTCAAAAACAATTATTTTATTTGAAAAAAGTTTATCAAATACTTTTTACCAAACTATTTGGCAACAGAATCAAAATATTATGAAATCTCATTATAGACCAGGAAATAAGGAAGAATCATGCAAAAAATCTAAGACATATCTCCATAAATGAATGAGTATTGAACAGATTAGTGAACCTACCACAAAAGCAAAATTCTGTCCCTTTACCCTGGGATTGGGGTACCCCCAATTATGCATGTGTTACCACACAGAAAAACATTTGCTGGCAGTAATATGAATACCAAATGTTTGTATAATGTTCAGTCAGTAAGAACACCAGTTTTTTTCACTTTTCTCTTTGGTTTGATGTGCTGCAGTGTGTGTGCGTATGCAGAAAAAGTGTCAATTTATTACAAAAATAGTTGATTATATTGATTTTTATCATACTTATGACCAGCCAAATCAAATTATTATGATACCACATCATAGCAGAGGGTATAAGAAAAAAACATGCAAAAAATCTAAGAGATATCTCAATAAATGAATGAGTAGTGAACAGATGAGTGAACCTACTGCAAAAAGCAAAATTTGGCCCCGGCACACAGCAATACAGAAAAACACTTATACTGTGGCAGGGAAGGGGTTAAGCTGATGGATACATGAATCAACAAGTAAGATCAGAGAATTGAAGAAGAGGGTCTTGTGGCTACAGTTCAACCTCCTCCATTTAGGCTGATTGAAATATGTTTTAAGACAAGGTGATTGCTGGCGATACAACGTACTCGATAGAAATTTAGTTGATTTTTCTTGCTCTACCTGGGAGGTAATGTTTTTACTTTCATCTGTTGTTTTGTTTTTCTTTCCATTATCATGATCATACAAAAACTGTTGATTCCATTTCAATGCGATTTTGTAGGAAAATATCACGATGTCACTATTATTAGTGCAAATGTGTAGTATTGATCAAGATCAAACGGCAGATGGGTATTCTACAATATTTTCACATATTTTCTGTTGAACATGAACAGTGTGAATTAATTGTTTATGAATTGATAACTATCTGTATGACAAAACATTGTCTTAAGATGTTAAAACTTTGTAGTGAAGTGAATGATTAGATTTCAGATTGTCAATATCTGATGAAGAAGTTTATATGGGTAATAACTCTTTCGCTCTGTAACTGCTATTACTTCATCTTGCAAAAAAAATGATAATGAACTGATTTGCTCACAATTTTTTTTAAGTTTATAGGGATGAAATCCTTACTATTGACCGCATGTTTATCCTATGGGACAATAAACACCCTCTCCCTCCCTCCCCCTGCTTACATATTGATGCAGCTGCTGAACAAGGGGGGGGGGGGGGGGGTTCAAACATTTAAGTGGCCTGTGCTCTCCCAAATATCCTGTCTCACTCTCTGTCTGTTTCTCTCTCTCTCTCTCTCTCTCTCTCTCTCTCTCTCTCTCTCGCTCTCTTTCTTTCTCTCTCTCGCTCTCTCTCTCTCTCTGAAATATGGTGTACTCATGCAGTGTAAGTCTTAGACTTGGAGCGCTGCTCATATGGTTGTATATACTTTTTGGAGAGGGGGGAGGGGAGGGATGAGATGAGATGGTTAATGGTGTTACTTTTATTATATACTTTTCTCTTTTTTTATGTTGGCTTTCTACTTTTTACTTCCTGTTTCTTTTCCACACATAATGATAATGAATGTTGAACTAACTCTCTCTCTCTCTCTCTCTCTCTCTCTCTCTCTCTCTCTCTCTCTCTCTCTCTCTCTCTGCCCTCAACAACATTGCCACCTGTTCCTCACTGATGTGAAATCAATCATGCATGAACAGGAATGTTGAATATGAATACGTGTTCGTGTACTTGAACCTCCCGCATCCCAGTTCATTCCTCCACAGGCCTGCTGATGATACTACTATGGTGACTTACGATTCTTATATGTTCTTTGCGCATGTTTGTGTGTGTGTGTTCTTTTATGATAATATGAATCATCACTGTTTTCTTCTATCAGTTTTATTTTGTACGAAAATGTTCATGTCCCTGAAGGGACAAGGGCCAATGAAAAAAAAAAGTATCTTCTGGCTTATCTGTTACCCTTGGGAATAAAGATTATTAATCAATCAATCAGTCAGCCCCCTTTTTTTTGTTTGGGATTTGGTTGGACATACACATGTTAATGGTAGTGTTTGTTTGTTGTTGATGTTGTTTACATATGCAGAGAATTTTCGAATCTGTCTGCAGAGTGGATCCAAATAATGTTCGAAGGATGCACACTGCAGTTCGACTCAACGAAAACATTGTGGAGAAATCCCATGATGCTCAGCTGGTAATTCTGAACCTGCCTGCACCGCCAAAGTCAATGTCAGGAGATGAAAACTGTATCCTTGATTTGTTTGATCTTTAATAGTGTGTGTGCATGTCAGATCTCTCTTTTCCTCCTCTGTATGTGTGTGGGGGGGGGGGGGGGGGGGATGTGTGCTTCATCTCTGTCTTTTCTTCCCCAGTGTGTGTGGGAGGAGGAATGGGAAGGGAAAGGGATTCAGCTCGCTCTTTTCCTCTTGTGTGTGTGTGTTTGTGGTTTGTCACCTCCCTGTTTCCTTCCTCTCTTTGTATATGTAGATGTGTGGTTGTCAGATTCTTTTTTCTTTCTCACTAAATGTGTCAGCTCCCTCTTTTTTTGTCTCTATGTGTGTGTAGTTGTCAGCTCCCTCTTTTTTGTGGCCTGTATGTGTGTGGTTGTCAAACCCCTCTTTTCTTCATCTGAATGTGTGTGGTTTGCAGCTTCCTCTTTTCTTCATCTGAATGTGTGTGGTTTGCAGCTCCCTCTTTTCTTCATCTGAATGTGTGTGGTTTGCAGCTCCCTCTTTTTTCATCTGAATGTGTGTGTGTGTGTGTGTGTGTGTGTGTGTGGTTGTCAAACCTCTCTTTTCTTTATCTGAATGTGTGTGTATGGTTGTTAGCCCTGTCTTTTCTTCATCTGTAGATGTGTGTGTGGTTGTCAGCTCTGTCTTTTTTTCATCTGTTATGATGTGTATGGTTGTCAGCCTCTGTCTTTGTTCATCTGTATTATTGTATGGGTGTTCAGCTTTTCTCTTTTCTTCATCTGTAGATGTGTATGTGTTGTCAGCTCTGTCTTTCTTTTCATCTGAAGTATGTGTAAAGTGTGTTGTCAGCTTGTCTTTTCTTGATATGTAAATGTGTATGTGTTGTCAGCTTTGTCTTTTCTTCATCTGTAGATGTGTATGTGTTGTCAGCTCTGTCTTTTCTTCATCTGTAGATGTGTATGTGTTGTCAGCTCTGTCTTTTCTTCATCTGTAGATGTGTATGTGCTGTCAGCTCTGTCTTTTCTTCATCTGTAGATGTGTATGTGGTTGTCAGCTCCTCTTTTCTTCATCTGTAAATGTGTATGTGGTTGTTAGCTATTGCTTTTCTTTTGTCTGTGTGTGTGTGGTTGTCAGCTCCCTCTTTTCTTCTCTGTGTGTGTATGTTAGCTTCCTCTTTTCCTCCTGTATTTGTGTGAGAGAGAGAGAGAGAGCTTTGGTTTTTTGTTTTTTTCTTCTGGGTGCGTATGATTTTTACAATTCCCTCTCTTCTTCCTCTGAGTGTATGTGCCTATGTGGTTGTCAGCTCCCTTTGTTGTTTTTTCACTCTGTTTGTGTATTTAGTTGTCAGCGTCCTCAGTTCTTAACGTGTGTGTGGGCATGAGTGTGTATGTATAGAATGGGAGGTGGGAGGTCATATGAATACTTCTGTATGTATGCAAACACATGTGCAACTGGGATGGGGGGAGGTGGGGGAGTGAATACAGATATGGTTGAGTTGGTCTTAATTTTGGGGGCAAAATACAGTGAAGCTGATAATTACAACAGAATAAGTTAAGCTTGGATTAAAGTCTAGCTGGTAAATCTATCATGGTTCTTAAAACGTTATTTACCCAATTCTAATCTGGTACCCACATTCAGTGAGTGCTGAATGCAGTTATACTTGAAATACCTGAGGTAGAATGCAGAGTATTTTATTTGAAACAAACCAAACAGATCAAGAACATGAATTTACAGAATACACAAGTGTACAGTAGTCGGTGACAAATGGATTTCATGGGTTTAAGGTAAGCAACGTTTGTGTTGATGAATAAAAATTCATCTGTCATCGTATTATCTCCCATTTTATTGCATGAAAAAGAAATGTGAGCAGCACAGCTCAGGTGCATAATCTGAAGTACCAGATTTTAAAAAAAAATTGAGCCAGAGAGAAAAAAAATCATTTGTTTTTATAAGCCCAGTCATTCCATACTACCAGTTTTCTTTGTTACTGTTCATCACATATTGCCCATTTGTCAAGGTTTGCCAAATAGATTTAATGAATAAGTAAATAAACCAGCCGTGTAAAAGGAATTTTACTGTTGAAAGTAGTTTTCGGCACACATCAGGATTCACATGAACAGATTAAAACGGAGAGCAGGTCCGGAGTGAGAAACGCAACCAGTGTTGAATTGTCTGAGCACACTGTCACTGTATTGTTCCTCAAGACTTGAGGCTAGTTGTTCAGGGCTAGTAGTACTGCCTGCATCTCTAGAAGATTTATGTGCTCGGAGCTCCAGTCTTCTCCAAAGACCATTGCACTCCGGAAAGAGTGGGTAACAGTGAGCTCCCCAGCCCAACTCGCTCGCATCACCACAAACTGTGTAATAATGGAGGGAGTTGTAAAGGGACGCCTGACGTCAGCAGTCCAGGTATAGCTACAGCTGAAGTGCCAAAACAAAAGGAGACCAATTTGAACCTCCCCTTCTGAGGTCATCAGAGATCAGACACTGCACAGTGGCCACTGAAGTGGGAGCAGATGGAGGTGACCCAAAGGAATGAGCTCTTTAGCTGCCAAGGCCAGACTGATCATGGTCTGGATGCTGTGAGGGGTAGTGACAGGGGGCTGCAGGAGAGATGGCACAGAAGAGCATATCTTCTCTGCCCTGGGGTCTGGAAGCTCCACCAGATTGACATCCATCATGAAGTGCATCCCCATCTGAAAGAACTGTGAGAAGGGACCCTGTCTGCCTTCTCCACATTGCCTTGTAGGTTTTTGTTTCTTTCATCAGGAGACATGGCAATGTATCTGAAATACTATCCCTAGATTGATTAGATGGGGTCAAGCGATAGAAGCCAGTGCCTTCTCCTCATTAGGACAACAGAAATAAGGCTTTCTTATGGGAAGGTCAAGGTACATACGTGAACCTCCTTCCCAGTGTATTGCCAGGGCACCTACAGCAAATGCTGCCAGGTTGTCACACTAAGACAAAAAAAAAAGAGAGCTGGCTGCTGTGTCTAATGGCCAAAAGGTCCATTTGAGAAGACCCCAGAACATCACAAAAGAGCGAAACTCCATGTGATTGTTATCATCCAAACCATGGGGAGAGACACTCAAGAGATCTGTCACCCCTTGAGTCATCCCTATGCCAGTGCATTCAAGAGGGGAGAGAGGCATGCACGAGGCCAGTCCACGCTGACGGCCCAGTCCCTGAACAATAACCTCAGTCTGCCGAGGCCTATTACTGGACTAAGATAAGGGAAGGTAATGTAGCTCATAGCCCAGCCGACTGCAAAGGGCCATATCAGGGCTGTCACTGCATTGAAGTCAATGGTTCCAAGGAAAAGGAAGGCTAAGAAATCTGAAGGACATGTATGAAGGACCGCCCTAAAGGCACTTTCCTGGAGCAAAGAGACCATTACAGAAGGAACTGCAGCCTTGGATGAGTCTCTGTGTCAGGAACCTGATCCAAACTGTGACTGTCATCAAGAGGAGAGCCAAAAGGAAATCCTTGAGGTCTCCAAAACACAGATGGTAACCCCAGTGTCAGACAAGTTGGCCTCCCGCTGAGAGAAAGGAGGAGCCGAAGATAAGAGACCATCCCTAAGAAACTCCTGGAGATCGCCTGAAGGGGAATTCCGTAACAGCAACAAAGGCATTGGAGAGAAGCCTCAGTGGAGCTAAATCTCCCTGCTCCTTCCTCTACCTCGAATATCATAATAAACTAGATCATGACCATGAGACATGGATGCAAAAAGAAGAAAATATTCAGCAGGAGAAGAAAACTCGTTGACATCATCAAGGTTATAACCAAAGTCAACACTGCCGGAATTTCTGAAGGATTGATTGCTTAAAAACTTAAGAGCAAACATGAAAGACAGTGCAAAGATCAGATGTCCACAGTATTTAAAATGCAGGATGTACAGACAGTCACTTATCCTCTCAAGTTAAAAGTGAAATGGATATGGTGTTTACATAAACCAAATTTCCACACGAGTCTCAAAAACAAGATGCTTGGAAATTTAAAAGGAGACGGAGGTGCAAGGACCAATAGTACATATCTGGATGACCAAGTTCAGCCTGTAGATGAATAAGTGTGTGTTTAATAATTGGTATGTTTTTCAGAACATGGCATTTGCTTGTGGATTGCGGAACAAGTGAAGTGGGAGTTCAGAAAGGCTTCAAGAAAAAGCGTCACGATACTGCGTATGCAGAAGGAAAACAGAATCATAGCACCAGACCAGAAAAAAAAGGAGCTAACCTGTAATCTAGTGGGACAAATCAAAATGAGAAATTGCAAGAATACTAGTCACAACAGAACATGCACTGCTGCCCTGAGCTGTTAAACAGGTCTAACTCCTGTACAAGTTGCATGGAAGGAAAGGAGAAAAGCCGGAGCAGTTGATGCAAATTTCATGTGGGCGAGATCGGAGACAGCTTTCCAACCCGACGAGCAGGCTGTGGAAGTACGAAGAGGAGAAGAAATGCCAAGAGCGACTGCAATGGCAAAGACCAGCTTATTTTTCTGCCATTTTCTCCATTGGCCAAGACGAAGTGTTTTCCTCCACAAAGGGGAAGGTAGACTCAAAACGACCGCTTCAGAAAATCCATGATGGAAATGAATTTGAAGAGACCCGTCAAGGGCATGTTTCTTTGCAGAGGAAAAGCCTAAACTGAATAATGGCTGTAAGGGTGAACCGAGTGTGAGCTCACTAAGGGAGACTACTCCTGTTTGCCTGATGTGAAACTCCCCCACTCTCCATTTTAGTCTTTTTATATGAATCTTGATGTATGGCATGTTCTATGCCCAGTGGAGATAAAGGCATTTTATTGTCAGGAAAGTATGAGGAAAATGCTATTTAGAATTGTTTGAATGTTAAAAATGACAAGAAAAAAGAGCTGTTTCTTCAAAATTAACCTGCTGGAGATGGGCCATACATTCAGTTACAGGAACAACATATAAGCAGTCGAATAAAAAAAAAAAAAAAAAGCTGTACAACGTATAAGCAGATTAAAAAACAAACAAAAAACAGCTGTGTTACTCAACGAGTACAGAAATTGACAATGACTGGTTGCTTTTGACAGAAGAAAATCCAGCCCAGTGAATGAAGTTGTTGCTAAAACAAATGTACAGTAACCTTGCAATTCCCAAGTTTGAGAAGACGTGATGAGCAGGGTGAAAAATAAAACCTTTTCAGAATGAATGATGTTTTGAAGGCAATGTACACATCTGCAGCAGAAAAGCTAGCTTCCACAGTTGAAGGACTCATCTTAACACTCACCTTTTCCCAAATGACCAGTACGATATAAGAAAAGAAACTGACCCCTTGATGATTACAGCAGTGGCAGAATGGGACAGATCAGATGTTAGAAGGTTAATCATCATCATCATTACCACATTACACTCCACAAGGAAGTTTGTCTCCCTTGACCCCTTGCTAGACATGGAGTACCTGGAGGTGTTGACAGAGGGTATAGACCGTGTGCTGATGGTGAGAGGCAGTGGCCGGGAAGTCATCACCATCTACTCCTAACTTTTACCATCTTTGTCACCCAAACCACCCACCCTTTGGTCCAGTCACCTTTTCATACCCTCCACCCAGCCTTTACCCCTCCCCAACCCCTCCCCCTCCCCCCTTATGCCCCCACTCATTCACTGTGATGACAGTTTGGGTTCACTGCCTCCAGAGAGAGACATTAACACCTTCATCCCCACCACCATCTGGCCGCTGTGGCAACAAGAGTCTTCACCAAGGCATCAGGAAGAGCTGATTTTTTTCCACTTTGTTCCTGTGCATGAGTGGACTGACACCCTGCAACTGCTGTTGTCTGGGTTTGGGTGGACTCCGTCTCATCTTATAGCGCCAAACTTAGCCTGCTGTTTCCCATGACAAATTACCGCAACTGAAGCAGTATAGAAGGTTGATTATACTGAATGCTGTGCTGTATGTGCTTTTGCCATTGACTGACATTGTCAGATCTTATTCAGATGAATTTTGTTTTTGAATGCTTCGCTAGCATATTTTTCTAGAGAATTATAGGAAAGTGAACAATAATGTTGTAGGTGAATGAAAGTCAAAACAATGACATGTGGCGTTCATACATACATAGGTTATGTCACTCTCTTTCTCACACACACACACACACTCACACTCACACATTCACATATGTATGCATACATGTCTAACTGTCTTTATACGTACAAACTTTCAACTACAATTTGCTGTAAGAAAAAAGTAATTACAGTATTGATATTTGAAGTACAGAATGTAAGAGTACTCTGTGCAGGTGTTGGTGATTTGTGTAAATGTTTTGTACAATTTTATTTCCGAAAGACAGTTTATGAGACTAGTGGTTATGGTGTCATTTGTATGTAAGGATAGCAGTGGTCTGGGTAGGGGAGACAACCCAAAGATTGGCAGTCTTGGAAGATACTCCACTCGTGTGATCCAGAATGTTGCAAGGAGCAGCACTGAGTATTCCTGTCTGAACAGTTCATTGGAAGTATGGAGCAGAAACCATGCATTCAGAGCTAAAAAAGGAAATCAGCTGTTGATAATTTGTTTGTGTCACTATTATGAGTTTTTGAATAGTGAGCAACATCCGAGATACCACTTGCCCTTGGTTTTGCCAAGAATTATGGGATTACATCTGTAGCAAGTAAACATTTCAGCTAATGACAGAGAATTGCTAATAGCTGTTGAACAACAGGTAGAGGGTATGCATTGGACCTGCTTTTCCGTTGACATTTATGGGGTAAAGAAATTGTTTTTATTTTTATTTTTTAATCAATGTGTTATATCTGCCTGAATCTGTTACTGAATCAGTGCTGTTTGATATAAAGTACCTCCATTTTGTTGACTATTTTGATGAAAGGCTGATTGCTTAATGGATTGGTTAATGATCTCAGTAGTTTTTTTGTTTTTTTTTCATATCATGTCCAGGGCAAACACTGTCAGCTCCTACTTTCTAACATGAATGATATAGCTTAGTTTTTTTGTTTAGAATTTTGTGTACTTTTGTTTTGAATGTGCTGTGGGCAGTATATGTTAGGATAATAAGGGTTTTTTTTTTCTCAGAAGGAAACCAAAACTCATCATTGCATGAGACAACAATTTGTTTAATACCCTCCACATTTGTGTCAGCATTCAGTGTCGGTGCACCGATTGTATCCTGATTGTAAAATGTGTGTTTACAGTATCTCCAAAGCGAAGCTGTACTTTTACAGCATGTACAGAGGGAGGGTTGTTTTGACAGCCAGCACAAAAATGAGGCTTTACGTTCACAGTGTCCTGCAGATAACAATGTGCCATTGCATTGCCAGACAGATGACACTATGTTTGCAGTGACAGACAGATGACTCTGTGCTTTGTAGGACAGGTGATGCTGTGCTTTGTAGGACAGATGACATGGTGTGTTTGCGGTGTTGCATTGTCAGACAAATGACAGTGTTTGCAGTGACAGACAGATGACACTGTGTTTGTTGTATCAGACAGACGACACTGTGCTTTGTCAGACAGTTGATACTGTATGTTGGTAGTGTTTGAAGGTGACACTGTGTGTTTGTAGTGTTGGACAGGTGACACTGTGTGTTTGTAATGTTGGACAGGTGACACTGTGTGTTTGTAGTGTTGGACAGATGACACTGTGTGTTTGTAATGTTACACAGATGACATTGTGTGTTTGTAGTGTTGGACAGATGATACTGTGTCTTTGTAGTGTTGGAAGATGATACTGCGTTTGTAGTGTTGGACAGATGATACTGTGTTTGTAGTGTTGGACAGATGATACTGTGTGTTTGTAGTGTTGGACAAATGACACTGTGTTTGTAGTGTTGGACAGATGACACTGTGTGTTTGTAGTGTTGGACAAATGACTTTTTGTAGTGTTGGTCAGCTAACACTTCATGTTTGTAGTGTTGGATAAAGAAAATATTGTGTTTGCAGCCTGTTTATAGAAGCTTAATGTTTATGTGGCACACATGCTGTGTTTGCATAGTGTGATCAACAGTTCTGTGTGGGGAGCTATCCCACAGTGTCATCATCATTGTCATGCATATGTGATAAAATGAGTTGGCTGACAATGTCATATCTCTTCCACCGATCTTGTGTATTCCTGTGGTCTGTCTTTCACAGTGTGCATGACATACGATGTCCATGAAATAATAGGTGATGTTTGCACTCAACACTGAAGTATGTGCTGTGTGTAAGGCATTCTTATGTTTTTCATTATGGCAGATACTGAGGGTGATGTCTATGTCTTGAAACTTGTGGGCTTTGTGCTTAAATTTGCATTGTCATGGAATTTTATTACAGTATTGGAAAGATGCAAAGGCTTATTGGATTAGATCAGAAGGGCTGAGAAAATTGATTTTTTTTTTCAAAGACTAAAGAGGAGTTAGAGCACAAGACTCTGACATGGCAACAGGGTGAAAAGGAAAGAATGAATTGTGATGGCAAGAGGCATGGATGTGAGGATATGATAGGGACACACATTTAGAATGGACTGGCACTGACCTAGAGGGAGTTCAACAGACTGGATATCTTGCACGTGGGGCATTGGAATGGACAGGATGGGAGAAGTGCCACTGAGGTGCTGCACAAGATGAGATAGCCAAAAAGAATGTATGCATTTTTGGAAGGAAATCATGGCTGCTTGTTTCGATGCATAGACAGCTCTAAGTGTCCACTTGGTAGTGTGATTGATCTCCCAGTCATACTGGTTGGTGGTGGTTTGATGCAGCTGGCTGGGGATGGTGATGGTGATGGTTCAGGGCTGGAAATTCCTAGATAATTTTCAGTTGTTCTGGGGACCAGTATATTAAAGACAGTGTACTTGCCCTCTCTAAGAAAAGAGATGGTTAATGAAAACAAAGGTCAGATTTGATTAGTATGCTCTTCTGAGTGACAGAGCATTCTGCTGGGGTTCTGTTCCGAGAAAAAGCAGGGTATGATGGAGGTGTGAAAGTGAAGAAAGGGAGTATGATTCATATGCACTGAAGCTCCCTGCTCAGTCCTCTTTGACTCAAAAGGGGATTGCCCAACAAGTAAGTGCAGCAAGTAGTAAGAGCATTTGCACATGTCAGCCAGGAGGTGTAGTTGTCCAGGAGAATGGGTCTTGCAGGCCCTGTGGTATGTCCTTTTCTTTGGTCCTATCTGGTGCTCAGGCTTCCTTCTGGATAGAAGTGAAAGTGATGGCTTCTACATATGTTCTGTGTCCATAATCATGGTGATGATCATTCCTTTTGGTGTGCGAGTTCATGATTTATATACACACACCCATTTATGGTATCTCAAGGGGAGAAATCAGAAATTTGGACAGTTAGTGGTAAGTGTGATGTTACCTAACAGAACATGACAGCACGCTTTGCATTGTGTGTGACCGCTTGAAGTCATCATCAGTGCTGAATTTATTGCAGATCATTGTAGCACTGTCCTGTGTGTTGCATTACCAAGGAACTTTTTTTTTTCTTTTTGAGCTCTTTGAGAACCTGTCAGGTTAGTCAGTATCACGATGTAGGCTGGAGTGGACCCTGGGAGAAGGGTCAGTGGGTTGTTTTTGCCATTGCTAATGGAGCTTGTGGTTCTTGAAGGCTTTGCTGTTCATATCATAACCCCAGACAGGGAGATAGCAAGGATGGGTACCATTTGTTCAGAATTGCTAGGGACCATGCCCATTTCAGTGGATGCACAGAGGGTGGGTGTTCAGTGGTGCATATGAGCATGAACCGTGAATACTTAAGCACATATGTGCACATTCGTTTTGCAAATTTGAACTTGCTGGGGGGGGGGGGGGGGGGGGGGGTTGTTTGTATTTCTGGTGGTCATATACACATTTTTTGCCTTCTTGTTTTGTTCATTCATCATATTTCTTGAGTTCATTTTGAATACTTGTTTTATCCATTCATCACATTTTGTTTGAAATAATGTTGTAATATCTTTGGTTTGTGTTTGATACGGTATATACCTGATCAGTAGGTTGTTTTATTTATGTTTCTTTTCTCTCTGTTTGAGAAAGCGTTCCAGACAGGTTGATTATTTTATTCATGTTTCTGACTGGTTTCTTGTTTTATTCACATTTCTTTTTGTTTCTGTTTCATACGAAGTATTTGGTTAGTTGCTTTATTCATGACAGATTTTTTTCTGCTTGATACAGTGAACTGATTGGTTGGTTGGTGTATATACATACAGTTGGTTGTTTTATTCATCATGTTTCTTCCTGTTTATAAAGCGCGCCTGACTAAATGGTTGTTTTATTTATGACATTTACTTTTGGTTTTGTACAATATTGTGTTCGTGATTGTTGGTTGTTTTATTTACTAACCACATTCATTTTGTTTCTGTTTGATGTAATATTCCTGATTGGTTTGTCTCTAATATTGGATCTTTACTAATCACATTCATTTTGTTTCTGTTTGATGTAATATTCCTGATTGGTTTGTCTCTAATATTGGATCTGCTTTGATTCTTCACTTTTTTGTGGACATAGTTAAGTTTCACATGTTTCTTTGCTTGTTTTTAAACTCTCTTTCTCTCTGTCTCTCTGTCTCTCTCTCTCTCTCTCTCTCTCTCTCAGTAGCTAGATTCTTTCTCTGATTTTTAAAACTGTTTTTGCTGATGTACATAAATGAATAGATATATATATATATATGTACGCATGTATGCATATGCATATATGTGTGTGTGTGTGTGTGTGTGTGTATACATACACACATATATATTGTGCACATGTGTGCGCGCACGCACATACACCTGTGCATGCACAAACCCAGTTCATGCATGCAAGCAACCCCCACCCCACCCCCACTCTTCCATGTGCACATATATGTCCAAGCTAAACGCCAACTGCTAATTAGTACTCGACTTGTTCAGACTCCAATGGCTCTGCCTTCCACTGGAACACCACACCAGGTTTTGTGACTGCTGTCTTGCAATAATCAAAACTACTTAGTCTGTGAGATGTAATGCTTATATCTGTATGACTTTTGCATACAATTCTTTATGAGAAGAGATGGGGGGGGAGTGGGTTTTTTTTTTTTTTTTTTTTTTTTTTTTTGTTAGACAATCGAACATATTTGATGATGTATACTTGGTGCTTTCAGAAACAGGCTAAAATGAAAAAGATATATGTTCAGTGATAGTGTTTCAAGTCTTATTGGCTATATTCATGTCACTTGTTGCTACTCAAGATCCTTGGCTCTGCTTCAGAGATGCCACAAGACTTCAGATTACGTTTATATTGGAGATGCATGTAGATGAGTGTTGTTCTTCTCTTTCCGTTCTTTGCAGGCCAGTTCTTTGTGAAGGTGAAATATTCTATTTCCCAGTCCCTTTCCCAAACTGTGAAATTGTCATGAAATAAGCGATGTCTTCCATACATCTATCTCTTTGCTACAATATCCACTGGAAGTTGATGGTAAAATTATTAAGGAATGCTCGCAGTGCTTGCATTTTCAGATTTTGTGTAGTCTTTCCAAATATAATGGAATTGGAGTTGGAAATGAAATGAACTGAGGAAGAGCAGGCTGTTTTACGATAATGCTGTAATTCCAGGCATCAACGGGGAACTTTGGTTGGACGCTTTTATCAGTCGAGATGGTATTTAGAGTCAGTTTACTTTTTCTTCACAGGGCATGTGACCACATGGTGCATATGACAAAACAAACGCAATCTCTTGGGAATAAAACCAACTTGTCATTTTTGTGCTCAGAGAGTTCATTTGATACATCATTACATGCATAGAGCATTGGAGGAATGGGTGAATAAGTGTTGCAGTTCTTCTTTGTGTTATTCTGGTCTGCGCTGCAGTCATGCTTGGCCACATGTACGGTGTTTGATTTGGATTACATTGCACTGGACAGGAATTGCTGCACTGTCTCTGTTGTAGTACAAAATGACATTGCCATGCTCATAAGACTGGTCACAGGGTTAGTGCTAGATTTGGATTTGAGCATACTGGATAGAAATTTGCTTGATTGCTCTTTTGAAGGTATGATGTATTTAAAGCTGGCAGCAGTGTGCTTGCCACCTTTGGTCATAGGGACAGAGGTAGTGGTCATGTTTAATTAATGTCCAGTCTTTAGGGGAGTGTTGGTAGAAAAAAGTGCACTAGCACTGGGGTTTTTGGTTTGGTTTTGATTATAAACTGGGGTTGTTTGATGTGTTAAAGGAATCCAGTGCATTTAATGTTGTTTGCTGTGGTTTGACCAAGTATTTGCCCCCGTTCTTTCTGTCTTACCCTGCCCCTCTGCTCACCCTCCTCTTAATCACCTGCCCCCCCCCCCCCCCCCTCCCCCCTTGTCCTCGTCTCTGTTTTTCATTTGAACGCATGACTGTTTTTACTTGCTTGATGATAAGATAATATTGACAGTTGTTAACAGAGGGTGATTTATTGACAAGTTTACCCAGGATGGGAACATGTGTGGCTATTTTTATCACATGTATAATTATAATCCCTCCCGAGGAGTAGATGTCTGTATTTTTAGACCAGATTATTTTTTGAATACACATATGATTGTTTCAGACACAGTTGAAGTTTGAGACAGCTTTGTTGTTATTTGTGTGTTTGTTTCAGTTTGTCTAGTGGACACATGTGTTCCAGGGACATAAACTTTGGTCTGGTTTACTGTGCTGGTTAGGGACTGGAGAGTCAGGGGCAGCTGGGTACAGTTTCCACACTGTTCAGCAAGGCACAGCTGGAATGGCTCCACCTCACTCACTAGCCACAAGCATACCTGATGACGCAAACACTTTGCTTCAGTTTCAGCTCAGCAGACCAGGCAGGGTCCTTCTAGTTTCAGGACTGTTCCACGCACTGAAGTGGAAACAACAAGGAAAGCCATCAACACAGTTTGTAACAGGATAGTTAAATGATGAATCATGAAACGGATGAAAGTAGAGCTGCTGAGTGCCTCAGGTGTTCCTCTCAATTTATCACCACTCCTCTGTTTACAGCTATGAACATTTTGTTGTTTGGACTGTTTATGATCTGTTAGTACATAGGTAAGTTAATAAAAATCATTGGTGCTCTGCTTAAAAACAATACAGAAACAAAAAAGTGTGAACATGAGCCCTCGCTACAACGTATCAAGATGGGGGGGGGTTTCCATTCAAGTCAAGCACAAAGCAGAGACTGGTGCAGAGGCTGGTTATGATATTGTTCTGAACACCAGTTTCTGAAGGACTGTATTTTCTTTCAGTGCTGTTTTGTTGTGGAAGGTTCTACAGAAAAGAAAAAAATCCAAGTGTTGATTCCAAATCTGAATTTTACCACTTTAGATCTGGATTTTGCCACTTAAGGCTTTTTTTTTTCATTGCATTTGAATCATGTATCAGATTACCCAGTGAACATCCAGTATCTATTGGACAGTGAGGGGAGAGAGGGAAGAAAGGATAGAAGGAGGGGGATCAGTCCATGCAGTGTTTTCACTGACTGTTTTATAAAAGTTGGTTGGTGTTGTGAGCGCACATGCATGCATGCATGCACACACACACACACAAACACACACACACACACACACACACACACACACACGGATACTTGTCAGCACAGCCCAGACATGTATTGCCTCTCAGATTGTGATGAGTGAAAAGCCCTGGCAGTTTATTGATGATTAATATTCATTGATTTGGATGACCTACATTGATTTGAATGATGATGTATTGATGTACTCACAAGACATACCAAGCTGTTGATACTTATTGTAGTATGTAAAGTTTATTTTTGGATCAAAGTAGCACAAACTGTGAGAAAAATACTGCAGAAGTGTATTTTAATGGTGTAAAAAGAAAATGCTTAGCATCCTTTTATATTTCCCAGTACATGCGTGTTGTGTAGTACAGTTTATTGTGTGACCTTCTGCAGATGTCTATAGTGTTAGCAGAACACTATTTTCATTGTTAAGCAAGTGATTTCAAATATTGTGCATATATTTATTTTGAGAGCCCCAAATAGATCATTTTTGTGTTAGAGCAGTTCAATTATTTTTAAAAAAAACAATAAAGGCTGGCTAAACCGTGGGGTGTGTGTATGTATATGGGTGTGTATTACATGTTCCATCAAAAATTGTACAATGAATTATATCATTAAAGACGAAAAAAAAAAAAAAAGAAATGTACAAACATTTGCAGACAAATGTAATTGCACACAGATTGATAGAATTTAGTCAAAAAAAATTTAGGTGTGTGCTACTTGCTGCCTGAAGTATTCTTTCCCTGTCTTGCACTTCTTTATGTTCCTCATAAGCGAGATCTCTCTCTCTCTCTCTCTCTCTCTCTCTCTCTCTCTCTCTCTCTCTCTCTCTCTCTCACACACACACAACACACACACACACACAGGCACCATACAGAAAAAAAAGTCATTTTTCTGCTAAATACTGAAAAAAATGTCTGCCACACAGTGGTCTTAAAAAACCACCACCACCATCCTATCCACCTCGACACACGCAGCACTGCCCACAATGAAGAGGTCTTCCGACGACGTTCACATCGTCTGCCTCCAAGGCACAGACACATTTGTCAAAGGTAGATTCCCCGACGATCCCTACTATGCTTGGAAGGCCTTTAATTAAGTGAAAGCAAGTTGGAGGCACATATCCATGGCCAGATCCCCCTCCCCCCTTCCCCTCCCCCAACTCCTCCTCTACTTCCCTTTCCTGCGCAGATAGCCATCCTGTTTGGTGATGGGTGAGATGTACATCCTGTTGGCCAGAGGACAAGGTGTCCCAGACTGTAGTCTGTGTAGTTCTTGGCGTTGCTGTCCCCAGTGGTGATTGGTCGGAGTCAGTGTTGTTGGTCGTCTGCTGTCTGCGGCAGCTGCCTTCCAAGCCCTTGTACAGTTCCCTGTCAGGACCACTGATGTGGATATACACGATCAATGTTGGCCAAGTCTGGTAGCACACCCTAAATAGTCGCCTCCCACCCCCAACCCCCAACCCCCCCTGCTGGCAATCCAGAGGACAGGGGTGTGAGTTTTAGAGGTTCGAACCAAGGCTGGACTCTGGGGAACCTTTCTGACTCCCTTTGCCTTCCAGACCTCTTTCCTGCACAGTGGTTAAAACCAGCTGTCTGTACCGGAAGATAGGACAGAGTTGCACAGGAGCTTCATGGGTTGCATCCCTAGGGTGGGATGTGGTTGGAGGAAGTCCTGGACTCTGAGGTCGTGGGTTGCCCAGAAAACCCATGGTGATGCCAGGGTGGCCACTTAAGCAGGACTCCCACTGAAGGAATGTTGGAGCGATACATCACTCCTGCATGCACATTTGGTGCCCCTGAGGTTACCCCTGCGGCACCCTGTGCGCAGCCTCCTCACTGGGAGTTGTTTTCTGTGCAATTAGTGTGTGCGATGTATGTGTAGTGTGTGTATAGTGTCTGTAGTGTGTGTTAAGTGTATGTGTTTAGAGTGTGTGTAGTGTGTGAGTAGCGAGTGTAGTGCATGTTTAGTTTGTGTAGTGTGTGTCTAGTCTGTGTAGTGTGCATAGTCTCTGTAGTATGTGTGTGTAGTGTGCATGTAGAGTTTGTAGTGTGTGTGCAGTGTACATAGTGTTTCTTATAGTGTATGTACTGTGTGTGTAGTGTGTGTGTATTGTTTCTGTAGTGTGTATGGTGTGTGCATAGTGTGTCTGTCATGTGTGTTGACTTTGGCGTGTATAATGTGTATACACACTGCACCTACACTAGACACTACACACACAACACACAGACTACATGCACTATGCACACGATACACTTAAAATAAAAACTAAAAAAAACTACACACAACACACACTCAACACAGATGACAAACATAAAGCATACTAATATGTGTGTGTAGTATGTGTGTGTGTAGAGAGTCTTTGCATCCTTGTTTGCAGAGGAATATTTTAGTTAGAAGGGAAATAAGCCCTGATCTCCTACCGTTCGCAGAGGGAAGGCGAGAGGAAATGGGAGGAAGTGGCAGCAGTTTGATTAATAAATCAAACGGCGCACTGCAGCCCATAGCTGCCGTCTTCTTCGCGCTAATCTTCCACAAGCTTTCCTCCCTATTCGTACTGTGATACTAGCTGTCTGGCTGATAGTGTTTCGGAAATAGGGTGCTGTGTTTCTTCATTAATACTTTGTCCCAGAACGCAGAGAACTGTGGTCGATTGGTGTTACTGGATTGTGTTGGAGGGGGGGGGGGGGGTCTTTGACTGACAGAACGATACCAAACATGAAAGGGTTTTCTTTCATACGCATTGCTGGCAAGCAGCGCAAAGAAATGCCGACGAGAAACGATTGAAACTGACGAACACACACAAAGTGAAATGAAAGTTCAACTCGGTGGAGAGCATGCGTCCTGATTTCAATCACGCTCAAACTCAAACATATTGGACATACATACCTTTCCTTTACAACTGATAGAGAATTATTCGCAGTACGCCTACCTACCACCTGGTAGAAGGCCCCAACAACAGTCAAGTCGGCACTGGTCCGCTTCACTGGGAACGCGGTTGCAGTTTCCCTTGCACGGCCTAGGCATGTTTTGCTTGTTTATCTGTGTGCTCTACATGGTTGTGAAGCATGCCAATACTGATTCTATCACAGCCACACCATGCTTTTCAGAAAAGCAAGATTTTAGCATGCTGCACATGCACAATGAAATGGTTCCCACCTGATCTTTTCTCGTTCACACAAATGCAGATTGTTGTCGCGCTTTCATCTTCGTGGTAAGCCTACTCACGACAATGGCGTGACATCGGTTCAAACGGGAGAGAGAGAGAGAGAGAGAGAGAGCGCACCACACACACACACACACACACACACACACACACATTTACATTGAGAGAAACCCACTCACTAACAACACTGGTGTAATCACATGGTCAACACACACGCGCGCGCGCGCGCGCCCCCCCCCCCCCTCCCCCCCTCCCCCCCACACACACACAATCACATACACAACACACACACACACGCACACGCACACACACACACATATATACACACACATATACACATGTTGACATTTATTTCCACCCCGCATCCACTCTAACTGAAATCACACGGACACACACATACTGAAGATTTACGGGGTGTGTGACCTTTTTCAACACGATAGGCTGACCTCTGGTTTTGCACCTGACTGTCACTTTGTCTTCGGATTGTCGCAGTTTTCTTCTGACAAGCCGCGTCGGCAACTTCTCTTCTTCTTCTTCTTCAGTAAGAGGTTTATCGATGTCCTCATCGTCTGAGTCTACATACACTGTCTTGCGTTTCAGTTGGGGGAAGGGTGAGATTGCGGTGTCAGTGACAGGGGTTTTGACAGTGATTGGAGAGGTTTGTGTGCACAATGTTCCAGGCTTTGTAACCGGCGTTGATGATGAATGACAAACACACTTCATCAGTGTCCAAACAACTATATCAAAACCTTCGTTTTGCTCTTTTGTGTCAAACTAACTGGACTATTGTAATTCTTTATAGAGCGAGTATTTTGTGTGTGTGCGCTCTTTCCTCAAGAGAGAGAGAGAGAGAGAGAGAGAGAGAGAGAGAGAGATCCCATTTAGCTATTGCAGTTTAAAAGTTCGGCTGCTACACTTGTTTTTGAATGGTTATGAAGTGGGGTGACTGCAGACGGAAATTGAAATATAAGGACAAAAATACAGTGGATACAATTAATGAGCCGCCAGACGAAGGAACAAACAAATAACAAAATAAGCACAACGCGTTTCGACCTATTGAACCTTCAGACAGGACAAACAGCATTCAAAACTATCGACACAAACGGACGAACAGTCATCTCTCTCTCTCTCTCTCTCTCTCTCTCTCTCTCTCATACACACACACACACACACACACACATGCACGCACACACGCACGCGCGCGCGCATTTGAGTCTTCTCAGCCTCCTCCTCTCCCCATCCCGCTTATCTCCTCCCTCCCCACCATGCCTCGCCGTAACGAACAAGAGGGAACTGGTGTTTACAAAGGGCAAGACAAAGGAGAAAGGCGACAAAAGGTGAGAGGGCAAAACAGAAAGGTCAACGAAGATAATGATGTTAAACTATTCTCTGACACCCGTCCAGCCACATCTTCTGCCGCCCGCCCAATGCGTCATCAATGTTTTCCTCTATTCGGCGCTGGTCACTATGGAAACCCTAAACAGGACAACAAACGTTCATCCGTGCACAGAGAGAGAGAGAGAGAGGTGTGTGTGTGTGTGTGTGTGTGTGTGTGTGCACGTTGTCAGAAACAATCCTTACTGAGAATATCAGTCTATAGAGGTGTGTGTGTGCGTGTGCGCGCACGTGCACACACGCACGCGCGTTTGTGTGACTTTTAAAGGTAGAGTTACCAATGTATCGATACATTTTGTGTGTTTCCGAGTTTTTGGTTAAAGAGTGGAATGATTAGAGGCATCAATTTAACAAACACCACCGGCTTTATTTTTTTTTTTTTTTTTTTTTTTTTTTTTGTAAGGAAAAGGCTGAACGGATTGGACGAGGGGGTGGCACGCGAAAGTGCGTGGAAAGTGGGGCTGGTGGTACCGACGACAGATAAAATTACTGAACATAGCCCCTAAGTTGATTCATTACATGATCGGGTGTGTTTGCTGATTTTCCCTTCTTTCTTATGCGCCAGTGGGTGGGTGGATGGTGGTGGCGATTTCTGTACCTGTTCTTCCGCTTGGCTGCGCCAATTTGTATTGAGCAACGCAAAACAGTTGATCACAAACTGCATAGGTTATGACTTTTTAGTTAAATCGTGAAGGGAGTGATTATTGCATCAATTGTCTTTTTATTGAGAAGCAAGGAGAAAGAAGGGGAGAATGGAGAGAGAGAGAGAGAGAGAGAGAGAGAGAGAGAGAGAGAAGGGGGGGGAGGGGGTCAGGGAGGCTAAACAAATAAGGAGAGAGACAGACAGATGATGCTGACAGCTTTAAACTAAAACAAAACTACAAGAGAAAACGGAATGGGAAAGAACCGCCCTCAGAACAGACCGTTGTCAACAGCTGAGGAGACACCTTGATGGACACAACGTGCGAGTCAAAGAAACCAGTGAGGCCAAGCGAGAAGGAGAGAGAGAGAGAGAGAGAGATGGGGGCGAGGAAAAAGGTGATAGAAATGGTGAGAGAGAGAAAGAGAGAGCGGGAGGTAGGCGAAGAGGGAACGCACGGTTCTTTTGAGAGATAGGAATACGGATTTTTCATCAATCAATCGTCCATTGCCTATAATGAAACGGATGCAGCCGAACAGCCTTCAGTATTTATAGTACGTTAAAAATATTTCAAAATATTAACGCTTTCTTTAATCGTTATCTACAGGACAGAATGCGCTTCGCTTTCTTTCACTTATTTACCAAATGGACAACATATAGATAGATAGGTAGATAGATAGATAGACAGACAGACAGACAGACAGACGGTGAGTTATGAAACACAAATTGTTTGGATGTGCCACCGTGCCATATACTTACCCACTCTTCTGGGAGAGTTGCCAGTTCGCCTCTATGAGCACTCTTGCGTGCGTGAGTCAAAAAGTGGATTTTGCTGCGGGCAATTATTTTGGTCTCGTTTGTCACAGGCAAAGCGATGCGTGAGGGAAGCGCGGACAGTATGGGTGATAAACAGTACTTCCACACACTTTTCTTCTTTTTTTTTTTTTCTTTCTTTTTTTTTCTTCTTTTTTTTTGTACGTTGAATCGTTCAGGCAACCCACAGCAGCACAATATTAACTCAAAATCGATAGCCGCTAACTTGCACACGCGGAAAACGTCGCATCAGACAAGTCGAGAAGTTGTGAGTTATGTGCGCTTTTTTTGTTTGTTTGTTTGTTTTTTTGTTTTTTGTTTTTTTTTTGTTTGGTTTGGGTTTTGTTTGTTCTTTCAAATATCGTGAATAACGTAGCTTCACGGTAGAAAATCCTGCGTGATTTCAGCAGTGATTGAGACAACTCTCCTATTGCTAAGTAACTCTCTCTCTCTCTCTCTCTCTCTCTCTCTCCTCTCTCTCTCTCTCTCTCTCTCAAATCCAAAGTTAGCAAGAACTCTAGAAATTTAACAAAACTCCAGGTTCCCAAACCAAGGACTGACCTATTTAAAACAAGTCTTTGTTATTCTGGTCCTCTTCTGTGGAACTCACTTCCGCCAGAGCTGAAA
Source organism: Conus canariensis (assembly GCA_033310375.1). NCBI lineage: Eukaryota > Metazoa > Mollusca > Gastropoda > Neogastropoda > Conidae > Conus > Conus canariensis. The sequence goes on along the minus strand of CM065730.1, from coordinate 15,867,064 downwards.
TGACATCGAGGCTCAAAATCTTACAGACGAAAATTGTTTAGGTACTTTGCACACTCACAGTAGTGACGAAGCACTGAAACACACTCAGAACACACAGACAGAGAAATAACCTGACACAAATTGACATCTGTTCAAGACTGAAACAGACTCAGAACACACAGACAGAGAAATAACCTAACACAAATTGACATCTGTTCAAGACTGGAACAGACTCAGAACACACAGACAGAGAAATAACCTAACACAAATTGACATCTGTTCAAGACTGGAACAGACTCAGAACACACAGACAGAGAAATAACCTAACACAAATTGACATCTATTCAAAACTGGAACAGACTGAGAACACACAGACGAACAGAAACAAAAGCAGGTAAACTGGGTTTGACTGGTATGAGAGGAGCTTTTAAATGAGGCAGGGAACAGTAAACAGAGAATAATAAGTAAATAGGGTAACTCTTGTTCCAATGATGTGTTCTGTTTGACTATATTCAAAGATTACAAAAAGTCTGTGCCAGTTTCACATAATAAATGTTAATTTGTGTTTGTTCATTTATCTAGCTGTGGCTGCTGTGTATATGTATCATGTACAGGATATACGGGCAAGATTTTTGGAAAATATGTCTTTGTTTGATGTGTGTTTTGTGTTGGTATTTGTGCTAGGCGATATGGTTTCGTTAGCAGCATTCATTCAGAGTTGTAGGCTGTTTAATGATCTCATCCTTTCCTTACTTGCTCGTTATTTACTGTTTTCTGCTCCCTGCCTCAATCACGATTTTATTTCTCTGGACTATGGTCAAGATGTTAAAAAAAAAAAAAAAGGCTGCGTCAGACTTGAATAAAAGTCATTTCGCGTTTGTTCTTTTTCCAGTTATTGTTATGTACATTTGTCAGGTGAATGGTGTATGGGCAAGTTCGGAATTCTTGCGGATGTCTCCTTGTTTGTCTGTATGCTCTGTGTTCATATTTGAGTCAGGCGATGTGGTGTCGCAAGCAGCATTCGTTTGGACTTATAGGAGGTGTATTTGTATACGGATGATATGTAGGCCGCTATATGCTCTTATGTTGCGATATGAATTGGAGCATTTCAAATATTTCACGTTTGGGTTACAATGTGCAAGTTGCCCATGAATTGTTGATAGATGCTGTCGGGACAAGTCTGAATAATTGTACATTTTTTTTTTTTTTTTTTTTTTACTGACTATAATGTATAATGTCAAGACAACCTTCAAGGTTGCTACACATGCGTGTTAGAATAGTAACTGCAGCGTAAGTTGTGATGTCATGAGAATTATTTGCTTCTTTGAGTGATTCGTGTGAATTGAAAGAGAATGAACGTATGAAATCAATACATATGACTGCAGAATTTTCAGTCAGTCATTAATATGATAATTGAAATACTAGATTAAAAGTCAGCATATTTAATGTGGCCAAGTTTGTGTGGAATATATTTCTATCGATGCAATCTCTTATAAAAACGACTTCACAAGATTTTCAGGAAAGAAGTGGCGCTTGCAATCAACTTAATCAATGTTCATGTCCGTGAAGCTTTGTGTCATTTTAACATGTGTATAAAGGAAGCTACTGAATGTTTGAAAGACAAATAAAATATATTAACAATGATAAAATCCCAAGACTTGATCCTATGTTCATATTTTGTTGAATAAATTCCTCCGTTCGTATGATGACAGGCACTGCAAGGCAAGACATGAACAGCACTACTTTCTTTGACTAGAACAGAAGAAATTCTTCTAAGCATGAACAGTTTTCTAATAACATAGATACGGATACTTGATTTTAAAATTTTAAACTCTTGCTCTTGCTCTTGATATAAATGATGATATGTTACAGTTTACTGAAAACGATCCCGAACTTGAAATGCACAATTAAGATTTACCAGTCTCTATAGAAAATGTTTTGCTTGCCATTGGGAAAATAAAACACTGTAAAGATGTATACTGGCTATGTATCATTCAAGAATTCTTTAAATATGGCTGTAAACCTAGTCCTGTCTTGCATTTTCTGATAACCTTTTTTAGCTGTCTGTTTGACAAAGGAATTTGTTCTGACAACTGGACATAATCCATTATTCTAGCCCTCTGCAAGAAAGAACTTGCAAACAATCCCAGTAATTACTGATGCATTTCCCTTGTGATGCTTCTAGTAAGTTGTATAACACTATCAATGAGCTAGACCACTGGAATGGGTAGAAGAAAATAATCTTACTGGAGAATTTCAAGCTGTATTTAAATGTAATAACCCTCCTGTAGACCATATGTTTTCTCTGATGGCCTGTATTCAGAAACAGTTCTCTTTAATCGTTACCTTTATGTGGATTTCGTTGATTTTTGGAAAGCTTTCTATTCACTGAGTAGAAGCATTCTACGACCAGTTCTGTCAAAATGATAGCAAAAGTCAAAATGAATTATATCAACGTATAATAAGTATATGTAACTTTGTAACCTTTAGAGAAAGAAGTAGAGGGAAATTGACAGATTAATCATGGATACTAGTGGAGTTAAACAGGGTGAGATGTGCGTGCTCCTATTCTATTTTCTCTGTTTATTACTGAATTAACATTTGAACTTTGAAACAATGGTAGAGATGGTGCCCAATTTACGGGGGACTGTTGTAGAACTGTTAATGCTCATGTTGGCAGATGAAGTCTTTTTGGTATCTGAAACAGTTGCTGATTTACAAACGCAATGAAATGATCATCTATGGCGCGCTGCTCCTTCTCTACAGCTGAGAGCAAATATATACAGAAGAACAATATAATTATGTCCATTTAGGAGCAAGGGAACAGTGGATCTATAACGGAGTAACTATGCCCGTCGTAAATGTATGTAAATACTTAAGCATCCGTTATCCAAAAGATTGTTTCTACTTTTATTGTATAGATCTAGCGAACGAAACAAAGAGTACGTTTTTGTCTGTAATGAGGAAATTATAGAGTATGGGGAAATCAGTCGTTTGAAGCATTTGTACAACTAGTTGACTCAGATCCTGGTCATTGTGCAATATGGCACCGAAAATCTTGAGCCCCAGTCAGGCTGCAGTTAGTTGTGGGAAAGATTTCTTCCAACCATTTTGTTTGTGGGGAGACTACCGGATTCCCAATAAAAGTAAAACTACTTTAATTATGCTCTTCGAGGTATTCAGTACTGGCTGAAATTCAAACAGATGAACGTTTGCAGATTATCAGAGACAGCATACAACAGGTTATATCCTGGATGCTAGGGGGAAAAACAAACTGGGCTGGAGATCGAGAGTCAACTTATATGAAGTGGGTTTCGGTTACGTCTGAGTAGATGTTGATGAAGGATATGAAACGACTTTTATTCGAATGTTCCGCACTAGACTCGTTGATTGTAGATGGCAAGAACGGAATCCCCATAAGAATGAAATAGCAATTTTTAAGATCTATAGACTATTTAATTCTTTGCGTCGTTATTCAACTTACGTGTCAATAAAATTGAACAAAATTTTAATATTTGTAGTAACAAAACTTAGATTCGTAATACTGGCTATCTCTGTTCATCATTTTCATTATAGGCAGCACATTATCTTCCTTGTCCATTCTGTAAAAAGACATGTGAAATTGAATTAATTTTGTATTCAAGTGTACTGGTTATAATAGTCGTAGAGATGAGTTTATTCCACCTACATATTATAGACAACCAAGTATGTTTAGATTCGTCTTATATGCGGCCTGTACTAACGAGGACGTTGTTAGGAAAATTGCCATATGCCTATAAAAGCCGTCAAATTTCGGTTCACACAATTCTCTTAATTATTTACTGTTTTCGTTTATGTTGAGTTAAATCCACATCATTTTGAAAACACACAACAGAATGCGAATGCTGTTCATAACAGCAAGATGAAAGAAAAAGTCATGTTTTTAGATGAGTTACTACATTATTCCTTCCACCCCCCTAACTCTCCGCCTCAACCCCTCCTCCCTTCTCAACGCACCGTAAATAGTAAAGTTTTCTGATTGGTAGCCGAACAACGAAATTACAGAATTTTTGCTGACATTCAGAGAAAACTAAAGTAGAGAAAAGAAAGCCAAAGCGCCACAGTTGACAGTTCTGAAAAGAAAGCCAAAGCGTCACAATAGACAGTTCTGAAAAGAAAGCCAAAGCGCCACAATAGACAGTTCTGAAAAGAAAGCCGAGAACAAATTCAGAAAAAAGCAACCAACCAACCAAACAAACAAAAAACGCACAGTATTCACCTGGCGAGGGAGAGGGGAGGAGTAAAATCCGTATTATCATTTTTTTCCCGCTGCGTTTTGTTGACAACGATGAGAAATACCAGGTTTGGCTGCATGCCATGCACATCCCTATACTCCCACCCTCCACCATCCCATTCTACCCCCACCCGCTCATTTTGCAGTTTGTCTCACCCTCCCCTGATCCCTTTTCCACCCGACCCCTTCGTGTCTCTACCCCTATGGGAGCATGCTAGCTTCGCACGCCGATTGAAGCAGTGTTCACGTGGACACGGTCATTATCCTTCAAGAAAACAGGCTCAAGCTGATATCCCTGAGGGTCGCAACTGCTTTCCTTAAGATGATGCCTGTTTCCCCCACAAGGTCACAAGAGTGTTTCCTATTTTCTCAAGGAAACCAATTAATATTATAGGTGTTATCCCTGTTT
>CM065730.1:15827403-15857403 GCA_033310375.1 Conus canariensis | reverse complement strand
TCATATATGTTCATTCCTCTTATCATGATAAAGAGTACCTTTATTTCAGATGCGATTTTTTCCCCCAACCCACCCCCTTCTAGTCTTAATTTTTGTGACAGGAGGCAAAACATCATCATTGGTTTTACATGAGACAGTTTATGACCAGTGTATTAGTATCGATAAAGTTCAAATTAAATCTTATAACAATGTTAATGTGAAAATCATTCTTTGCTGAATACAGCTTGAGTCAGTGCATGTGAGCGTCTAAGCTGAAGAGCACTTTGCATTTCAACACAGTCGAAAGAGTGCAGAAGGTGTTCATGGGAGAAAAATAGAAAGAAAGAGGGGACAGCGGTGTGGTGAGAGGTGGAAAGGAGAGAGAGGGACTGGGGGAGAAGTGGGAGGAAGGGTAGAGTGGGATTTGAGAGGAGGAGGGGGGGGGGGGGAGGAGGGGAGAGACATAGGGAAATGCACAGTAAGTACCACACACATATACATCCACGCATAAACTCGCACTCGCACACAAACATCTCTGCTACCATTACCACCAGAACCACCACAACAACACGCACTCTCTCTCTGTCTCTGTCTCTGTTCTCTCTCTCTCTCTCTCTCTCTCTCTCTCTAACATAATTATCTTTAATGGATGAAGAATTCTTTCGGCTTTTTGATCATCTGCACAGCAGAAAATCATACACAAATTGACAGTATAAGTCACATGCTACATGTTATTGTGAAACCATATCTAGAACAACATGTTGAACAGAATACCCCAACCCCTTCCACCCCACACCATCCCACCCTATCCCCACGAATTACTGTTGTTTCTACTCACTTCTGCTGGGCTGCTAAAGAATCCACAAGATGTTACATTCTTATTAGTTTCTCAAGAAAGTGAGAGGGGAAGGAGAGAAGTTTGTGTGTATGTGTGTGGGAGGAATAATGGGCTGGAGATAACAATGGGTGGATGGTGTGTGGAGGGGTGGGGGCAGGGGACAAGGGAATAAGACATGATGGGGAAGAGGGAACATACACACACATGCACACACCTCTCTCCACCATGCACTGTCTTACTGTGTTTAATGAACATGCCGGATAAATATTAGCTCTTAAAATACTAAAGTAAGAAAGAGAAACGCCAAGAAAGAATCACGTACCCTTTTAATAAGACAAAACATAAGTAAAACAAAGTAACTGAATAAAAGCAATGGTGAAAAGAGAAACAAAGCGCCGGAATTTTAAAAAACAAAACAAAACAAAAAACCCACCAACAAGGTGTCATCACTCCATCATTATTTGAGGGTTTCTGTCCAAAACTGATGGCGGGGAGGGCCTAATGGTAGTTTTGAATGCAATTTGAAACTTGTCAAAATACATGCCACAACAAGGACTTTGCACTAAATCACTGTAAAATCCATGTAAGCGTTTTGAAGCTTGTATCTTGATGGCCATATGAAAGTAAACGAGGAAAATCAACTTTCAGACACTATAAAAGATTCTCGAAACAATCGAATTCCACTCTTTTAATACTCGACTCCTTAAGCAAGGCCTTGGCGCATTTATTTTTGATGTGCAGCCTGTGCATATGGGTGACTGCCCCCATCTGTTGTACTTCCTGGTCAGGATGGCTGGAGAGAGAGAAGGGGAGAGAGAGAGAGAGAGAGAGAGAGAGAGAGAGAGAGAGTGTGTGTGTGTGTGTGTGTGTGAGAGAGAGAGAGAGAGAGAGAGAGAGAGAGAGAGTGAGAGAGAGAGAGAGAGTTTCCATAGAAAGGCCTCTGGCCCATTAAGAGGGGAGGATAGCTATATCATGTATCATCGAGAAAGATATGAAACAGTTCAAACTCAATTTTAGATTGCTACAACGACAAGAACAAAATTGCCGACGTAAGAGGCTAGTTCTAGTTGCAAGGTGAGGCGACTGCAGGCGGAAATCTAAACAAATTTGAAAAGTTTATGATAACGCACCGCAAAAAAAAAACAAAAAAAACCAACAAACAAACAAACAACAACAACAAAACGTAGACAAACGAATCACATATTGCCTGAATAAGACCTAAGAGGTCGAAACGCGTAGTGTTTTCTCTTGTGGTTCGTTTGTCTGCGTTTATTTATTTATTTTTTCTTTTTTTTTTTTTGGCGGTGCGTTATCAATAACTTTTCACATTTGTAAGAGGTTAGCTTTTCTCTCATCTTCTATGTGTATGCTTAATGAGAGAGAGAGAGAGAGAGAGAGAGAGGAGAGAGAGAGAGAGGGGGGGGAAGGGGGGGGAGGGGGGATTACAGAACTCGTTCTCTCTCATCAGGTGATACACTCTCAAACAAATGTTGCTGAGCTGAAGAAGGGAGGGGTATTGCGGGCGGACGGGAGGGGGGGGGGGGGGGATGAGACGGGGAGGATCGACAGAATTAATTTTGTTCTCGTTCAGCCAAAGAAAGAGTTTGCCAAAAAGTTGTTGATCCGCGCCTGGAAAGAATAAAAATGCCGATTGTTTCATGGACCAATCAGAGAACGTGACTGTGTATGCTGCACGCAATCAATGATGGCAGTACACAATTAGAAAGATACCTGTTCTAAGATTTAGTCCTAACCGACAGCATTTATCATTTTGTATCGAAAATGAAATGGATTTTACAATGAAAGGTGGCTGATTATGACTCTACGGTTCTCTCTGTTTCGTGTCTCTGGTTCTGTTATATTGTCATTTAAAGTGTGCGTCACGTTACACGCTTCTCTAAGCTTTCCCACGATTGGTCCCAAACCCCTGCGCTTTATAGCTGTGGGTGCCGTCTTGGACAAACATGCCAAAGGGACAGAACTGACGCGAATGCCGCGTTGCAGTCAAATATTTGTGTCCCTTGTATTTGTCTAAACCCACCTCTAAACGAATCTCTGAGAGAGAGAGAGAGAGAGAGAGAGAGAGAGAGAGAGAGAGAGAGAGAGAGAGAGAGAGAGAGAGAGAGCACATGGGGTGGGGGGGGGGGGGTAAGGAAAGACAGAGGGGGAGAACACGAGAAGATGAGAGGTAGAGAAAGAGGGATGGGAGGAGGGAAAGATAGGTGGAGTGTGAGAGACAGCCTCGAGAATGAAACGATTTAATCGGGAAAGCCCAAAGCCCAGAGAGAGAGAGAGAGAGAGAGAGAGAGAGAGAGAGGAGAGAGAGAGAGAGAGAGAGAGAGAGAGAGAGCAATCAAACATGGCCCTAATGCTTTTCATCTCCAGTGTTGGAGCGGATCAAACATCAAAATTCTTTAGTGTGTGTGTGTGTGTGTGTGTGTGTGTGTGTGTGTGTGTGTGTGTGTGTGTGTGTGTGTGTGTGTGTGTGTGTAAAAGGAGTGCAAGAGTCATGTGTGTGTGTGTGTGTGTGTGTATGTGTGTGTGTGTAAAAGGAGTGCAAGAGTCGCGCGTGTGTGTGTTTGTGTGTGTGTGTGGGGGGGGGGGGGGGGGGGGGCATGTGCTTCAAATGCACCTACAAGAAAACATATCTTTTGCTACAATAAGAACTCAGATATCGAGAGCACACACACACACACACACCACACACACACACACACACACACACACACACACACACACACACACACACACACGGACGCAAGATTCCACGCTACCACACGGCCGAGCAGATCAAACGGATCAGGATGCCTAAAGACAAGGTGGACCACTCACCAGCAACTGGAGAGAGATCTACCCTCCTCTCAAACACCAGGTAAGTTCTGATCAACCGAGTGGACTTACAATTCAACTCATCAAGAACATCCCCTCTCTTTATGATGAGATAATGTTGGGGGAAAGTCAGCCTAAACAAAGACTGCTTTGACTGAAGTTCTGTTGATTTGTATATTTCACTCTTGCATACACAAGTAAAGTGGGCGTGTGAAAGTACACTTAAGTTCTGTCAGTTATTTGTTTTTCATACATTATTTCATGTTTGAACTCATCCCTAATTCGGTGTGTCACTCGGAGCTACCAGCACAAGCCGAAGGAGAATATTCCGGAGCCACTTTTGAGTGTTTTTAACAGTCCCGAGAAAAATAAAAGTTTCATTCGATGACTAGTACTGGAAAAATGCTCCTTCCATCACTAGTAAAAGAGAAGGTGGAGTTGAAATTTTATTACACAAATTGCTCTATAACTCTAATATAGAAAAAAAAAATCCGAGTCCCTCCCCTAAAGGACTACACCTACTTCCCCCAATACTCGTCACAGTTATACTGACGGCAACGTATGGTGTATTTTTTGTTGCATCCAAAGAAGACATCTTCGTCGAAAACTCATCTGTCTGTTTCACATCTTACATTAAATCGACATTACTTTACTCTTTGTGTGTCCATTATTGTTTCACCTCTTGATATACAGTAATAATTGCCCCCAAAAGGTAAAACCGTGACCGTCATTTTCAGTTGCGTGCTGTATATGGTGCCAGGAAACATGGGATTCCACATGAGTTGACTGTTTACGCTCCGTCCTCCACTCCCCGCCGTGCGGCGTGGAAAAGTTGGCTTCGGGCTACTTAGAAATCTGTGTCAATGCTTGGCGCAATTCCTCAAACACATGCAATGCGTACTTTTAAATCGGGCTTATAGCACCAGTTGATCAAAAACACTTCGAAAAGCATCAGTGATATACACCTATTGCCTTATAGCCAGAAAGTCGCTGTTTTAAGTCGGAAGATGCCTAAATGGGGCTGCAATCTCAAATTTCGTTCTCAGTGACGAGTAGGCTGTCCGGTCGCCAGGCTTTCGCCTGTGGATAGATGATGTCTTTGAAAGTGTTGTACGCAAACTGTTTACAACTTAGTGAAATGTAACGTACACACTACACTAAGGAAAGGTTTTAAAAACACAACCGTGAAACACAATTGGGTAAGGCCACGTATAGCTCGAGTTCGGTACGTAGACACGTCCCTATCAAAACTGTACGGTGTAAGGAAATCGCGCGAGAATGTGCGATACGGGTTCGATACGTTATTACGTATCTAGCCCGTACCGGAAAAGAGACGCGGAGTATACAACTGTATATTATCATAACGACTTGGCAAAGATTGAAAATGAATGGAAAAAAAAAAGGGGGGAGGGATTGAGAGTGAAAGAAAACGGGAATGAACACTACAAAATCCCTCACTAACAGCATTTGGGGACCATCTTAGTCCACCTTGAAAACAGAACCATTTATTGCCTGTTCAAAAACCTATCGTCCGCTGACTCAAACTCATCAGTGAGACACGCACGCGTGTGCATGCGTGCGCGCGCGCGCATGTGTGTTGTTGCTGTTGTTAGTCTGTTTAATGTCTGTTCACTAAAAGTGATATTAGACGGTGGGAAAGGATGGGAGAGAGGGGAAAGGATAGGGGAAAGTGGGAAGGAGCTGACTGCATGTAAAAGTTTGATATGAACGTAGGTGTGTTTGTCGGTACTTGCATGAGTGTGTACAAGTGTTTAAGATAGAATTATTGCTTAGGGAAAATGGGTAAAAATGTTGGATAATTATCAAACAATGAGTATCAAAGCTATGAGCTGTGTGTGTGTGTGTGTGTGTGTGTGTGTGTGTGTGTGTGTGTGTGTGTGTGTGTGTGTGTGATCCTCTTGTTTCTTTGTTTTTAGATAGTCCACTGAGGACATCAAATTTTCGTCGGAGCCAGACATTTTGTTACCACCGTAAATACATTCATGACCGCATGGCATTTCTGATCCTGATGGCAGTCATTGCTTTCTCTTCTTTAGGTGGGAGACGTAATTCACACATAGTTGCATACATGGACATTGCTGTATATACAATGTTTAACTTTCTGTCTGTATACCACTGCAATCGCCACGCTATGGAGTTACCTGTATTGACTGACGAAAGGGAGACAGATGATGCGTAAGAGAGGGAAAGAAAGGCAATCACAGAGACGGACAGAGAGACAGAGAGCAGTGGTGAAGGGAAAGAAAGAAAGATGCATGCGCTCGCACACACACACACATGCACAGAGAGAGAGAGAGAGAGAGAGAGAGAGAGAGAGAGAGAGAGAGAGAGAGAGAGAGAAGAGACAGAGACAGAGACAGAGAGAGAGAGATGCATGCGCGAACACGCACGCACGCACACGCGCGCGCGGACACACACACGCGCGCACACACGCGCGCACACACACGCACACACACACACACACACACACACACACACACACACACACACACACACACACACACACACACACAGCGAGCGAGCGAGAGACAGACAGACAGACAGACAAACAGACAGACAGGCGACAAAAGTAGCCCCGGGCGAAAGGGAAGAATAAAGGTGTTAGTTGACATTCAGTGGCCCGCGAGCTGTTTTTGTCTTCCGCCGATGTGATATTTTGACCTGGGACTTCTGATTCAGGGTGCCCATTATCTCCCCCTCCCCATATTTCACCATCCCACTCCCACTCTGCCTTCGTTGTCCTCGTTTTCCCCCGCACCCCCCCCCCCCTCTCTCTCTCTCTCTCTCTCTCTCTCTCTTAAAACTGTAGGCACATGGAAGACGTTCGGGTGGAATTATATGTTTGATAAGAAATGAGCTATGTTCCTTCGTCAAACCCATATGTGTGGAGTCTCATCTTTTTTATGCTTTTCTATTGGATAAATACCTTTTCGGCTTTTGAAGACACATAATGTATGTTTGTGCATATATACCACCAGAGAATTCACCTTATTATGTGCATTTTGATTGTGAAAATAGCATTTCTTTATTGGAAGATTTCTTATGTGACTGTTCGCTTTATAATAAAGAACATGATACGTACGTAGTAGAAAGAAACTCGTGGAGAGCGTGGCAGCAGAGAGTCCTCAGAAGAGAAGTCCCCTTCAAGCAAGTGTTTCGGCCCTTATCTCCTGACACTCTAGGGGGGTTGGGCCACACCCGGTTCATGACTCTGGATGTCCCTCTGCTGCCCCTTTTTTTTCCCCATCTTGGGACGAGCCATGGCTGGGATTCGAACCCATGACCCTCTGGACATGCTCATTTTCCACTTACTGACTCGCACTCTAACCACTGAGCCACTGGGACACCTGATATTTGTTGGAAAGTTAAGCCTTATGAAGTTCACTTTTGTTCCTCCTTGAACAGATCCAGCTTGAACACCTCTCTGCCGCTTCTGCCATTGCTTTCAGGGCTCTGGCTTTTTCCTTCCCTGCAACTGAGAGCTGTTTCATGAGGCTGTATGCAGACGTTCCTACAAATCCCCTAGCTCCAATTTCTGCAGTGAGGACTTTGACCTGATAGCCTTCTCTCCTCAGGCTGTTTGCCAGATCAGCATACTTTTCAGTCTTGTAGATTTGAGCTGCCTCCATTCTGTTCTCACATGGCACCGTGAGCTCGATCATGATCAGCTGCTTGGTTGACTGAGAGTGGACTACTATGTCTGGTCTCATGCTACTCTTGCTGATGATCTCTCTGGGTGACTCTTCCGTTCTGGGAGGTCTGCAGTGCACTCCCAGTCATCTGCCCTGTCCAGCAGACTCTGCCTGCATGTTCCGAGTGGCACTGTTGTTCTTGGCCATGATTTGCCGCCTCCTGCCGTGAAAAATGTTGCGGGTGCTTTTGGAGTCCTGATTTTCCCTTTTGTGGTGTTGGAACTAGCCCAGACTACTTGTACAATCTCTTTGAGTACTTGGTTGTGCCTCCATGTGTACCTTCCTTGAGCCAGGGCTACTTTACATGAGCTTAGGACATGCTCCACTGTTTGTTTTTCACGGCAGAGGGGCATGCAGGATCGTCTGTTTTTCCCCACTTCACCAGGTTTGCATTTGAGGGCAGAAGGTCATATGCAGATCTGAGAATGAAGCTGATCCTGAGAGGGGCCATGTGCTAAATGTCATTCCAAGTGATACTTCTTTGGAGTGCATTCTCCCACGTTGTCCATTGCCCTTGCTGGCTCTGCTGGACTGCTTTCTGGAGTCTTTTTTGGTCTTCTTCTTTTCTCATCTCCTGAATCATCATGTCTCTTTTGGCTTTTCCTTTGGCCTTTGACCACCATTCAGTTTTGGTCCCCCCCCAGTCCTTGTCTGTTGGTCTGTGTGTGTCCTGTTATTTCTCTGATCTTGAGACTTTCTTTTGCCGAATCCATCGCCTCTTGAACTTTCCATTTTCTGCCTGTCTTCAGCTGGGGCTTGATTGCTTCTACCACCTTGTCTCCTGAGTCCTCCAGCATGCTTTGAAGTCTGATCTTCCCTGCTTTGTATTCCTCCAGGATGGATTTCAGAGGCAGTTTCAGCTTTGCTTGGCGACAGTACAGCGCTATGTCAGTCAGACAGGGTGGGACACCAAGCCATTTCCTTGTGAACTTGTTGATTTGGGCTTCCATTGCCTCCACTGTGCTGGTGCAAATGTCGTATATCATCAGAGGCCATAGGGGCTTTGGTATCAGCATGAACTGCAGATCCCAGACCTTGTATTTGCCAGGAAGCCCACACAGGTCAATGGTTTCCAAGCCTTCTTCCGACATCTGTTTGGTTTCTTTTGCTCTTTGTGTGTCTTTCAACGTATCATCATGCCATCTTCCAAGGCTCTTGACTGGTTCTTCTGTGACTGTTGGAATGGCCTGGTTGGCAACACTGAAGACCACAGATTCGGCCACTTTTCCTTTCCTCAGTGAGAGACTCCGTGATTTCTTTGGCTTGAACTTCATTCTGGATGAGGCAACTATGTCGTCCAGCCTCTCCAGCACATGACGTGTCTCGTCTTCTCTGGATGAAATCACTGTAGTGTCATCCATGAAGGCCTTGAGAGGGGGCATCTTGTATCCATCGCCAAGGTCTGTTTGTCTTGCGTTGCTTGTTGCTGCTTTCAAGATGCCAACACGAACAGTACTGGGGAAATTGCACAGCCCATTGCAATGCCCACTTTCAAGTTGATCCAATCTGTTATATACTTTTTGGTAGAGAACCGCATTGAGAAGCCATTGAAGTACTTCTTGAGCATGTCGCGGATGTTCTTTGGCACATGGTACATCTCAAGAGCCAACTGTATCATCTCATGGGGTACAGATCCATATGCGTTTGCCAGATCAAGCCACACTACGTCCAGGTCTCTCTTTTCTGTTTTTGCTCTTTGGATTGCGTCCCAGATCATTGTGGCGTGTTCTACACAGCCAGCCACGCCTGGGATGCCACCTTTCTGGACTGACACATCCAAGTACTTGTTTTCCATGAGGTACTTGGTCAGCCTTGCTGCCATGACAGAGAAGAAGAGTTTCCCTTCGACGTTCAGTAGTGATATTGGTCTGAACTGGCTGATGTCACGTGAGTTTTGCTCTTTGGGGATGTACACACCATCTGCCGCCATCCACTGGCCGCTGATCTTCTGGTTTCTCCAAGCTGATCGCAGCAGCCTGTGGAGCCACTCCAGCACCTTGGGACATTTCTTGTACAGCTGGTAAGGTATTCTGTTTGGCCCTGGTGATGATTTGGCTCTGGCTTTGTCGACCACCTTCTTGATTTCCGCCAACGTTGGAGGCTTGTCATTGAACTGTTCCTCAGGGTTGGTTGGCCACACTAGACCTTGAATGTCGAGTGGTGCTTTGTTCTGTGAGTCAGAGTATGTTTTCCTCAGATGCTGCTCAAGAACTCCTTTGTCCACACTTAGGGTCCCAGATTTTGGCTGCTCAAACAGTGTTCTGGCAAACTGGAAGGGGTCTCTGAAGAAGCGTTCTTGAGTCTTCTTCTTTTTGCTCTTCCTCTTCCTCGCAGATTCCGTTTTGCTGAGGGCGCTGTGTTTTGCTTTCAGGTCTTTCCAGAGTTTTTCCAAGCCTTGTTTTTCAGCTGGCAGTGCGGTCTTCATTTGCTTCTTGAGGTTTTTCTTTTGGACCCTGATCTTGTCCATCTCTTCTTGACGTCTGGATTTCTTTGGAGGTATTTTCTCTTTGGGTAGTTTTGCTCCATAGGCGTCTCTACATGTGGCATACACAATGTCCCCATATGTGGCTAGTTTGTGTTCCAGGGTGCTTTTCCCTATCAGTGCATCGAGTCTTTCGACGATTTTTGCATCCAGTTTCTCCCAATCTTCAGTTTCGTTTGCTCGTGGCAGGTTGAGTTTCAGGCGCCTGGCATCGAGGGCCTGTGCAAATTTCTCATCCGAACCAACAACGTGGATGTCCTTGGCACTGTGGTTTAAATCCTGGCCTTGGTCTTCCGACGTCTTATCTGCTGATGCAGTGCGCTGCTGCTCATTCAGATGAGTCTTCACACATCCCATCTTTGTTCTGTGAATCTTCATGCCACGGGTGGTAGCGAAACGCTTTCCACAGACACATGGATATTCCATTTGGTCCATGTTCATAGTCCGTTTGGGATTTGCAGTCGTGATTGGTTGAGCACCGATGGATTCATCATTCTCTTCCCCTTTCGGTGAATCCGGGGAGCATCTTTTCTTTTTGTACTTAGTAGCCACATGTTGAAGGCAAAGTGGGGAGCCAGCCCACAGAGCCCTTGGTTCTGGTCTTTCCCAGTGTCCTCCGGTCTTTCCCGGACGTCCTGCGGCCTATTCCCGGAAGTCAATGGTTTACCCATGCATCAGTAGAAAGAAACTCGTGGAGTAGTAGTAATTAATGGAGATTTAAATAGTGGAATCCCACGTGTGTGATTTTGTTAATCAACATTCGAGTGGTCCTTTGAACTTGAACAGAAATGTTGAAGACCGTGTGCTTAATAATTATGGCAAAATGTTACTTGGTATGTGCAATATTTAGACCTGTATATATTGAATGGTATGCCTCAGGGTGACCTTCTCTCTACAGATGCTACAAAAACTCTCATTTGTGCATTTGTCTTATCTAGAATAGATTACTGCAACTCACTTTTGGCCGGCCTTCCAAAATGCCTGATAGAAAGATTACAGCGAATCCAAAATCATGCAGCCCGAGTCGTCTGTAGAGCAAGAAAACATGCTCACATTTCGCCTCTCCTCCACTCTCTTCACTGGTTATCTGTCTCAAACCGTATCTCGTACAAAATCTCAACTCTCACTTTCTCTGCTCTCTTTGAAAATGGACCTTCTTATCTCTCAGATCTCCTTAAAATCTACACCCCCTCTCGACAACTACGCTCCTGTGCTGACGACCGCCTTCTGCGAATGACTCGCTTCAGGACTACTACTGGTGAAAGATCTTTCTCTTTTCAAGCTCCAGCGACGTGGAACAGACTGCCAGACTGTCTCAGACATTCAGATTCTATCTCTTCTTTCAAGTCTAAACTTAAAACCCATCTATTTTCTCATAATTAGTCAATGCTGTGGGGAGGGGGGGGGGGGGGGGTACAACCTAACTCATAGCCGTCTGGGCCTTTTCAAATGTAGCGTATGTGTATGTTCTCTATTATATGTATTTGTTGTATGATTGAACGTTATAGGATTAAGTTTTTGTAGTGATATTTGAAGAATAAGTGAATGTCACATTGGTAGGATTAGGATTTGTTAGTTATTGTAGTAATAGTATTTGTAGTTGGGTATAAGGTGTATTATTGTATATGAGAAGGGTGAATGTAGTATGACTTTGTAAAGCGCTTAGAGAAATTCGTTTGATTAAGCGCTATATAAGAAATCATTATTATTATTATTAAGGTCATTAAGCGTACATAGCTGATAATGGCAAAAGTGTAGATGATTACTTTTTACTGTCGTATGATCTGTTTTCAAGAATTTCTGACAGCAACAGAATGAATGTGTCTGATAGAACTGAGTCTGATCATTTGTCTTTGGAATTGTACATTCATTTCTCTATGAATAATGAGATCTGTGTAAAAGATGATGTTCATATTTTCGAAAAGTTTATATGGGAGAAACCCATAGCAGTGTGTTTAGAGACAATCAACATCTGTTCAAACGACATGCAAAGTCAGTTTGAAATGGCGATCAGTTTAAGAGATATAGATATTAACGAAACGCTTGAGATTTTTAATTATTGTATAAAAACTGCAGTAGATTTTATAAAGAAACAAATACACCTTGGTAAGTGTGTGTTAGATGACGACTAGTATGATAAAGAATGTCGTGCTGCTAAAAGAACTGTACTCAATTTGTTGAAGAAATTTGAGCGTACTTTATCTCCACTTGATCGCACTTCTTTATGTATAGCAAGACGTGAGTATAAACATTTGTTAAAGAGCAAAGAGAACCAATTCAATGATACTCTATTAACTGATTTATTACAATCTGTAAATAGTCAAAAAGAATTCTGGGAATCTATGCGTAAAATATCTACAGCAAGAAGGCAGCTTTCGAATGATATTAACATAAACGATTGGTATGTACATTTAAAAGAATTGTTAGAAAGGAAACACAGGTTTGATAATGATCTGGTTCAGGCAGAAAGTAATAGTAACCAAAGTGCTTATGATGCTGTAAACAATGATGATGATGATGATGATGATGATGATGATGAAGACGAAAATAATTTGGAATCAACCCATCTCAGTAGAAGAAATTTTGATTGCGTTAAAACCACTGAAAAATCGCAAGGCTGCCGGTCCCGATGAAATCATAGGACAATTTATCAAAAATGCTTGCGAATCAGATTTGGTTATGGAATTTTTGGTAATTTTTTGAAATTCTCTGTTTGATAGAGAAAGTTTTTTTTGTTTCGCATAACATCTTGCACACACGTAAAATCCCATCACCAACTTTCGGAAGAGAAGGCCAGTTTGGCCGTTGGTATGGATGACACGTTACACATAGCATGCACCCTGCGTGAGAAATGGAAACAATGAAGGAAGTAAGAAATTGAGTAAACGATATTGGACAATATTGACTGGATGACACGGGAAATGACTGAATGAAGCGCCAGCTGGCAGCTCTTCAGTCGGCACTACCCAGGTAGGCAGCCCGTTGTGTAAACGAGTGTGGATTGTAAAGCGCTTAGAGCTTGGTCTCCAGCCGAGAATAGGCGCTATATAAGTATTCATTATTATTATTATTATTATTATTATTAATTCTCTGTTTGATAGAGAAAGTTGGTGTGAATCGATTGCTGTGCCATTATATAAAAAGGGCAATGTTACCAATCCAAACAACTACAGAGGAATCTCGTTGTGCAATGCTTGCAGCAAACTGTACAGTGCAGTAATTAATAAAAGACTTAAAGTTTGGGTTGAGGACAATAACATTACAGGTGAATTTCAAGCTGGCTTTAAACAAAATCATTGCACCATAGACCATATGTTCACAATATTGGCTTTCATTCAAAAACAATTTTGTCTGAACCGTAAATTGTATGTTGCTTTCATTGATTTTGAGAAAGCGATTGATTCTATTAATAGAACCATACTTGTCCTATTTTGTTTAAAAACGTTATTCATGGAAAGATGTATAAATGCATTATGAGTATGTATGACTGTGCAAAGGCAAAGGTACGACATGGTGCTTTTTAACAGATTACATTAACTGTACATCCGGTGTTAAGCAGGGCGATGTTTGCAGCCCAGTTTTGTTTTCTTTATATATTAAAGAGCTGACTTTGGAGGTGATAAACTCTGGAAGACATGGCGCCCATTTTGTAAATGATGTTATGGAAATATTTATTCAGCTGCTTGCTGATAACGTTGCATTAATGTCTGAGACAGTAATAGGCCTCCAAACTCAGTTAAAAACAGTTTGTAAACGGCAGCTAGTTCCTTCTGGCAGAAAGTAAGTTTGAGTGAAAGTAATATTATCGTTTTTAGAAAAGGGGGCTACCTTTCCTCCAGGGATAAATGGACGTATAATGGGTAAATATGCCTGTTATAAATGTGTATAAGTACTTTGGTGTGTATTTCTCTACGCGATTAAGTTTCCCTTTTGCAGATAAAGATATTGCTTGCAGGGCCAAAAATGCATTGCTATGTTTTATGAGAAGTTGTCAAAGCTGAATAATGGATGTCTTGCTTTGTTTTTGAAACTCTTTGATGCTCAAATCCTGCCTATGCTACAATATGGGGCTGAACTGTGGGGTCTTGATGCTGCCGCTACACAATACACAAAAGGTTTATTTATTTGCTTTAAAAAAGGTCTTGGGTGCACCATCACAAACCCTATATGATCTTGTGTATGGAAAGACTAACAGATATCCCATATCTTTGCATTCCACTGTTAAATATATCAAGTACTGGCTCAAATTTAACTCAGATAGCTGCTCATAGATTAGCCCATAAAGCTCATAAAATGCTGCTAGAACTAGATAATAAAGGCAAGATGAACTAGGTATCAAGCGTTAGAGCGAAATTATACGAATATGGTTTCAGGAACCTATGGCTTAACCAAGGTGTCGGAGATATGAACAGTTTTGTTCGTGCCTTTAAAGAAAGACTAATTGACTGTAGGTGGCAAGACTGAAATTTTCATGTTCAACATAGCGACAGGTTTAGTTTTTATAGAACATTCAATGATGTGCATTCTCTCCAAAGGTAATTTGTCCATGACTATGGACAGGCACTTGAAGTTTGTAATGACAACATTTAGAGTTGGTGTTTCTGACATTTTTGTTCATAATTGCCGTTATAGACAAGTAAATGCAGCTGTACTTTGCGCAGCAGCTCCTTCTCAGAGAAGTTCTTAACACATTCCCACCGACAGCTCCATCTACACTGCTGAGTTGACAGCCTTGGTTCTGGCTCTTGAAATGGTCTTGAAATCAAAACATAAAAATTTCCTCATTTTGCCGGACTCACTTTCTGCTTTAGAGGTCATTGCCAGCCGTAACCTCAAGCACCCTCAGTTGCTGAAATTATTCGAACTGTACATCTATGTGAAATCAGATGAAAAAACAACAACTAGTTTTTGCCTGGGTTCCAAGCCGTGTGGGCGTCCGAGGCATTGAGTTAGTTGATCAACTTGCCAAGAGTGCCACCAAGAAAGAGTTGAGCAGATTGTCTATCCCTCACACTGATCTGAAACCCAAAGCCCAGGCTTACGTCAAAGACCTCTAGCAAGAGGAATGGAACTCGCCGACGGATAACAAACTATTCCAATTCTGTCCAAACCTGAAAGAGTTTTTACCATGTTCCAGGGGCGGCGGTAAAGAAGAAAGTTAACAGTCTTGTGCATTTTCCACCCACTTATATTTTGAAAGGTGAAGGAGCTCCGAGATGCATTCACAGTGAAACATGTTCTTTCAGAGTGTTTGGACTTGCGTGACGTGGGACTTAAACACTTTACAGCAAGCTCCATTAAAACTTTGTTCAGAGATGTCCCGCCTGATGTGATCTTTGAGAGATGTCCCGCCTGATGTGATCTTTGATTTCCGAAAGAGAACATCATTTTTCATCTGATCTAAGATTTTACGGAAGAAAGATTTTTAACCAAATTTTTTATGTGTTTTTAGAAGGCGTATTTTAAAGGGATTTGTGAATGAGTTTTCTTCTCTGTTTCTTAAATGAATTGTGACTTTACTTCAGCGCGGAGACAGTCCTATTATAGCCTTTTGCGGTCGGCTGGGCTGCAAGCAGCATTGTTGTTCGTCCATCGAATCGACGAGAACCACTTCAGTCATCTTGGGGTTAAGAGAGGTGAGATCTTCTTCTTCTTCTGCGTACGCAGGCTGATACTCCTGCGGACACTCCCTATATGGACAGGCAAGTATTAATCCTATCTACCCAACAAAAGGAGTGGAGTTTTGTGTGTATGATCGTTTTTTTTATCCCGCCATTAAGGCAGCCATACTCCATCTTCGGGGAAGGTGCATGCTATGTGTAACGTGTCGTCCATACCAACGGCCAAACTGGCCTTCTCTTCCGCAAGTTGGTGATGGGATTTTACGTGTGTGCAAGATGTTGTGCGTGCGTTCACACACGGAACCTCGGTTTATAGTCTCATTCGAAGGACTGTATGGGAAAATTGAGTCAGAACTAATGTTAATTCCGAGGGAAAAATGCCCCTGTACCGAAACGGCCCGGCGGAGATTCGAACCCGCAGCCCGTGGATTACGAGTCCGGCGCTCTACCAATTGAGCTATTCCGGCCCCCAGAGAGGTGAGATGATTTGTGAACACGCAGGTGGCTGATTAAGCCGATGCGTGCACAGAATGTGCGGTGACAGCTTGGACAGGCAATGTGGGGTACCTGCCTTTGATTGCTGGCGCGGGCTTTTCTTGTCCGTCTCTTTTGTTTCGCTGCAGCTGTCCTCCTTTCTTCATATCAACTGGAACCTTTGTGGATAAAGCGCGCCATCTAGTTCGATCCATAGCAGTTTGTTCCAATGTGTCAAGGTTCATGTTAAACGCTTTCAAGGATGTTTTGAGAGTGTCTTTGAAGCGTTTCTTCTGACCTCCATGGGAACGCTTTCCTTGTTGCAGGTCACCGTAGAAGAGTCTCCTGTGTAGCCAGTGGTCTGGGATGCGAGCTACATGACTTGCCAATCGAAGCTGCGACAGCATCAGGATGGTGTGGATGCTCGGCAGGCCTGCTTGGTCGAGCACCTCTGTGTCTAGGATTTTGTCCTGCCATTTTATGTTTAACAATCCTCTCAGGCATGTTGTGTGGAAGTGATTCAGCTTCTTGGCATGCCGTTGGTACACTGTCCACGTTTCACATGCATAGAGGAGTATGGAGAGAACAACTGCTCTATACACCTTCAGCTTGGCCTCCAGACTGATGCCTCTTCTATTCCAAACATTGGTGTGTAGTCTGCCAAAGGTTGCACTCGCTTTTGCAATTCTGATGTTCACTTCATTGTCGATGGTGATGTTCTGGGACAGTGTGCTGTCAAGATAGGTGAATTTATTCACTGCAGCACGTCTCACATCATTGACCGTGATGTTAGGCTCAACGTAGAGTCTGCCTGGTGCGGGTTGATGCAGAACTTCCGTCTTCTTTATAGTTAGGGTGAGACCGAAGTTGGTGCAAGCAACGGAAAACTTGTTGATGCTGGATTGCATGTCAGTTTCTGAGCCAGTATTGAAAGTGCAGTCATCAGCAAACAGAAAGTCTCTGGTGATGTCTGTCATAACCTTAAATTTTGCCTGGAGCCTTTTGAGATTAAACAGTTTTCCATCTGTTCTGAATCTGATGTCTATTCCTACGTCTTCTTCTCTGAAGGCATCAATCAGAATTGCAGAGAACTAAATGTTGAACAGAGTGGGTGCCAAAACACAGCCTTGCTTTACGTCATTTGTGACACGGAATGGGCTAGATGTCTCTCCATTGTCGTGGATACGGGCCTGTATGCCATCATGGAATTGTCGCATCATAGAGATGAATTTCGGTGGGCATCCATATTTGACCATGATCTTCCACAAGTCCTCTCTATTGACAGGATCGACGGCCTTGGTCAGGTCGACATAGGTGGAGAACGGGTCGGCATTCTGTTCCTGACATTTTTCTCGGAGCTGTCTAGCAGCAAATACCATATTAATAGTTCCTCTGTCTTTTCTGAAGCCGCACTGGCTCTTCGTCAAAAGCTCTTGCTCAAGGTGTGTTATAATGCGGTTCAGCAGAATCCTGGCAGGTATCTTGCCTGCCATGGAAAGGAGGGATATGCCTCGGTGGTTGTCACAAGCCTGGATCTTCCCTTTGCGCTCGTACAAATGGACTATAGATGCATCTTTGAACTCATGAGGGATTGTCTCCTGTTGTCACATCAGAAGAAACAAATGATGAAGCTTTTCAGTCAAAGCTGTGCCACCTTCTTTGTAGATTTCAGCAGGTAATGGAGTCTCAGCCAGGAGCTTTGCCACTGGACAGCAAACATGCCACTTTCTGGGTCTTCAAGAGGGTTGGTGCTTCATCCATTTCTTTGTTGGTGGGCGCTTGAAGGAGCCGGTCGATGGCTTTGTCATTGACAGATGATGGGCGGTTTAGCACACTGTTGAAATGTTCCACCCAGCGTTCCAAGATCTGTTGCTTGTCAGTGATTAATGTGTTTCTATCAGCGCTGAGCAGAGGGAATGATCCTGATGGTGTAGGCCCATAAGTTTCTTTCAAGGCATCATAACAATTCTTCATATCTTGCCTGTCAGAATACCCTTGGATCTTGACGGCTTTGTTGCTCAGCCATGTGTCTTGCATCTTTCATAGTTTCTCTTGAACTGTTCTGCATATGCTGTTAAACCATCCTTTTGGGAGGTGGACTTGGTGTCACTGAGGTAAGCTTGGTGCAGAAGATGTTTCTCATCCAGTAGCTGCTGGATGTCATCGCAGTTCTCATCAAACCAGTCCTTGTGTTTCTTGGCGGCTGGTCCCAAGATCCCCGCAGCAGTGTTGTAAACCAGTTCTCTCTGAATGTCGACCAGTTCCCATCCACATTCTGGTTGTCCAGAGAGCAGAGAGGCGGATTCCAAGCATTCCAGAGTGTCTACTATTGCGCCTACAACTGCTACTGGCACTACTGCTACTGTCGCTGCTTGTGCTTCTACAACCGCTGTTGCTGCTGCCACTAGCACTGCTACAGCTGCTACTGGCACGACTGCTGCTGCTCCTGCTGCTGCTACTGCTGTTATTATTATTACCACTGCTACATCTACTACTGCTGCTACTTCTACTACTACTACTGCTACTACTTCTACTACTACTACTGCTACTACTACTACTACTGCTTCAACTACTACTGCGGTTGCTGCCGCCACCGCTGTCACTTTTACTATTACTGTTGCAACTGCTGCTGCGTTTTGCGGTCTTGCTGCTGCTGCTACACACACACACACACACACACACACACACACACACACACACACACACACACACACACACACACACACACCACCACCACCACCACCACCACCACCACCACTACAACCACCATCTTCAGATTCCAATCCTACTCTCTCCTTCTCAGCTCTGCCCATCTCTCCTCACTGTCTCTGTCTTTGTCTCTGTCTCTGTCTGTCTCTGTCTGTCTGTCTGTCTCTGTCTGTCTCTGTCTGTCTGTCTGTCTGTCCTGTCTCTCTCTCTCTCTCTCTCTCTCTCTCTCTCTCTCTCTCTCTCTCTCTCTCCTGCTGTTCTTTTTCTTTGCCTTTTGTTTTTGTCGTCGTCTTAATCGTCATCATCGTCGTCGTCGTTGTTGTCGTCATCGTTGTTGTTCTGGTTGTTGTTGTTCGATAAATTCTTTTAACTTACATTTTTTTTTTTTTTACAAAAGTAAACTCAAAGGCCAGAGTCTCCAATATCTTCATCCCCTCTCTCTCCTTCCCCTCACCCCCCCACCCCCCCCCCTCCCTTTTTTTTTTTTTTTCTTTTCTTTCTTTCTTTCCCCTAAATCTCACTTTGGTTCTTTCTAGTCTCTTGCTTTTGACCGAAAAGGAATACCGTACAAAAATGACCCGGACACACGCACGCAGTTCAGTTAGGGGTTCCTGTCTGCGCGCGCGCTAAGTGTCGTCTGCTGGGCTTTCAATCTCGTGGTTTTTGTGAGCGTGTGTGCATGCCTGTGTGAGTGCTTCGTCTTCTTTTCTTTTCTGTTCTTTTTTCATGTTGTACATCGACGCACGTGCCGACACGGAGTTTTCTTCTTTTGTTTTTTCACTGGTGGTCCAAGTTGATGTTGAAAAGGCCTATGCGACAGGATGGTGCGTGTGCGCGCGTCGAGCACTTTTCTGTCGCAAACTTGACTCGACCGTAGTCAGCTGTTAAGGGCTGTCAAGATTTGATGGACGTCTTGCACGCTGTTGTCGTGGAGTATTGCGAGTGACTGGGATTGATTAAGTCGACGGATTTTGCCGATAGAAGGTTACGAGACGATCGCGGGATTCTCGAATTTCTTTGAACTCTTCCAAGGTAATTGCGTGTATGTGTGTGTGCGTGCGTGTGTGTGGTGTGTGTGTGTGTGTGTGTGTGTGTGTGTGTGTGTGTGTGTGTGAGCGCTTACTAGCTTGCATGTGTGTGTGTGTGTGTGTGTGTGTGTGTGTGTGTGTGTTCATCTTCAGTTTAACGTTTTGTCAGTGACAATATTTTATATAACAGCGTTGAAGAAAATAATGAAATGAAATGCGTGAGTGCGCGCGCGCATGTGTGTATATGAGTGAGTGAGTGTATGTGTGTGTGTATGTGTGTGTGTGCGCGCTGTGGTGTGTGTGTGTGTGTGTGTGTGTGTGTGTGTGTGTGAATGAGTGAGTGAGTGTGTGTGTGTGTTGTGTGTGTGTGTGTGTGTGTGTGTAGGCCTAGATGTGCCAGCGCTTGGTTTAACTAAGTCGTAGAGACACACTTCATCAAGATATTGAGAGGGCGGAAGGATGTGAAGAGACTCGGGGAGAGAGAGAGAGAGAGAGAGAGAGAGAGAGAGAGAGAGAGAGAGAAGCTTAGGAGGCTTCAGCTTGATGTGCCTGCAAAGTCATAATCGAGTCATTAAACACGAAATAGTTGCGTTCACCAGCCGCTGAGAACTGGGTTGGTCTGGAGAAAGACTTTTTTTTTTACTTGCGCTGTTAAAGCCTTTCCTTTATAATCCATGTTTCAGTTTCTTGTTGGTAGAAGTCTGTATGGTTTTTCCTTCTTTTTGTATCGAGGTTTGCCCCTAAGGAACTTCGGATTTAATCCAATGCAGGCACGCTATGCAGCCGTACACAAGAGCCTCTCATCTGGATAAGTGAAGGCGGGGTCCATTGCTATCCTAATCAGAAATGAAAGAGAGTTAGTATGTTTGTGATCCATTTCCCTATTTTGTGGTGAAATTCGTGTATTGGGTCAGACTGACGATAAGAATCTCTCTCTCTCTCTCTCTCTCTCTCTCTCTCTCTCTCTCTCTCTCTCTCTGTGTGTGTGTGTGTGTGTGTGTGTGTGTGTGTGTGTGTGTGTGTGTACCTCTCTCTCTCTCTCTCTCTCTCTCTCTCTCTCTCTCTCTCTCTCTCTCTGTATGTGTGTGTGTGTGTTTATGTGAGTGTGTGTGTGTGTGTGTGTTTTCTCCCCCCCCCCCTCCCGATCTCTTTCTCTGTAAGTATGAATGGATGTGTGTATACATGTATGAATGTATGTGTGTGTATATACATATGTCTATATATATATATATATATATATATATATACATATATACACAATATCTATCTATGTATATTTGTGTGTGTGTGTGTGTGTATGTACACGTGTGTGTGTGGTGTGTGTGTGTGTGTGTGTGTGTGTGTACCTATCTCTCTCTCTCTCTCTCTCTCTCTCTCTCTCTCTCTCTCTTTCTGTGTGTGTGGTGTGTGTGTGTGTGTGTGTGTGTGTGTGTGTGTGTCATTAACTCATCCTGCCTCATCTCTTTCTTGCTTGGTTACTCCATAATTATATGTCACACACACACACACACACACACACACACACACACACACACACACACACACACACACACGTACGCACGTACACGCGCGCGCGCGCTGTCCATCTCTCACTCTTTCTCATTCTCTCTCTAATTCTGTCTGACTGTCTGTCTGTCTCCCTCCCTCCCCTCCCCACAGATATCCACACAACACAACACAACACAAACAACACAACACAACACAACACAACACAACACAACACAACACACACACACACGACGGACGCCAGTTACACCCACATATACACGCATGCACACGCACTGAGAAACGTCCCAATCAGCGATCAGACAGTTCTTGAGCATTGAGAATTACGCTCCACCCCCCCCCCCCCACCCCCCACCCCCACCCCGTCTGTCTGTGTGCCTGTATCTATGTCTGTCTGTCTGTCCGTCCGTTTGTTTGTCTGTCCTTCTGGCTGTCTCTGTCTGTCTGCCTATCTGTTTGTCTCTGTCTGTCTGTCTCTCGCTCTCTTCCTCCCTCTCTCCCTCCTTGAGAGCTATGGGTTTGGGGAAATTAACAAACACGCTTTCTATGATTTAATAGAAGCATTAAATACTGAAGAAACATCACGACCGTTACCGCTGTCATTAAAGCAGACATACACAATATTCGTGCGTATGACACAAGTGCACACTTTCAGTTATATAACTGTATTATATAGTGACTAACACACGCCCAGTCTGTGTCAAATAAACAAATTTTAAGCTTGATCACAATTCATGATGGACTCAGTTCCCACCACTGACTTTTCAGTTTCAATCATTCCAGATCTTTGCCCACTCTCTCCTTTTCCCCAACCTCTCCTCCATCCCTCTCTCTCTACACAAATATGCTCCCCCATTATCCCATCTCACCATGTTTATAGTCACACCCCATCTACTTATATGACAAATTCATAACATAACATATAGAGTATGTCATATACACTCAAACTCAAAGCACCATCTCCACCCCCAGGTATGCATACACACATGGACACATGCACATGTGGACAATCCATAGGGACCTATTTTGATAGGAGTTACTTACTACCCATCCAGCCCCACACTCCTCCCTCCCACGGTTGTTTTTCCCCTCATATCCCCTACTCAGATTTGAAACCAAAAGTGAATGATTATATCAGAAACCTCTGGTAGGAGGATGTGAACTGAATATTTTGGAAGGTATAGATTCTGATCATTTTCCTGTGTCGCTTCAACTTGCTACGCCATTTGGAAACTTTATATAAATTAGTTTTTTTTTTAAAGTGCAAGGATGCACCTTAGAAAAATTGTCTGGAGTGATGAATGCTTCTCGTTGTTTAGTGATACATTATGTAATGAAAGCACAATCAGACAACTTGACATCGCCATAAGTGTAACTGATTTTAATATAAACAATGCTCTAAATATGTTTAACGAATGTTTAATTGAAAGTGCTGAATGTATACAAAAAAAAAAAAAAAAAAAAAAAGAAACAACAACTGCATGTTAACAACGAAAGAGTGTCAAAAGACTGGTGTGATCGAGAACTGTTCATAAGAAAAGAAAGACCAGGATCGAGGCTGTTGAGAATCAGTTGTCGTTCGTTAAACTACACAGACAGGACTACATATGTGATAGCTAGGCGTGAATATGAACATTTACCAACGAGAAAAGAGCAAGAATTCAATAAATCAATAATAAGTGGGCTTGTTACATCTATAGTCTCAGAGAGAGTGTTGCGATGTTGTCCGTAGGATACGGCCACGAAGAAAACATTTAGAAAATAGGGCGATGCCTGTAGTCCAGTTTGATTTTCACCGTTCCTCACTGAGGTCGCATTTGAGGCTGTAACGAGTTGGCCGAATGTCACCCATTCCTTAAGCAAAATAAGGGTAATTCTGCTGATGTTGAGATTTGTTTCCTTGGGTCCTTCAAGTGTGCGAACACCAGTACCACCGGTGTGTGTGTGTGTGTGTGGGGTGGGGGGGGGGGGGGGGGGAGGGGGGTACCTCGAGATTCATGCTGAAGGCGGGAGAGTTACTGGGAAGTAATCAGCATATCCAGGGGGTAGTAACAAGTGCATATGAAACTGCCGGTCCTGGGCGAGGAAGGCATCTCACCTCCACCAACGGCTATGCACTGGATTCTCCAGTGGGCCCGAGCCGAGGCAATCAGCAGGTTAGGGCGCCGACATCTCGGTTCAGTGACCGGCGGCCTGCAAATAGGTCTTGATGACCATTGAGGCCTTGCTTGGCCTGAGGGATGAACACCTTCCGGAAGGCTTTGACCGACCAGGCGGTTTGCACTCTGTTGGCTATGGGTCGAAGTAAACACTTGAAGCATGAGTCCAAGCTTGAGGGAGGGTCTAGGCTGTTGGCACAAGGGATCATTTCGGGGAATCGAACCTGAGTTAGAACTGGATGTTAAGCATTCACCGCTCGGTACCCAACTCTTTGTTGTGAATGTGTAAGGAGGCACTAGAGATCCCTGCATGATTCGAAGATTCAGTGGCAGAATTTCACAGTTGCTGGTGTTAGTCATTGGTGTGTGTGTGTGTGTGTGTGTGTGTGTGTGTGTGTGTGTGTGTGTGTGTGTGTGTGTAGGTGACCAGTGATTCCATTGGTTGAATCAAAATAATTCGGAGATTCATAGGTGTAAACGTTTGTGGTGTGTGTGTGTGTGTGTGTGTGTGTGTGTGTGTGTGTGTGTGTGTGTGTGTGTGCGCGTGTGTGTGCGTGCGTGCGTGCGTGCGTGCGTGCGTGTGTGTGTGTGTGTGTGTGTGTGTGTGTGTGTGTGTGTGTGTGTGTACCAGTGATTCCATTGATTGAACCAGTATAATTCGGTTTCTCTTGGAGAATGGTTATAAGACACGCGGAAAATCCAGTAAAAGCATGACTCTGTTGGGGAAAGTGAACTCATCCCAACTGGCTGAGGGCTCAGGAAAATACAGAGGGGTGAAGACAAGGCCAATAGACTTTACATCAAGCGGAGGTTTGCTGTAGCCTGGGAGCCGACGATGGTACAGAATCGTCTCCTGTGTGGTGACGGAAGACAGCAAGTCGTGTCAGCCTATTGGGGTATATAGACAGGGGGCTGTTAGCCACGGCAGGGTGTCTGCAGCAACAGAAGACCTGTGGGAGAGGCCAACAGGCGTGCAGTGGAGTCTGGGAGACTCGGTCCGAGAGTGCATCTAGAGCTATGCTTCCAGTGTCCTCCAATTGGGATTTGGCCAACCGGGCGGATGAAACAGTGTGGCAGTTTCAGCGATTGTAGTGGCACCGACTGATAATTGACTAGTTAACCAAGGGAACACTGACAAGTTGCGAATGTTTATTTCCTTCTTGTGTTTGTGTGTGGAATGTCTTCCCCGGTCATTAAGAGCAATTGAAGAAAAGGGATACTGATACAATTATTGGATTATCTGTATGATGTTTTCATTTTTGTATGATACAGATAGATAGTGTTGTGTAGTGACGGGTGGGGGCTCGGAGTCAAGTTAAATAAGTTTGTTTTTTTTTCAAATGAAATGCTATTGGTTTTCTGTCACATGTGTACGGCCCCGATGTGAGTGACAGAGTGTGTGTCCCTGTGCCAGAGCGCAATTTGTTTGTGAAGATGTGAATGCTTCTGTCTATCCCTGCATCCCTGTATATGATAATCATACTTTTAATGACGAGGGGAACCGTCGGAGACCAGTCACAGAGGTAATGAATAACGGGAGACACGTGGGTTTGTTGACTCTTCATGCATTTGAACTGCTGTTTCTGTTACAGGCTGACGACGTGATTTTAATATCAGAGACGGTTATTGGTTTACAGACACAACTGAGCTCAGCTGCTTCTCTCCGGCTGAAGGTTAATTTGTCTTGAAGTAACATTGTTGTGAATGCTTTTAGATGATTTGGGTATACATTTTTCTACTCGTCTAAGTTTTGTTAGTGCATACAAGGATCTTGCTAGCAAGGCCAAAAATGTTTTGCTCTGTATTATCAAAAAGCTATATAGCCTCAACAATACGCCTTTTGATGCAATTTTGAAGTTGTTTGCTAGTCAAGTGCAGCCAGTTGCACAGTATGGATCAGAATCATGGGGATTAGGTAATGCTGCCATGCACTGTGGATCTGTACACCTTTTCGCTTTAAAGAACTTTCTAAATGTAAATAGGTGGACGCCAAATGATCTTATTTATGGCAAGACGAATAGATTTCCTATTGATATGTATTGTTTCTGCAGTTAAATACATCCGCTTCTGACTTAAGTTAATTCATATTGAGGATTACAGAATACCTCGTAAAGCTTATGATATGCCATATGATCTCGATTTTAGAGGAAAAAAATAACTGGGCTAATGAAGTGTGTATGTGTCTTATTTTATACAGTTTTTGTTTTGTATGGCTGAATCAAGGTGTTGGGAATGTTGCTCGATCTTCGTTTTTGTTGTCCTAAATGTTGTCTATCTTGCCTGAAAAAGACCTAAGAAGTCGAAACGCGTCGTGCTTTGTCTTGTAATTTGCTTACTGCAGTCTGGCGGATTAGCTATAATTTCTTGTAAAAAAAAAATGTTTTTAAGTTGTTTTTCTCAGCAACTAGGTGACTGCAGTTGACAAAAATGGTTTAAACCGGTGCATGATGGAAAAAGATTTTATTTCTACAGAAACTTTGGTCATCCCCATGATCTGAAACCCAATATAACGTCAGAAATGGATAGAAACTTTAAGTCCACATTGGCAACATATAAATTTTAGACTTGGAGTATCGGAATTAGCAGTGCGTAAATTCAGATACAAAACCGGTGTTAATGACAATGATTTGCTTTGTGTTCTTTGCTGTCCAGCGCTCACGGACGTTAGAAATAAATTTAGTAAGCCTAAGTTCTATAGACAGCCATCCGTATTGAAATCGACCCTATTGATGTCGTCAACTCCAACAAAAGATGTTTGAAATTTTTCCGTGTGTTTACATGAGCCATTTAGAGAAACGGCTACCTCTTAAAACTTCTCAATATGTTTTGTGTGTTTCGCTATATATGTTACATGTCGCGAACATTTGTTTCAGTTGCGCTATATCCATACCCCTTCACAAAAGGGCCTAGGCCTATGTGAATAAACCAGCCGAATCTCTCTCTCTCTCCTCTCTCCTTCTCTCTCTCTCCTCTCTCTCTCTCTCTCTCTCTCTCTCTCTCCTCTCTCTGTCCTTCTTGTCTCTCTGTTCTTTCTGCTCTGTCTTTCTCTCTCGCTCGCTCTTCTCTCTCCCTCCTCTCTTTCTCTCCCCGCCTCTCTATCTCTCTCTCTCTCTCTCTCTCTCTCTCTGTCTCTCGCTTGCTCGCTCGTTCTCTCTCAAGTGTAGCTCTATGAGTGTGTGTGTGCGTGCGCGCGCGCGCGCGCGCGCGCGTGTGTGTGTGTATGTGTGTGTGTGTGTGTGTGTCCGTGCGTGCGTGCGAGCGCGCGCGCATGTCTGTCTGCCTGTCTGTCTATCTGCGTGTGTGTGTGTGTGTGTGTGTGTGTGTGTGTGTGTGTGTTCTCTCTCTCTCTCTCTCTCTCTCTCTCTTTCTCTCTCTCTCTCTCCGCCCAACACCTACTCTTTCTTTCTCTCGGCCCGTCTCACTTTCTGTCTATTCTGACGTCATCCTCCTCTTCCTCCTCCTCCTCCTCCTCCCCCCCCCCCCCTCATCATCATCATCACCACCACCACCGCCATGACTGCGATAGCAGCAGCAGCAGTCGCTTCATTACGTGCTGCCCGTCCTGTAGTAAATCCCATCAGCGCCGACAGCAGCGTCACGCACGTGGACGTCTCGACGGTCGTCAGAGACGGAAGATGTAATTAGCCATTTCGCCGTAGCGCTGAGAAGCAGAGGGAGAGAGAGAGAGAGCAAGAGGACTAATTGGCCTCGCGACTGTCCTGGATTTCTTTACGACCTGCCTATCTGCTCGCCGGCCTGGCTATGCCCTTGGGTCAGTATTGTCCAGACCTGGGTGGTCAGACCGGCTAGGGTTTGGGGCCTTAATCTGTTGGGACACTCGTATCACGGAGCAGGTCAGTCAGATTCCTGGCTGTGGAGACCTGTACTGTCTTGAGCTTTTCGTTGTAGAGTTTCGTGGTCCCTTGTGTGTAATTCAGCAAGGGGGATGGGAAGGGGGTGGGTGGGGGTGGGGAGGGGGGAGGGGGGGGAAAGAACAATCGGTTGTCCCTAGAATTTGTAAACTTTGCTCTTCAAGACAATTCTTGTGTGATCTCTCTCTGTCTCTGTCTCTGTCTCTCTCTCTGTCTCTCTCTCTTCTCCTGTCTCTCTCTCTCCCTCCCTCCCTCTCCTCTCCTCTCTCTCTCTCTCTCTCTCTCTCTCTCTCTCTCTCATATAAACATTTCCAGATCCATATTACAATGAGATAAGATCATATATGTATTCAACAGAGTGTGTGTGTGCGCGCGCGCGCGCGTGTGTGTGTGTGCGCGCGTGTGTGTGTGTGTGCATATGTGTGTGTGTGTGCGCGCACACGCGTGCGTGCTTGAGCACACGCGTGCGAGCACGTGAGCACACGCGTGTGCGCACCCCTGCATCCGTGCGCGCCGTGTGTGTGTGTGTGTGTGTGTGTGTGTGTGTGTGTGTGTGTGTGTGTGTGTGTGTGAAGAGGGGTGTGTGGAGGGTGGTGGGTGTTTGTTTTCCAGTCCTAGAGAGGACTGTTTTCTGTAAAGCATGTAATCTTCTCAAGTCCAAAGAAGGGTAGAATGAAAGCGAAGTGCGGCGAAGTCCAATTATGCAGTATCCAGACCTGAAGTGGCGCTTCCAGAATCTTCATTTCTTTTCTGTTTTGACCAAAAAAGCCGGTTTTCGAGACTTCGAATCGTTTTCCTAAAACCTCGAAACTAGGTCATGTTAATTTTCCACTTTCATGTTCTCAAAAAGTGTGTAGCGTTGTGTCCTCAAAACGTATATCATACATGGTGTGTGTGTGTGTGTGTGTGTGTGTGTGTGTGTGTGTGTGTGTGTGTGTGTTTGTGTGTGTGTGTGTATGTGTGGGGTGTGTGTGTGTGTGTGTGTGTAAAAAGTATTAAAAAAAAAAAAGCAAGGTACTCTCTGTCTGTCTGTCTGTCTGTTTGGCTGTCTGTCTGTCTGTCAGTCTGTCTGTCTGTCTGTCTGTCTTTCATGCATAACCAGTCAGTGACCCCTGCTATGCTCTAATAGCCGGTCAGTGGAAGTTGTAATGACAGGAGTCGATTTGCCAGCCCTCATTTCCTACAATGCAGCCAGGCGGAAATATAGAATCGTCACGCGTTGCCATATTTGGATATCTATTTTAGGGGAAAATGTCTGTCTGTATTGATTACTCTCTCTCTCTCCCTCCCTCCCTCCCTCCCTCCCTCCCTCTCTCTCTCTCTCTCTCTCTCTCTCTCTCTCTCTCTCTCTCTCTGTGTTTCTGTCTGTCTGTCTGCCTGCCTGCCTGCCTGCCTGCCTGTCTCTCTTTCTCTGTGCCCACGCGCACGTGTGTGCATGTCCTTCCTCCTCCTCCTCCTCCTCTCTCTCTCTCTCTCTCTCTCTCTCTCGATGTTTTGTAATAGATGTTTATAGCTATGCAGTTAACAGCGTGTGTTACAGACAAAGGGATTTTAACAATTATCTTAACGTGAGAGAGCGGTTTACTGACAGGAAACTTTAACAGGGGAAACATGTGTATCAAGTCATAGTCGGTGACCTAAATGCAAGAAGTGGGGATTGGAGTTCAGAAAATAACAGGATCGATGAGATGGTTGTAAGACAGTGAAAGTGAAGGGTTTTTTTTTCTATTACACGTCCTAAAGAAAACACTGTAAATGGCTTTGATTTGATTATGTTTTATATTTCAGATCTTGGATAGTTTGTGTAGGGGAGACAGAAATGGTCAGTTTTTTTTTTGTCTAAACACTGAAACGGTGTTATGCGTTATTTTTAAAAAACTTTTTGTTGTTCTTTAGGATTGCTTATGATTTTTGTGTTTTTTTTTTAACATGTTCAATGTTTTAGTGTTGAAAAGCGTGTTGTATCACAGCGTATGCCTGTCGTTCTCTGTTTAATGTGTAAAGACAATAAGGAACCCATTGATAAGGAAATCATCAGCCGTGTCTGAAAAGTAGGTTCGATGCAGCACACACACACACACACACACACACACACACACACACACACACACACACACACACACACACGCACTCCATAAACACACACACACACACACACACACACACACACACACACACACACACACACACGCACTCCATAAACACACACACACACACACACACACACACACACACACACACACACACACACACACTCCATACACACACACACACACACACACACACACACACACACACACCACACTCAGAGAGAGAGAGAGAGAGAGAGAAAGAAAGAGAGAGAGAGAGAGAGAGAGAGGGGGGGGGGGGGCGAGGACAAGCGTGGGTTATCCTTCAAGGCAGTATAGTCTTCAAAGTTTCGTATGTACGGGTGCCAAAATACTTGTCAGGAGAAGAAGGAAAATTACCTGAAATAAATAATTGACAATGTTTGCATGCTAACCCAACGGGAGAGTGACTCGAATAGGTTTCAGTCAAAAATATGAAGTGTTAAAAAGAAATGGTTAAATTTGCCATACATTTTCGATAGCCAGGTGGAAAACACCTTTCACTAATATGATTTTTTCGAGTGTATTGAAGGCAAACGAAACACACAGATGAACCAGTGTACAAAAGGGAGATGTGTTCGTTCCCAACTTAGATGATGAATTAAGTGAACGTGAACTTAAATGAAGAAATGACTAAATGTGAATGTGGTAAAGCATCCGAATTAGACCACAAAACAACAAC
>CM065730.1:15789903-15822403 GCA_033310375.1 Conus canariensis | reverse complement strand
ATACAGATGTAGAATAAACAAAAGAGATCCTACTGTCAAACATTTCTTGAGAGAACTTACTAACATGTATAAGAAAAACAAGAAGGAAAAAAAGAGCGAGCAGTAAGTAGTTGACGGTAATAGCAAGGCTAATGAAATTTAAGAAAATTGTCCATATATGTGTAAAATTCTACCGAACCACTGTAGCCTACGTGGTCATGCATATTGGATGTATATGTTTCTGCAGTGCCTTGTAGAAGAAGAAAAGTTGTATGTTTGTGATTTTTTCTTTTTTCTTCTTTCCCACTACAGTATTGGACTGTTTGAATGCCTATTTGTGTTTATGTCTTTGTACGTGATCCCCCTCCCCTTTCTCCTCCTCGATTTAGTATAAGTATACTCATTTGTATTCCATTATGTTGATGTTTCTGTCTGTTACCATAGTTTGAAAATCATTAGAAATGGAAAAAGAAATTGCATGAATAAAAGAATGTTAAAATAAGAGACATTGCAATAAACAAGAACACTTTCACAACCATCACCCAGCACATAAATAAATCAAAGACACACACAGCAAACCAGGAAAGTTAAGAAAAAGGCATGCACAGACTTGTTCATACATCCTTCACCTGACATATACGCACAACGATAATAACATCTCATCATCATCATCATCAACAACAACAACAACAACAACAACAACAACAACAACGACAACAACAGAAATATAAAGTAAAAGCAAGTGACCATGCATTCAGGAATAGTATAGGCTTTCGTCTCAGAGCGTAATATACAAATCACACAAACGTACATAAATAATGACGAAGGTTGTCACCAAATGACTGTAATGAAATCAGATCTT
The DNA here is from genome assembly GCA_033310375.1 of Conus canariensis. Classification (NCBI taxonomy): domain Eukaryota; kingdom Metazoa; phylum Mollusca; class Gastropoda; order Neogastropoda; family Conidae; genus Conus; species Conus canariensis. The sequence goes on along the minus strand of CM065730.1, from coordinate 15,821,562 downwards.
GGAACGAGGAGAAACCAGAAGCTGTACGTAGTGAACAAGTGTACTAAACTCTAATGAACAAGTTGAGTGAGCGTTGTTTCTATAATGAGCCAACCTCACGCCGTTTCATGTGTATGATGATCAGATGAGCTGCGGACTAGCGCTCCTGTACATGAAACATAAAAGAAATTCTCCGGGACACTCAGGAACGCTCCTGTACATGAAACATAAAAGAAACTCTCCGGGACACTCAGGAACGCTCCTGTACATGAAACATAAAAGAAACTCTCCGGGACACTCAGGAACGCTCCTGTACATGAAACATAAAAGAAACTCTCCGGGACACTCAGGAACGCTCCTGTACATGAAACATAAAAGAAACTCTCCGGGACACTCAGGAACGCTCCTGTACATGAAACATAAAAGAAACTCTCCGGGACACTCAGGAACGCTCCTGTACATGAAATATAAAAGAAACTCTCCGGGACACTCAGGAACGCTCCTGTACATGAAACATAAAAGAAACTCTCCGGGACACTCAGGAACGCTCCTGCACATGAAACATAAAAGAAACTCTCCGGGACACTCAGGGACGCTCCTGCTCTTCGTGACCCTTCACATTACGTGTGCTCTTGGCGACAACAGCTGCTGACGAAAGGGACAAATACATTAGCATTTATACAACACTGACACATGCAATGAAAGATCCCGAACGTGTATACAGCCTGTTTACTTTTCCAGGTGAAAGCTCTCCTCCCCCACTCCCCCCCCTCCCGCCCCTGCCCTCGCCCCCGCGTGTTCAAATTCTTTATTTCGATTGACATGATCAGGGGTAAGAAAGAGAGCAACACACGGACTGTGTGTGCAGATTGTACAAACACGTGAACTTTGTATCGAATCTTTCGATCTACTACTGTGCAGTACATGATTGTCAATGAGCTAGCCTTTAACTTCGTCGAGAACTGGTTTGTTTCACACACACACACACACACACACACACACACACCACGCACACACACACGCACACACGCACACACACGCACCACGCACGCACGCACGCACGCACACACAGTCTCGATTCTCTCTCTCTCTCTCTCTCTCTCTCTCTCTCTTCTCTCTCTCTCTTCGCCCATCCATCTCTTCATATATGCATCCCTCTCCTTGCTGTATGTCCGTTTCCTGATGTCCATCTCTTCTGATCATGTTGTCATTATTTCCGGGTCACGCTATGGCTGATGGTTACTAGAGGAGAGCAAGGCATCTATTTTTAGATCAGGAACTTCAGTCGTCGGAAGTATCCAAGGTCGAGTCTCTCTCTCTCTCTCTCTCTCTCTCTCTCTCTCTCTCTCTCTCTCTCTCTCTCTCTCTCTCTCTCTGCTGTCATAATGAGAGATGTTGCTGTGTTTGTACATTACGCTTTACGTTTTAGAGAGGAAATGTTGTAATGAAATGTTATAAACCTACGTTTGTTACTTGTTATTGCCAAATTAGCACCTTTCTTTTTGAATTTTTTTTTATATAAATTATTCATTTTCAATAGCACAAACAATTTCATGTTACGTGTCTCATGTAGATAGGCAGGAGGCCTCACATTAAAGCCACGAGTTCACGAGTTCTCTCTCTCTCTCTCTCTCTCTCTCTCTCTCTGTGTGTTTGTGTGTGTGTGTGTGTGTGTGTGTGTGTGTGTGTGTGAGTGTTCATCACATACGCAAGATGGATTTTTCATCGCTTAGTGTAAAGAAGAGCATACATGTGGACTGATCCGCTTACAGTAGCCTCTTCCTCAATCTCAGTCTGACAGCCTGGATGAAGGGGCGACGAGGGGAGAGGTTGGGGAAGAGACCTAACAAAAAGCCAAACCATGTTTCCAATGTTTCTAAATAGCTGAAACTAACCACATTGCGAATAAAAATATTCGGAAGCGAAACATTCCAGGGAAAAGACTCGGGACATTATTTTCAGTCTGTATAGGAAAGTGGCATGCAATACAGACGCAAAAACAAACAAACAAACAAACAAGCGCAAAATATATAAACGTAATACTGTGGAAAGCCAGTTATAGATTGTACTCCTCTGCAGCAGGCCATAAAAGCTCTCCCGGCGAACAGTCTCATACGAACTCTACAAGGCGAAATCAAACAGCTCACGATCAAAGCCACGAAGACATTCCACTCTGACCAAAGCAGTAGTTGCCATAGAAACCGACCGCAGTAACAACAAATCCTCTAGACAGAACAGTCACACTGACATTGGAACCAAACTGACGTTTTGATGTTGATCTCTTTTCTGAGCATATTCGGTTTGTGTTGATTACTTTATCAGCATGACATTCCTTCCAGTTTACGAGAGGCGTTTGAAGGTTATTGTTGTCCCAAAGTTTTCTACAACCCGAAATAGGAGGATTCAAGAGGACTCTCTGTCTGTCTGTCTGTCTGTCTGTCTGTCTCTCTTGATTAGTCATATTCATTTATGATCGAATACTGTGCGAACCATAAGATCTATGACAGTGAAAACGTGAGTACCTGGAACGGAGTCCCAGTCCAAGTCACATGCAAACAAGTGAGGCAGTTTATCTTCTTGACTGTGTTTGTTTGTTTGTTTGTTTGTTTACTTGTTTTTTTTTTACACTGTGTTCGTGTAAAACCTTTAAATAATGTTATGAGACAAGGGATCTGTCTTGCTGGCCGATATCTTAAATCGATGAATGGTGGGTTTAAGACATTCGGAAGTATTGGGAACAAGATTTGGACTGGTTAACTTTCTTTCTTTCTTTCTTGCTTTCTTTCTTTCTTCTTTGTCTTCTTATTCATCTTCATCTTCATCTTCTTCTTCTTCTTCTTCTTCTTTTTTTTCTTCTTCTTCTTCTTCTTCTCCTTCTTCTCTCTCGCTCTCTCTCTGTGTTAACCAATGATTATAACTAATCATATTTTGGAAGAAAAAATAATTTCGATTTTATAATATTGAACATTTTGTCGAAAATGTTCATTGTACTTCACAACTTTTATCAGTTGATAACATCTTCAGGAAGGGAATAGATGGAAAGGTCTTATCAGTATTCTGTATTCTGGTAAACTTGGATCCGCTAGCACTTACAATTGCTAAAAAGAATCTTTAAGGTTTCCACACGCACGCATGCACGCACCCACGTACGCGCGCGCACCCCCCCCCCCTCCCGCACACACACACGCACACGGTCAAACAAGACTAGATGAATATACAGTTCACATTTTAAGAAACAAAGAGTCAGAAGGAAAAGCTAAAGTCGACGAGCATTGCGGCTTAAACCGCGTTCATTATGTTGTGTTAACAAAATAGTAATAACAACAACAATGATAATAATAATAATAACAATAACAATAAAAATGGTAATAATAATAATAATAACACCCTGAAGAGACGCGTACAGATAGGAGAACTTATCCGTATTGATTAGATAATAGTAAGTGTTAAGTTTAAAGTGAACTGGAAGATAATTGTCACAGATGTGGGTTCTGACACGGCTGAAAAAGGAAATATACATATACTACACGTTCTTATATTTAAAGTTTTAAAGCCAGGTAGCACACTTACATACCCCCCCCCCCCCCCCCACACACACACACACACACTTGTCTGTATCTCTCTCTCTCTCTCTCTCTCTCTCTCTGCTCTCTCTCCCTCTCTCTCTCTCTCTCTCTCTCTCTCTCTCTCGTCTCTCTCGTGTGTGTGTGTGTGTGTGTGTGTGTGTGTGTGTGTGTGTGTGTGTGTGTGTGTGTGTTTGCGCTGATTGTGCTTCACTGAAATTTTCCTTGATCAGTACAACAACGTCGTTACTGTATGGTGCTGGGTATATGACCTTAATAGTCATTTTAGACCCATGGGGTATCCTGCTCTATTGAATATTCTTTATCACTATATCTACCCATTACGCAGGTTTGCAAGCATCTTTTTGTTGTTGTTATTGTGTTCTTCACAGGTTTGTGATCTAATGTAAAATCAAACTCTTCTATGTGTGAATGTGGATGGAGGGCAGGAGTGAGCTAGCATGCAGTTGGAACCATGTGCTGTACACAGAGACAGTCTGAAGAAGAGAGGCACCTGCAAACAGTTGGCCACGGTCCAAAAACTATGCCAAACATAAAACGACGACAGACATGCACTTATAAACATAGCCTCACTGGAGTTACACCTAAGTAGGTATTGAAGCAGGAAGGCAGGTATTGAAGCAGGAAGGCTCAAATGAACAACTATGCACATTACATACAGAGGCAGACATTGAAGTGAATAGGCACTAATCAACATTGTTATAACGTAGGCACCGCTATAGGCCTACATGATATATAAGGCCAAGATTTTTACATCGTCACAGAACCAGTGTGAGAGTGTTTCTATGTGTGGGTGTAGGTGTAGGTGTAGGTGTGTGGTTCCCTCCCTCCTCGCTTTTTCTTTTCTTTTTCTACCCTTCTCCAGTAATGCTGTTAACCTGTCACTTATTGATCACCCCTATTGCCTATTAACCCACTGTTAACATTATCAACATTACTATTTTATACACACCACCTTCTCCCTGCTCCAGTAGCACTGTTAACTTTTACTCATTGACCATCTCTGTTCCTTCCACCAACTATTACTATTACCAATGTTACTTTTGTTATTATTGCTATCAGTATCACTGTCATCATATTATCATTATCAGCACTATCATCATCTCATCATCACCACACCCCCCCCCCCCAAGAAAAAAAGAAAAGAAAAGGAAATTACTACCTTAGTTAATCACCATGATTATCATCATCACTATTATCACCAATATGGTCACTATTATTATTGTTGTTACCAATTTCTCAAAACTATTACCATCAATATAACTGTTGTTACAACTTCATAACTGTTACAACTATTATATTTACTACTATTATTAATATTATCATTACTTTACAATACCTCCGACATTCCAACCTACCACTTTTCCAGCCTCCTATATCATCATTATCATTACTATATGGTCACGATCATGATTATTATTAAAACTAATAATATACCATCAGATTTCATCCTTCCCATAATTTGTATCCTCCTTCTTCTCTTAGTCCTCCCTGTCCTCCTACTACCCCTCCTTCTCCTTTTTCTTCCTCCATTCCCTTATTATTAGTAGTATTAGTGCTATTATCATTATTCATTACTATCATTAATATTATTTTTGTTGTATTATTGTACCATTACTTTTATTATTATTACTATTATTACCATTACCGTTACTATCATTGTTAGTATCATTATCATTGTTTTTAATACCAGTCTTATTATTGATATCACCATTATGACCATTATCATCACCATCATCATAGCCACTAACACTGTTGCCACGACAACCATTCTGTTCGACAGTTATCAAAGTCCTGCCCTTGCAATTCTCAATCATAAGTGTAAAAGATGTTGAGTCAAAGTATAGTTGTGGGAACTACAAACATTGAGTCAATTGTGGACTGTAAAATTCACAGATATTGAGTCAAAGGAGGGTCGAAAGCTTTACAAATGTTGTGTCAAATGTGGTTTGTATGTTCTAATAAAACTTGAATCCAATATAGATTTTAAGTTTTAAACATGTTGAGTTAAATTCATGTTGTAATTTTTACAAATGTTGAGTCAAATTTCACTGATGTTGGTGGACCAGATTTGCACTGTCATTTTTTTCAAATGTTAAGTGAAAAAGAGATTATGAGGCATTACGAGTCTGATGTGATGGTCGTTGTAAGTTTTCCGTTTGTTAAATTAGATGGAAATGGCGTTTTGTACATGTTGAACCAGATTAGGATGATGTATGGTACGAATGTCAAGTCAGGGTTGAGAGTATTAAGTTAAAACAGATGCCCGAGCAAATGAACGCTCCCCTCCCCACTCCCTTTGTTTCTCTGAAATGCAAACCTCTTAGAACCAGAGCCCGCAACCGGAGCAGCGAGTCAGTTTATTGTATGACTGGGCGATCAAAACTTGAAACAGCAATATCCGTACAAGGGAACTGAGTGTGAATGACAGAAGCCAGAGCATGAGAAATGTCCGTGCATTACTTTGAATCTGTTTGGCCACATAGTGTGTGCGTTAGGGGGAAAGGGGGCGGTTCGTCTTATCTCTTTGTCTGCAGACCCCGGTGTCAGGACAGGAAGTGGTGAGGATGAATGGCTACTTGTTGAGACCAATAAGGCCACATGCTTTGTTAATGACAATAAATTTTCATGTTATACAGCAACTAAGAAAAACATCATTTTCAACAGCCTAATAATGATTGATGATGATGATAACAATAATGATGATGATGATAATAATGCTAACAATAATGATAATAATGGTAATAATAATAATAGTAACAATGATGATATAAGAGTGATAATAGTAATAATAATAATAATGATAATAATACTAATACTGGTAGTAACAATAATAATGACAATCATCATCATCATCATGCTGGTGGTGGTGCTGCTGCTGCTCTTACTACTACTGCTACTACTGCTGTTAGTATGAAGAAAGATGACGACAGCTGGTCTTCATCGCTGTTGAGTTACGAAAAAGGCTTGACTGACACGCCTGTCCATTCGCATTACTGTTTCATACTGTGTACACGAACGTAACGTAACCACCATCACAACTGTCACCCCACTTCCCCCTTCTATCCCTCACTTCCCCATCCTCCATACATATTTTCCTGTCCCTCACACATACATCGGCGACGCATGCGTGGGCACATATACCCACGCAGAACACTTAGGTGGAAGTACCCTCCAACAGAATATAATAACAAAGGAAGTACTGGAAACGTCATTGACCTCAGAGACTGTCACCATGACCACAAGTAAGAGGAGAAATGAATTAAGTTGCCAGTTTGAAGGGGGGGGGGGGGGGGTTGTGGAGGGGAGGGAGGGGGTAGAAGAATGCAGGATAGGGAGGGGAAGGGATCAATGTCTGTGACAGGCAGGTGCGATCATTAAGACAACGATGTCACAGGATGAAACTAATTTAAAGCAGTGGGTACTTTGAAGCTGTTTTGTTTGAGGCATGTCACACAGTAAGATGCGCATGGCAAAGCACAAAATCTGAGCAGTTATTTGCACTCCACCATTGACAGGAGTATCCTATTTGCCCTTTCCAAGTCACCCTTTATGATTTTGCCCTGTGTCATTTTGCCTTGCTTGTGTTTTGAGTGTCGTTTCACTCTGAATCGGACACTTCTGTATTTCCAGTAGGAAAACAGTTGTAGTTCTGTATGGTTGTGTTTTGCACAGACAAACATGTTCTTTTAAATCATTCAGCTATTGATTTATCTAGCTGAAAAGTCTGCACACCGTAGTCTCATGGCCTAGCAGATGTGGTGTTGCGTATTTAGAGTTGTTCGCGTGAAGAGACGCTTTCTCACTCAAACCCAAAACCAAAACCAAAAGGCTTCAGTGTTGTCTTTTTGAACACAACTTTGAATGTGACAAACCGTGGAGTGAGAATCACTCACGAGATCAGTTTGGAAATTATCAGTTCATGGTGTATTTTATCATGCCAGAATGGCAATTACCTGCAGATTCTTATCATTTACGACGCTGGGAAATAAGAAGATGGAATCGAGACCAGCTGGTGTGTCAGAATGATACTGTGTAAATTTTGCCACAGTGTTATCAGATCGCCTAGAAAGACGAACTGAAAACGGACGGACAGGTGTAACATTCAAAATCGCTGTCTGGCAGGTGAGAAAGGGCACGTGCCCAAACTCACCCCAGGATGTAAGTCCAGACTGATTTCACGCTGTGTTCCCCTCTTTCAAAATTCTCCTAGTGTCCCATACGACAGAGCATATCAATCAAAACCATTGCACCTTAATTTGGGGGGTTGATTCTGTATTTGGACCTGAGGCATGACTATTCTCCACCCTCTTCCAAAACAACTCCCTGATGAGTGATTTGGGGCACGTGCCTATATTCTCTGCATGAGGTGTTTGTGGACCATGACCCAAACCACTTATCACAAAGTGATTTTGGAACACAGGAGGAGAGGGTTGTTCTGGCTTGATGTGATATCACTCCTCCCTCAAATTAAGACTTTGGTATATTTGTCATCTAGGACAATTTGAAAATTGAAAAGAGGGAGTGATTTTGAAACAAAGAAGGTCAGTCTTGATTTATTCATGGGGTGAGTTTAGACACATGTCGTTTGTCATACGTCAAGGAGTGTCTTTTTTTTTTTTTGGCGTGGAGTGATTTAAAAACATTACACCAGATCTTCACTCCACCGAGCGTCCAAACGGTGCACAACGTAACTGATTACGTTACCCGACCGGAACGAAGTACAACATTGGTGAGAGTGTTGCGAATGCGACCGCTCTTAATCCCAGCATTGAGTTAGCCACGTCCGGTCTTTGCAGATGATGTCAAAACTCGACAACAGTGCGCACGTGTTTTATTTACACATGATACATCCCATCGGTACATAATGGCCTCCTCTTCTTGGAAAGGTGGATTGTGATTTAACATGCATGCAAGAATGTTAATGCATACGTTCCCTCTCGCGCCCTTGGTAGACAGTGTCATCTTATCGACCAGAAAGGGACTGGAGTCTGCACAGAAGTTAACTCTCAAAAATAGATATGTGCGTGTGTTGTGGTGTGGTGTGGTGTGGTTGGTTGGTGGTGTTTGGTGTGGCGTGGTGTAGTGTTGTATGGTGAGGTGGTGGTGGTGGTGGTGGTGGTGTTTGTGTTGTTGTGTGTGTGTGTGTTTCTGTGTGTTTCTGTGTGTGAGTGTTTGTGTGTGCGTATTTGTGTATATGTGTTAGAGGGGGAGAGAGACAGAGACAGAGACAGACAGGAGTTGGTATTCGTTTGTTGGTGTGTTTTTTTTAGTTCTGCTATGACAGTTTACATTTCCTCTACAGACCTCAATCAAACATCTTTTGTGAATTCAGCAACCGTAGTCTGCATCCTAACCGCTATGTACGGACTAGAAACACGTGACTGTGATTAGCTTTACCCTTCATTCTGTGACTGTTCTTATGTCTTCAGTGTATTAACAAACTCTGTTCAAGAATCACTTGATTCCCTTTACAATTAAGGAGCTTGGAGGATAAGCAGCAACACCACTAAGGTTTTAAACGTGTGTAGATAATGTACACACTCCACACCAAGATCATAGCAGATTCCCTTATCTAAAGACATATACCAACAGCTTAAAAACAAGTATATTACACACACACGCCAACACACACACACACACACACACACACACACACACACACACACACACACACACACACATACGTGCGCGCATCTCTATATACCTCTGTCTGTTTGTTTGTCTCCCCCCTTCTCTGTCTGTCTGTCTGTCTCTCTCGTGTGTGCTTCCATATGCTTGATATTTAAACAACAGCAGGCAAACGACAATAAAGCCCTGAGCGTTTCTGTTAATCACACCTGACCAGTGTTTCCATGCATGATGTAAGAGGCCCGGACTCGTGTGTGTGGTGTGTGTGTGTGTGTGTGTGTGTGTGTGTGTGTGTGTGTGTGTGTGATTGGCATCTTTTACAGTATAGTAACCAGTAACCTTGCTTTCATTCATCTATTCCTTAGAGGGAACAAATCAGTAAAATAGGCTGGTCACGCCGTCCCAAGACATATGTTCCACGACGAGCAAAAGGAAGAAAAAAAAAAAAAAGGGGGGGGGGGGGGGGGGGGGGGGGGGGGAGAGAGAAAGAGAGAGAGTCAGTTAGGGGCCCATGTTACATGACATGGCATTATTGCAGGGTCAAATGGGGGGGGGGGGGGGGTCTCTGTGTGTGTGTGTGTGTGTGTGTGTGTGTGTGTGTGCCTGTGTGTGTGTGCTACTGTGTGTGTGTGTGTGTGTGTGTCTGTATGCGCGCGCGCGCGCGTGTGTGTGAGGAGTGCAGACAATTCTTAGCGATTAGTTTATGAGTTTTCTGAATCTGCTTCACGGCATATCTCATAATGTAATCCTTCATTGTGAAGTGCTAGGTTAGAGCAGCTAGCTGAAGTGCCTGACTGGTACAAAGAATTGTCTGTTGAGATCCAACTGCCTGGCTAGTACAGATAATTTAATTTTCCGTAGTCCAACCGCCTGATTGGCACAGAGAATTTACTGTCTGTAAGATACAACCACCTGATTGGTACAGAGAATTCATTGTCCGTGAGGTCAAACTGCCTGATTGGTACAGAAAATGCATTGTCCTGAAATCCAGGAGCTTCACTGGTACAGAGAATTTATTGTCCATGAGATCCAGCTGCCTGGGTTTGTTTGTTTGTTTGTACAAGTTTGTTTTTTTTTGCTGTCCCATCTTCTGTGCCACCTCAGTGGCATTGCACCCACGCCGCTGATTCCGACACCCCGTCCACAGCCACAGTCCGGTCAGTCCCGTTGCAGCCCCGGCACCGGCAATCCACAGGGAGTAGTCAGTGTCAAGTCGTCAAGAGGCAACCCACCGGAGGAGACACTGCACTGCTGCCCAGTCACTTCGGTGGTGTTCAGTGGCGCCTGTTCTGATCCAACATACGCAGGACACCACCTACTTAGCCCCCTACTGACGACAATAATTGCCTAGTCGCGGAGCCGGCGTGAGTGAGCTCTCCCTCCGGAGGACGCCACCACGTCCGTCCAACAGCCCCTATGGACTCGCCGATACCGGTGACCCCGACGGAACTAAACCAAGGCCACAGACGTGGAGAGGACATCGAAACTGAGGTCACCATGATGCTGCCTGGTTTTTAGTCCGTGTTTAGTTTGCCCTATTAATTGATCCCAATATTTAACAGCCTGCAAATTAATCGATGTAAAACGAAGCTGTTATTATGATAAGAATTAGTTAAAGCGTGAGAGTTAAGCTGTCGTCTGCTAGGCCACTTGATTTTTAAATGAAACATTGTCCTGTGCCTACCAGCAGCGCTGTTCGTTGATTCATGATGCGAAATCAACAAAACAATTGCCTAAATTTGGCACGCCTTGAAGTAAGAGTTCGCAGAGTATATGTTAAAGTAAGAGATCTATGACTAACAGGAACGTCACACACACACACACACACACACACACACACACACACAACACACACACACACACACACACACACGCACACACGCACGCACGCGCGACAGCTATTGAAGTATGTCAGACAGGGAACATAATTAACGCTGTGCAGTGTGCTAACTTCAACACAGAACTTGGTTTTGTCGTTCCTCTGTCACTAACATGCTCTGGCCATGAGTGGGAAACAGCCTGGAGACCTAACATTTCAGACAGAAGCCACTTTTTGTTAAAAAAAAAATCTCTATTAAGTCTTTCTTCAGATTGTAGTGGTAAAATGTGTCTTGTAGTGAGGAGCTAAGAAGTTATTAATTCAGACGCTGTTCATAGAAATCTAAAATGCAAAGAATTTGTGCATGTGTTAATGTGTATTGTCTACTATTCATTACTTTTTTCTGCAGTGTACAGTCTTACTTTCTATGAGAAGTACATTTTACACTTTTTAAAAAATTTTATGAGATGTGACAACTTCTAGCACATTCTCTGCAGCTCAATTATTGTTGTCTGTCACAGTTTTCATTTGATTATTCCTTCTGCTGTTGGAAATTTCTTATGGTTTGAAGTTATGTCTGCCATGTTTTTCCACTTTCTTAGCTGCGCCCTTCTTCCGCCATCCCTCCCCACACCCCCAAGCAACCTCTTCCCTCGACCACTCCCTCCCTTTTTCAACCTTACCTTCACCCCCGACCCCTCCCTCTTCCACCTCCCCACCCATCCCCCATCCTGCTTAAGTTCACTTTCTGTCGAAGATGTACGTCTGAATTAGATTGAAAGAGTGATGGCGAAGAAAGCAGATCCATGAGTTACAGACATACTTGCATGATTTAGCAACAAGCCTTCAGTTTTGCCTACAGTCTGTTCCATGGCACAAGTCACCTGCACGTTGAGTTAGGGCTCCATCGCTTCCAGAAATACGTCTGCCTCTCATATTCTTCCTTTATTGTTTGTTCTTGTCTTTTTTCGTGTTTAAAGATCTGTTTTATTTGCATACTGGCGCTCCCTGTTGTTGCCTGAAACGCACTGTATGCCACAAGTCGTCCATATGCCAGTGTTTGCTCAGTAAGTTTCTAATGTTTACATGGGTCACATTAATTTAAAAAAAGAAGGTTTTGATAAAGAGGTAGATAAGCAGGCTGTGATGAACAGACAGATATGCAGACTGTGACAAACAGTTAAACAGACAAATGGGATGGAACCAATACACGCCCAGTATCCTACAGAGATCGCCTACCAACTATGTGCACGTTTTACTTCACTGGGGGCTCAGGAGCACATTGTTTCCCCTTGTTCCATCAGTGTCAGTGATTGCTGTAACGGATACTACCAGAGTCGAACGTATAATGTACTCCTTCTCCTCCCCCTTCCCCCCTCTGTCGCTCCCTCCCCCATTCTCTGTCCGCTCCCTACTTCCCTGCCCCTCCGTTTGGTTCTGGTCTGGCCGATTTGATCAGTCAAGCCAGGCGTCAGAATGTGTCGCGCTGTCTGATTGCATAGGGTGCTGCTCCCGTCACTATGAAGGGTTGGCGCGTGGGCTTGTGGTGTCAGAGTGTGTGGAGGCACGTGCTTGCGGGTGTTTGTTTTGTGGGGGTGTTTGTGTGCATTGACCAGAAAGGGGATCCAGAACCACACCTCCCTCTCCAATACTTCCGTGGTTCAATTCCGAAAACTACCCTCCACATCCCTCTTCCCTTACCCCCCCCCCCCCCCCCCCCCCCGAAAAAAACAAAAAAGAAAGAAAGAAAGGAAATAAAAAAAAGGGTAGGTTTCTTAAAGTGGTGGAATTGAAAATATTTGATGTGAATCTCTCATATCCTCCCTGAAGATTTACTGGATTTGGAGACTAAAAATTCGATTTGGACAGGAGCGGTCGACGTGCATTTAATGTGTGCACCAATATAGCAAATCTGGAGAACTATGTCTGTGATTGCTAATGTTCTCATACCGAAAATGAAAAAAAATCACCTGAAAAGGTGTGCTTTGTCAATACGAAAATGACATATTTTGTCTCTTTTTTTTTTTTCAACACGTACGAAATTTGGCAGAATGTCTGCACCATAGCGGCAATATTCACAGGACAAAACAACTGACAGAATGCTGAGGCTGGTATTTTGGAACCCTGCAACAGATGGATATTTTAGGCTGGTATATCAATTTTAGAGGCTTCAAAATTTCATCATTTGATAGATAAGATCGACTTTCACACATGATGTAATGGTATAATAAACGCAATAAAGCTATGCCAGTGTTAGTTTTACCCACACCAACCAAAGTGAGGATCCGATGACCAGACCTTACTTTCGTATTGGAAAAGGAAACATTCAGCAAGTGATTGTTGAATCTGAATGAGTCCAGATGTGATTAGGAGATAGTTCAAAATATACAGCATGGACTGTGGTAATTCTTCGTATTTCGCATTAGCGCTTCGAGCGTAGTAAAATGGTCTCAAATGAGAATGTTAGCATACGTAGACTTCTCCCAGTTGATTTTTTTTTTAAAGAAAACGAAGGTGAGAGTGTTCAGGCTTTCTGGGATGATCTGCTGTGACTGCCGCAAAGAAAACGCATACATTGTAGGCATTTGGTTTGTCAACAGAGGCTGATTGTATTCGGTACACCAGTAGAGCGAAAAGATGATCAAAAGAAAATATAGCGATTTTGCACGCAAAGGTTTAGATTTACGGATCCAAGTTTGATCATACAACAACAAAAGATAATATTCTTGAACCTTTTAAAATTCAGACATGTGATTGAAATATACAAGTTGGTTTTTAGAAGGAAATCATGAAGTTATTGTGAAATAAAGATTTTTACCAAAGATTGATTGCCTTGTATTCCAACGTTATATATATATATATGCATACTGGCGAGGCGTGTACACTTCTTCCTTGGTCAAGAGTGTAGGCAGCTGAAGAAAAGTGGATAATATTCCTGATGAAGCCTTGAAAAAGGCGAAAATTTGAAGACAATAAAAGAAGGGAAGGCATTGAGTGGACGACGTCTTGATTTTATATATCTATATATATCTATCTATCTATCATATATATTATATATATATATATATATATAGAGAGAGAGAGAGAGAGAGAGAGAGAGTAGAGAGAGAGAGGGGGAGAGAGAGAGAGAGATGAATAATAAGTCGTCACACCACCCACGGAGTTCAGTTTTTTACTTTTCAAGCTTTCGCCTGTAAAAAGGCTTCCTCAGGAACCCTCTACAATCAAATAGCTCCGTTATAATTTAAACACACACACACACACACACACACACACACACACACACACACACACATGCGCGTGCGCGCACGCACACACACAGCAATAATTATTTATATATATATATATATATATATATATATATATCACATACATACATACAGGCTAACAATTCCTCCATCATTATATTGATGATTTGGCAAAGATTTGAAGGGGACAAATGGCAGTGGGGAGCAGGAATAAAGAAAATGAGAAGTCAGGGAAATACAGTATAAATAAAAAGTCCTTCACTGGCAGCCCATGGGGACCATCGTAACCCATCCCAAAGACAGAAGTGTTCATATTGCCAGCTCCGAGGCCTTTCGTCTGTTGGATCGGATCTTATGGGAGGCATAACTGATTGTGTCTGTGGTCCCTTGACATCATCAAAAAGAGATATACCACAGTCTACAATTCCGTGGTATTCTCACCACCAAGGGTTAAAACAACAACAACAACAAAAAACCCACAAAAACCGAATCCAGCAGCACCTCACAGCAGCCAGCGAAGGATAGAAAAGTAAAACAAAAAGAAAATGTAGTAAAGAAATAAGTTGCTGAAAAACTAATATCATAATTATGTAAACGGTGTAAGATATAGAAGTAAATCTTTGAGCCAGTGCTTGAGGATCCATTTAAGGATGCGTGGGAGGTCAAAAAGTGTCAACAGTTAGAGCGGTCAGATCAACTGTTAAATAACCCAGTTATTGTCAGCGGCTAAGAATTGCACAAGACAGCCTTTACTTGGATCTCCTGAGAGATGCAATCTCCCACTAATTGACCAAGTAATAGTAATTATGTTGAACAATTTAGCAGAGAGAGGAAACAAGTGCAGGCTAACAATTCCTCCTTCATTACATTCATGATTTGGCAAGAAATTGAAGAGGGGGAAAAGCTAGTGGGGAGGGGAATAAAGAGAATGAGATGACAAGTCAGGGAGATATATTATAAATAAAAAAGGCCTTCACTAGCAGCTATGGGGACCATCGTAACCCATCCTGAAGACAGAACTATTCTTATTTCCTGCTCCGAGGCCTTTCGTCTGACTCGTCAGAGAAGCATGGCTGATTGTGTCTGTAGTCCCTTGTCATCATTAAATAGAGATATACCACAATCTACAATTCCGTGGTATTCTCACCACCTGGGGTTAAAAAAGGTAATCCAACAGCACCTCAAAGCAGCCAGCAAAGGACAGAAAAGTAAAGCAAAAAGAAAATGTGCTAAAGAACCTCAACTGTTCTTTCTGTTTACATATGTTCACACTGTTTTCTCCCAAGCAATCCAAAGAATAATCCAAAGAATAAGTGTAAGCTATTAATTCATATGTTTCGCTTCAGCTTTGTCTTTTCTTTTTACAATACAGTTCTCTTGAATTTACTTCCTTTATTTATCGACGTTTTGTGGCAGTTTTTGCTTGAGTGCAGAATAAGACTGTTCATTCCCAAGAGCGATGAGCTCTCGGACATTTCGGAAGTAATGCCTGCCATGAAATGGAGATGTTGTCTCATGGGATGAGCACACCCCCTGTGCCACCATTGGATGAGACTGTCTAGTACAAGTTATAAAAATAACTGCGTTTGGTCTGCCCTGTTACCTCCGAGGGATTGGCTAGGAGTCAACGAACTTCCATGATGTCTGGCAGAATTAAATCTGCTCTCTTACAAAGGATTCAGTGCAGTCCAGATGCTGTCGATAGTAACTATAACGATAGTATGTCCGTTTTCCCTTTTGATACGTTAATTCACAAATGTACAAATACAATGACTTCATTGTAGCTTCCCAGGGGCACAGTCTAACCGCTTTTTCACGATGTAATCGGTTTCCACATATCCAGTAGAATTGTCTTTTATTTAAGAGAGAGAGAGAGAGAGAGAGAGAGAGAGAGAGAGAGAGAGAGAGAGAGAGAAGGGGGGGGGGGGAGGGGAATTGGAAGTGTTGGATGGGATGTATGACATAGTTTATAAGCAAACGACCAACAAAAAACAGAACCTGTTTTAGCCATTGAATATCATTACTTGACAGAAGATATGAGAAAGGAAGTTGATGAACACGGCTGTGAGAGCTGGGGGAAAACCCGAAATTTCAGTCTGTGCCTGTGTTCAGAAGGTTGTGGGGAAAAATGTTCCAAATGAATGGTCAAATCTCACTATCCAACACGTAGACAAAAACAGCAACAATGACAACAACAGTAACAGCGAACACACTAATGAATGGTATGAAAAACATGTAGACCTATTTGATAATCGAATGTGAAAGTTATGAGGAAAGTATTACGTTAACACAAGGTCTGTGACTTACATAGCAATTCTCCAAGATGTCGAAGAATCGATTCACACCAGCGGATTGCTGCTGACAAACAAAAGTTTCTCCATGCTCAAAGAACATCCCGTAAACCAGTTTTATGACTGTCATGTGGAAAAAAAGACAAGTGGCTGGATATTTTCAGTAAATGGTACGAAAGACGAAGAAATTTACAATGGGATTGCGTTTTCAGATTCCCAAAATTTGAGAATTGAGCGTTATGTAGCTTCAGATTTTGATAGTTAGGAACAATTGTCACTAAAGATCACGTTTTGAAAAATATTTCTTGAAATAAAATGTCCAGCATCTTTTACTGGATAACTGGTTCAGTTACCCAGGAAGACATTTGGAACAGGTCTTTCAGGAAAGATACGTATTAGCAGTGGTATCCAGCACCTGCGAGCATCTAAAAACGTTAATATTTGTTTGTAAAACATGTTACAACTTATGATGTTACTGATTCATTGACATGAAGTCGCACAGCTGCTACTAAAAGCAGTGTAACGTACGTAATTACTCCATGCCCAAACCACGTCCTGGCCTGTGAGAAAGGACGTGTGCCCAAACTCACCCTCCAGAGAGTAAACACAGACCGACGTCCTCCTTTGTTTCAAAATCATCCCCCACCTCCAAATTCACAAAGTAACTCGAATGACAAAACATACCAATCAAAAAACATTGCATCTAGATTTGAGGGGGGTGAGGTGGGGTGGGAGTGATTTTCAATCTGTGGCAGAACTTCTCCATACCCTGTTCCAAAACAGCTGCCCAGTGAGTGATTTTAGGCAGGGTTCACAAACACGCCTTCTAGCGAATAGAGGCACGTGCCCAAACTTACCCACCACATGTGACAGGGAGGTGGAATAGGCACATACTGCATAGCGTGTTTCTGGATCGTGCCCCATGTTACTCACCAGAGGCTGATTTTTTAACAGAGTGGAGGCTACTTCTGGCTCAGTTCAGTTGAGTTTGGGCACATGTTCTTGTTCACCCTCCAGGGAGTGATTTCCTGCGTGGAGTGATTACAGTACGTTACGCAGCGTGGGGTCATGACATGATGAAATAAATGACGTTCGTGCGAGCCCCACACTGACTTTCTCAAAGTCGGACCGAGCCGTGGGTGATTCAGCAATCAAATGCGTTTTAGATGATGAGGAAGATAGAGATTCCATTCAGTCTGTTTATGACCAAACCGACCTGTGGAGGTCGTATTAGGTTACAAGAAAGAGATGTTGAGTACGGTTTATAGATGTTGGGTCAATTGCAGATAGTAAATTTACAGATGTTGAGTCAGTTGAGGATTGGAAGGTTTACTCATAGTCATGAGTTGTAAATCTAAGTTTAAAATGAGTGTTCAATATTTTACAGATGTTGAATCAGTTGTGAATTGTGAACTTTGTAGGTCTTGAGTCAAACGGGAGTTACATGTTTTACAGATGCTGACCCAACTGTGGCTGTTTTAAGATTTATAGATGCTGAGTAGAATTTGGACTGAATTAGAGATGTTGGATCAGATCCGCTTTTGAAGTTTGACAATGGCTCAGATAATCAGATAAGGGCATTATAGATGTCAGTGAATTGCGTGCGGATTGTCAGATTTAAGAAAAGGACATTCGGATGTTGAGTCAGAAAAGGATTGTGATTCATCTTGAGTCTGATGTGATGGGGGCTGCGAGCTTTGTGTTTGTTGAACCAGATGGAAATCGCGAGTTTTATACATGTCGAGCCAGATTAGGATGATGAGTGTAACAGACGCCACGTCAGTGTAAGGCTGAGTGTTAGGTTAAAACAGATGCTGGAGCAAAGGGGCTCCCCCCCCCCTTCCTCCTCTGAAGTACAGATCTGTCAGAACCAGAAGCCATGCCACAAACAGCGAGTCAGTTTACTCTGTAACACGGCGACCAGAAATCAGAACGGTAATTTCCGTACAAGGGACCTGAGCGTGAACGACAGAAGGCAGAGCATGAGAAATATCCGTGCGCTGATTGAATCTGTTTGGCTGCATAGTGTATGCGTGTAGGGGCGGAGGGGGGGGGGGGGGGGGGGGGGCTGCCTCTCTGACTGTAGACCAACTGCTTTCACAGAAAGTCGTGCTGTGAATCGTTACTTGCTGAGGCCAGTAGGGCCATATGCTGCGCTTATCTTAAACAAAAATCAGTAAGTATTATTATATAACAACATAATAAGAAAACAACATTTTCAACGCAGAAAGTGATTGATAATGATAATAATTACAATGCATAATAACAGTGATAATGTTGATAATGATGATGGCCGTATGCTGCGCTGAATAAAATAAAAATGCAGTAATTACTATAGACCAACGTAATAACAAAACAGCATTTTAAATGCAGGAACATTATTAACAATAAAAGTGATGATGATGATGATGATGATGACGATGATGATGATGATAATGGGCCGTATGCTGCGCTGATTAAGAAAAATGCAGTAATAATTATTATACAACAATCTTAAAACAACATTTTCAACACAGGAAAATAGATTGATAACGACAGCAACAAAATAGTAATAATAATGATAATAATAATAATAATAATAATGAAGATGATGATGATGGCACTACTACTACTGCTACTGGTGCTGCTGCTGCTACTGTTCCTATTATTATTGCTACTAGGAGTGGTAGTAGTAGTATGAAAAAAGATGACAATCACTGGTCTTCATAACTGTTGAGCTGAGAGTGCATGTGAGGGGGGGGGGGGAGTCCACTTGCATTGCAGTTTCACAATGCACACACTAATATAACTGTCAACACATCCATCACTGCACTCCCCCCTTCCATTTTCCTCACTCCCTCGTCCCCTGCCCTTTCTGTCCCCACCTTTGCACACATACATTTGTGAACGTATGTGCTCCCACACACAGTTACACAGATCACGGAGGTGGAAGTACCCCAAGTAAAGAGAACACAGTAACAAACGAAGTGTTGGAAAGGTCGCTGATGTCAGAGACTGTCACCATGACCATAAGTAAGAGGAGTCACCCTTCTCGATTTCGCCTTGTCCATTTTCGCCCTGATGGTGTTGTAAGTCTCGTTTCTCCCTGGACCAGGCAATACTATCTGTCGGTGTTTGAACTGTGAGAACAATTGTATCTTTGTACACATGCGCAGTGTATAGACAAACACTGAAAATGGTTCACTTATTCATTTGTTTATGATAGTAATCTAGCTGTAAACTCTGCACATTGTGGTTTCATGGCATAACCGATGTGGTGTTACGTATATGGACTAGCTGGCACGCCTTCCAGCGGAAACTGAAACCAAAACAGATAGAATTCACTTTTGTCCACTTGAACATAACATTGAATGTGACAAACCGTGGGGGTGACTGTGAGAATAACTCACGAGATTAATTTGTGATTTCTGAGTGCAAAGGATTTTTTTGTCATGCCAGAATGGAAATTACCCAGAGATTCTTTATATTTACGATGCTGGGAATGAAAAAATCAGATTGAAAGCCGTTGGTGGATCAAAATGACAGCGTGCGATTTTTGCCACAAAGTTATCATTTCGCCTTAGGATGAAATGGAAAGGGACGAACTGGTTGTAATGTTCCTAACCACTCCTCGTCCGAAATCACTCTCCAGCAGCTGAGAAAGGGTAAGAGTCTGAACTCAGCCCATGGGGAATAAATCCAGACTGACCTTCCCCATAGTTCCAAAATCACTTCCCACTAGTAGAGGTGTTTGAAGTGGTCTGGATACTTTTCCCATTCCTTGTTTCTTGAAGTTCTGCTAACTGGCACCCAAGTTGCATATTGTCTTCTGCCTGTCCCATCCATGATTTTTCATGTCCTAGGCGAGTGGCTTTTGTTTTCTCGACTGCCGCATTTAGTGGGTTCTGGGGATTTTTAAGTGCTCTGAAATATGCCTTCACCTCTTATAATTTATGTCTTACCTGCATTGAAGGAAGGTAAAGCAGGTATCACATAGTTTCAGCTGGTGTATCCCTCGTGGTTCCCAAGATCAATCTCATTGCTTTATTTCAAATTCATTCTCATTTAAGAAGATTGCCCCTGGACAGTGTTGTAAGCCATAATCACACTGAGTACAACTGCGTAATACAGTCGTTAGAGATGGCTCTGTTCATTGCCAGTATATTCTGTTGCTTTCATAGCAGCAGACCTCTTTTGCATTTAAGCGCAATATTCTCATCATGTTTTCTGAAGGTCAGCATTCTGTGAAAGCCTATACCCAAATAGTGTATGTTGTTAGTTGATTCAGTTGGTATTTCAATGAAGGAAAGTGCTGAGGGTAATTGTCCTGATGTCTTGTTGTTGAGAGTGCAGACGAATGTCTGGGCTCCTGCTCATTCTTCTTCTTCTTCTCACTCGTCTTCTTCTTCTTCTTCTTCTACTTCTTCTTCTTCTTCTTCTTCTTCTTCTTCTTCTTCTTCTTCTTCTTCTTCTTCTTCCTCTTCTTCCTCTACTACTTCTTCTTCTTCTTGTCAGTCTTCTTCTTCTTCTTCCTCCTCTTCTTCTTCTTCTTCCACTTCTTATTTTTCTTCTTCTTCTTCTTCTTCTTCTTCTTCTTCTTCTTCTTCTTCTTCTTCTTCCTCCTCTCCTCCTCTTCTTCTTCTTCCTGGCAGTCCAGAGGCAGATATTAGGCACTAATGAACAATGCTATCTTGAAATTACAACTAAACATAATGCATACGGGGGTAGATATTCAAGTGGACACACATTAATGGACATTGCTACAATGCAGGTACAAATAAAGGCCAACATGACAACTTACAGGGGCAATATATTCACAAAGTCACAAGAATCTGGCCCATTACCAGAACCAGTGTTTTTCTTCCATGCTTCCCATATGCTTAATGGCGTTGCCTAGCTACCCAAACAACAGCATTCTGTCATATGAGTGTGGATGCTTTGTACTGCCGTTATGCCCCTGACAAGTCAGGACCAGCACATCCGACTTCGGCTTGTTTTTATATGAGAGTGAACGCTCTCCTAGACTGGTTGCTTTACTGGGCTGACGAGTCCAATCTACCCGGCTGTTTGTCCATAGTTGGACATAGTTTGTTCACTGGGGTGTCCTTCCCCGGGGCTTAGAGCTTATAGTTCGGCTCTTGACCGCATGATGCTCCTGTCATTGGATATATGGGGTATTTCAGTGGAGATAACAGTGCCACCTACTAAGCCGCCCCATCCTGCTAGGAACATCGCCAGTTGGTCCGGGACTGATTATTCGACCAGGCAAGCCTGACTTATATCGCAGCTGACCCTCATATCTGGGGGCATCCCCCTGTCCGCCACCTAGGGATCCGCCTGGTTGGATGTGGTCGCCCCAGCTCCAAGAGGCCATGAACAAGATCGAGACATGGACAACGAAATGGCCTATGACCATCAGTGCCAGGAAAACAGCATACACCATCTTCAGCCTGGCTACAAAAGAACGAAGTGCATGCCTCCAGGTGACTGGTCACGTCCTTCGACAGGACAAGTCACCAGCCTATCTAGGAGTCACCTTCGACTCAAGAATGACATGGAAATGGATCATAGGAGGGTCTCCACCGCACAGCAGCCTTTGTCAGTGCCTCTGGGGTTCCTGTCTGAGTGAACGAAGAAAAAAAAACAGCAGGAAAACTACCGGGAAGCCCTGAGCGCCAGTCTTCTGAATGTTTCCACGCGTGATGTTAAAGGATGCCAACCAACGGCTGGGCTCGTGTGTGTGTGTGTGTGTGTGTGTGTGTGTGTGTGTGTGTGGGGTGTGTGTGTGTGTGTGGTGTGTGAACACACACACACACACACACACACACACACACACACACACACACACACACTCACGCATGCACGCACACACACACACACACACACACACACACACACACATACACACACACACACACACACACACACACACAAACACACACACACACACACACACACACACACACACACACATACACACACACACACGCGCGCGCGCGCGCGACCTGGTTAAGTTCACTTTCTGTTGAAGATGTACGTCTAAATAGGTAAAAGAGTGACAGAGAAGACAGCATATCTATGGATTATGGACCTAAATGCATGACTTAGCAACAAGCCCCCTTCAGTTTTGCCTACAGTCTGTTCCATGGCGCGAATCACCGGCACGTTGAATTAGGGCTCCATCGCTTCCAGAAATGTGAGTGTCACTCATGTTTTTCCTCTATCGTTTGTTCTTGTCTTCTTTTTCATGTTTAAAAAATCATTTGCATACTTGCGCTCACTGTTGTTCCTTGAAACCCTCTGGATGCCACCAGCCGTCCTTATGCCAGTCTCAGCTCAGTGCCTTGCTAGTGTTTACATGGATAGCATTGGTTTCAGAGGGAAAGCTTTGATAAAACAGGTTGTGATAAACAGGAAATTATGCAGGCTTTAATGAACAGGTTGTGGTAAATAGACAGCTACGCAGGAATAAGTGCACGTCCCGTATCCCATAGAGATCACATACCAAAAGTGAGCACGTTTTACTTCAGTGAGGCGCTCACAAGCACGTTCCGAGTACTAGATCCATCAGTGCCAGTGCTGGATATAACGGATACCCTAGTCGTACCAGAACTGAAACTTCGAATAATGTAGTCCTTCTCCTCCCCCTGTCCCCCTCTGTTGTTCTTATCTTCCATTCTGTCAGTGCCACCTTCCCGCCACCCGGCCACCACCTTCATTTAGCTCCAGTCTTCCTCATTTCATTGGTCAGGCTAGGCGTCAAACGTGTCACGCCATCTGATTGGATAGGGCGCTGCCCCCGTTACTATCAAAGGTCGGCGCGTGGGCTAGTGGTGTCAGGGTGTTGGAGCGCGTGCTTGTGGGTGTTTGTTTTGTGTGTGTGTGCAAACGTGAAACAGAGAGGGAATCCGGAACCACCTCTCCCTCGCAAATACCTCCCCGGTCCAATTCTGGAGACTATCCTTTGTCTCCCTCCGCCTTACAAAAAATAAAAGAGAAAAGAAAAAGAAAAAAAACAAGATGCAAAGCATATAAACGTAATCCCGGTTTATGTTGAATAGTGATAACCTTTCTGTATACCAAATTCTATTAAAACCCACCAATATATAAGAAATAACGGCAAAATAACGGTTTTAACGGTTATTTAACCGAGATACACTTTTGAAACTGGTATTTTAGTCCTCACAGGGCTAAAGCATATGTACCTACCAAATTTCATCCTGGTGGGACAATATGTGAAGAATAACGGTTTTTAACGGTCAAATTTTGAAACACTATGTGGAAGTGCCATTTGTTTTTGATAACCTTTCTATATACCAGATTTAATTAAATCCAGCAATATATAAAAATTAACGGCAAAATAACGATTTTGGGCTAAAGCCTGTGTACATACCAATTTCATCCAAATCGGACAATATGTCAAGAATAACGGTTTTTAACGGTCAAATTTTGAAACACGACATAGAAGTGCCATTTGTGTGTGATAACCTTTCTGTATATCAAATTTCATTAAAATCCACCTATATATAAGAAATAACGGCAAAATAACGGTTTTTAACGGTTGTATAATCGATTTTCAGCATTACATCACTTATATATGGAAAGAGGCTCCGATTTGTCACAAGGTCATCCAAACCGCTTATAAATCGGCCAATTACTTTCTGAGATATTCCATAAAGAAAATTACCGTTTTGGGCCGTTATAGCCCTTAGCAACAGCTATTCTGGTAAAATAAAACATACCTACAAATTTTCAGAAAGATCGGCCCAGAAGTTTTGTCTGGAGCCAGTGGAATACAGTTTGACCACGGACAGACACACAGATAGACAGACACACAGACAGCATTTCTTCGTTCCCATTGTAAAGTACTCCATGTTCTATAAGAACTGGGAGTACAAAAAGGACAGAAAGAAAGAGAGAAATTTGTAAGTGCCCTAAAGAGTGCATTGAAATCGTTATATTGGTGGAATTGAAAATGTTTGATGTGATATCTCTCCTATCATCTATGACGATTAGCTAGCTTTAGAGGTTAAACTGCGATTTAGACTGGACTGGTCGTACTGTATTTAATGTGCATATTGAGATGGCAAATCTGGAGAAATATGTCTGAGATTGCTGATGTTCTCGTACTGAAAATTCGAAAAAATAATTCTGGCAAGTTGAGCATCGTTCCTACACAAGATGGTATGTTTTGACATCTCTTCAACAGTTATGAGTTTTTGCAGAATGTGTGCTCTATAGCGGCAATACTATAGGGAAAAAAAACTGAGGGGATGGTGAGGCTGGTATCGTCAGAGTCAGGCAACCGGTGGTTGTTATTGGCAGGTACATCAATTGTGGATGCTTCAAAAACCTATTTCCATCGGTAGATAAGATCAACTTTCTATCATGTAATGGTATAATAGACGCAGTTAAGCAATACCAGTGTGATTGTACGCACACTAACTGAAGTGAGGAATTGAAAATCAGACCTTGGTCGGTTTTGGAAGGAAAGGTTCAGTGAGTGACTGTGGAATCTGAATGAGTCTAAAATATACACTATGAACTGTGGAAAATTTTCATATCTTCCAGTACTGTTTCTGACTGAGCACAGCTAATTGGTTTAAAGTTAAACTTTTAGCCTATATAGACTTCTGCCAACTATCTCTCCCTCTCTCTCTCTCTCTCTCTCTCTCTCTCTCTCTCTCTCTCTCTCTTCTGTACAATATGACGGTTAGTGGACTTCCTGTCCGTAATTGTTGTAGCCAGGATGCACCGATGGTTGACCACCTTCTTGAAGCTATAGATTGTTCAAGCTTTCTGAGATGATAATAGAAAGCGTATGCATTGTAGGCCTATCGCTTTTCAAGAGAGGCTGGTCGTATTTGGTACACCAGAATAACTGCTGCTGCTTAAAAGTTCTCGTTTTATTTCATTTGCAAAATTTTACGTTTACAGATCCAAGTTTAATTATACAAACTAAAGGATAATTTTCTTGAACCTGTTACAATCCTGACAAGTGACAAAAAGGTACAGGGCGGTTTTAAAAAGAAATCATGAAGTTATCGTGTAATGAAGTGTTGCCAAATATTTGTTGTCTTGTCCTCCACCGTTAAGAGTGTACGAATCATATATTTTTTTTATGATAAATGTGATCTATCTACCTATTAATTTCTCTCTCTCTCTCTCTCTCTCTCTCTCTCTCTCTCTCTCTCTCTCTCTCTTCTCTTGTGTGTGTGTGTGTGTGTGTGTGTGTGTGTGTGTGTGTGTGTGTGTGTGTGTGTGTGTGACCATGCTTATTGTTCATCAGTATCTATCTATCTATACATCTATCGTGTGCGCGTGTATCACAGAGTGTATATTATGTGGTAGGATGATTGGGAGATAGAGGAAGAGGGTGAGAGTTGTTTTAGATAGCTAATTTTAGCTAGGAGTAGGGATAGGGGAAGCAGATAGATGACACGTTTCCTTGCTGAAAATATGTGTGAGCAGAAAAGAAACTGTAGATACGAAATTGTTACGTAGGTGCATCTGCAGGAAAATAACCCTTACAATTTTTTTCTGTTTCCTCGTTTCTTTTTTTATTTTCTTTCCGAGTGGAATGTCTCTCTCCTCCCAAGAAAGAGCTGTAGAGTGCCATTGTGTCAAAAAATAGGATGGGATGTATGGGAGAGGTTTTTTTCCCCGGAAAAAGAATATTTCTTCATTTTGTGTATTGTTTTCAGTTTTTGTTAATGTGATGTGCATTAGCAGTTTCAATCGGTATTTCATTTATGATTTTGAATGATTCTGTGTACAGTTTGTGTTGAAAAAAAGTCTTCATTGAAAAATGGATGGAGAGAGGGATGGGGGGTCGGGGATCGGGGTAGAATTTTAAGGAAGAATCGTCACAGAAACCCGCCGTTAGTAAATAATGTAGACCCCCCTCACTCTTCCCTCAATCTTCCCAACCCCCCATCCCCCCTCCCCCCATCCCCCCCCCCCCCCACACACACTTGTTCATCCTATTCTCTCCCCCTCCCATGCCCTTGGGAAACAACATTCTGTGAGTGCACTTGATTCGATGAACGAAAAGTTCTGCCACCTCCACTCTACTCTTCAAACCCCAGCCTCCCTCTCATCCCTCCCACCATCTCCACACACACAGACACGTGTGTGGTCAACAACTTCACACTTCTGGCCACAAGATTTTTGCAAAAGATTTTGCGCCTCCCCTTTTGAAAGAAGTGATTCCACGATGTGTGTGTGTGTGTGTGTGTGTGTGTGTGTGTGTGTGTGTGTGTGTGTGTGTGTGTGTGTGTGTTTGTGCTTGATCGAAAGAATTCGTATCTACAAGCGGTGTCATGTTGATGTCTGTTGGTGAATAGCTGACGAAATAATCAAGGAAACAAGTCTTGGAAAGTCTTCGAAGGAAACCATCTTCATCTGTGCAGGGACAGTGTTAAGATGTTGGAGTAGGTCACCTGTCAGGGATTGTGTCTTAGTTTGCCCTTCTATGACGTGTCATGGTCTCTTTCTTCTCTCTCCCCTCCCCCCCCCCTCCTCTCTCTCTCGTTATCGCACACACACCACACTCACACACACACACACACACACACACACACACACACACACACACACCACGCACGCACGCACGCACGCACGCACGCACGCACGCACGCACGCACACACACACACACACACACACACACACACACACACACACACACACACACACACACACACACCACACACACGCACGCACGCACGTACGCACGCACGCACACACACAAAACACACCGAGATCACATGTAGTTTGCGGTCTTCAGCGCATGATTTTCACCATGCTCACTGATTAACGTTAAAAAAAAAGTCTCGTATACCATGATCTTTCATTTTCTGCTACGGCGATACCAATATTGATTTCTTTACTGATGATGCCAGAGCCCCTGGTGAGTTCGCGTCAGTCTTCGGGTGTCAGCAAGTTCTCGGGGGCTGTCGTTGGATGGACATGGTGACACCCAGTTGGGAGACGCTCACTCCCACGCCGGATCCGCAAATACGCGAGCAAGGAAAGGGGCTTCGTAAGTGGTGTCGTGCTTATGTTGCATCAGAACACTGAAGTGAATCAGTAACAGTGCAGATTTCCCATGGCAGGTTGTCTTTTAACAAACTGATATTGATTGCTCCTTGTTGACTTCCGACGCTTGGGATGCGACACGACCTACCCGGATGTGACTGTGTGTGGGATGCTCAGGATAAGCGGCGTGAGAGTAACACTACTGTTAGGACGCAGAAGAGAGAGAGAGAGAGAGAGAGAGAGAGAGAGAGAGAGAGAGAGAGAGAGGGAGGGAGAGAAAGAGAGAGAGAGAGAGAGAGAGAGAGAGAGAGAGAGAGAGAGAGAGAGAGAGAGAACGTGAAAAGAATAGGGAAGGGGGTGGGGATGGGGGCATGGCAAAAGTATGTCTACAAACGTGCAGTGTCTTGTTGGGAGAGTTGCCTCGTGACGATGTGAAACTGATTGTTCCTTGTGAGCTACTGGTGCTGAGACCACTACAGGACAAGACTGGGTGAGATTGTGTATTGGGGAGCCAGAATGAGCGACTTGTAAGTAATGTCACAAAGACGGCACAGAAAGTTATACCGGAAAACAAACCAGCAAAGGGAAAAAGGCACAGTTCGGAGCTAAGGTACTATACGACTGAAATGAGCACTCTTGTTGATCAGCTGGGTCATAAATAACATAGCTGCGTATGTTCACCCCCGGCTCCTTCCGAGCAGTTCAATGGGCAACATATTAATTCATATGTTTCATTTGAGCTTTTTGTTTTTTTTACAAAAAACAGTTCTTTGAATGTGATTCCTTTGTCTGTGGGCATTTGCTGGCGGTTTTCTAGGTGCTGAATGGAGACTGCTCTCTCCCACAAGCGATGAGTTTTCGGGCATCATGGTCGTAATGTCTGGCATGAAATAGAGATGTTGTCCCACGGGATGAGCACACCCTCTGTACCACGACTGGACTGTGGCTCCCTGGTACAACGGTTAAAAAGTAGCCGCCTTTGTCTTGTCATCTCATGGGACTTCATTTTCCTTTTGTTTATGTATATATCACGAAAATCACATAATCACAGCGACACAGTTTTTTGCTTCCTGCTGTCAGACCGTCTTTTTCTTATCACAATATAATCTCTGCACTCATTTAGTGGTTTTATCACAGAGAGAGAGAGAGAGAGAGAGAGAGAGAGAGAGAGAGAGAGAGAGAGAGAGAGAGAGAGAGAGCAGGGCAAGGGATGTTTGGTGAGGGGGATGGAAAGTGTAGGATGGGATATGTTAGACAGTCTAACAGAGAACTCTCAGAAACGGAAAATGTCTAAACTCTACCGTCCCTTCCCCTCCTCCTTACCCCAAGGATTAAATCCAAACTGACCTCCCCGTTGTTCGAAAATCACCCCTTCCACCTTCTCCTCAAAGTTCGTAAAATGTCTCAAACAACAAAGTATGTCAATGAATAGCTACTTTAGTGTATTCCTCAGAAGAAAGCTTTGGTTTATCATGAATATTAAATCTGAGTGTATAGCCAGAAGTGTCAAGGCTGCTAGTAATACTGTGGATACTTCCACCGAAAGAAATGCAGGCTCATTGTGTAAACGTTTTCTTTCATTTGCTGTTGATATTATCTTTCACTTCATTTTTGACAGAAATACACACACACACACGTACATACTCCAAAAGTCATATGTTTATGCTCAATTTCTCCGTCTCTCTCTGTCTCTCTGTCTCTCTCTGTCTCTCTGTCTCTGTCTCTCTCTCTCTCTCTCTCTCTCTCTCTCTCTCTCTCTCTCTGTGTCTTTGTCTGTCTCTGTCTGTATGTCTCTCCATCCCTCTTCTTTCTCTATCTCTTTCTCTTTCTCTCGCATACGCATGAAAACACACACACACACACACACACACACACACACACACACACACACACACACACACACACACACACAGATGCATGCACACGCACACACTAACACGCTCATACATACACACGTATAAACACCTGCACACATGCGCGCACGCACACAGTTACGTATACATACGCGCGCACATCTCTCTCTCTCTCTCTGTCTCTCTCTCTCTCTCCTCCCCTTTCCGTGTGTGTGTGGGGTGCGCGCGCGCGCGCGCGCGCGCACACACACCTACACACACACACACACACACACACACACACAACATATACACACACACACACAGAATGGGGGGAATCCCAGAACGCCTGACATGGTTGTTAATCAGATCGTGCTGTTTATATTATCGCTTCACCTACTGTTGCCCGGTCACGGCCTTCTATCTGAAAGGTCCTCTGGCGGTGGCTACTTTAGTGCATTATTCACCAGATAGCCTCGGTTGTCACTTCGTGCATATTCATTAACATGAACAAGAGTAGGGGAGACTATATAAGCTGAAGAGCAAAAGGACTTGCCGGTAATGGTGTTGAAAATTCCTGGAAAGATAAGAGCGCTGCCTGAGAAAATGGTTTTATTTCGTTTGCTGTTAATACTATCTTCTTTTATTTCCCGTTTCTGTTGCTTCTTCTTCTCTTTCCCTTTCATTTATTGTATCCACTTTTGAGAACGAATGGTCTTCAAAGAATTATTAAGTGAACTGTGACAATGTGCATGCGTCACACATGGAACAATGCAGTTGCCGGTTGTTAAAGTTATTGATGTCATTACTTCTTCCCAAGGTGTTCACCACAATAATGCGTGGACCAAAAGTGCAGGTTGCTGGAGTGGATCATTCATCAAGTCGAGTTGTTTAAACTTTCTTGTCGTTTTCATCTGCTTCCTGTGGGTAATTAGATTTGTATGTCATGCTCGATTTCTTCTGTAGATCTTCACATGCTTGGTATTAAGCAGTAGAGCCATTTAGCTGTTGAGTGTACTGGTAACACCTGTGTGTGTGTGTGTGTGTGTGTGTGTGTGTGTGTGTTGTGGCGCGCGCGCGCGCGCGCGAGCGCCGCGTACGTCCGTGCCCCTTTGTTTGTGGGAAATGAATGTTCAGAAGATGACATAGTAACAAGATCAGTAACAACTACAACAACAATAAGAACAACAACTGTAAAACAAAACAAAACAAAAGTGAATAAACAAACAACATCGGCATGATCACGAATAGTACTTTCCTGGTGGAGACTAACATGGAGCAGAGCAATTTCCGAGTAGGGCTTTATTTTGTTCATATTATTCTCATCTT
Source organism: Conus canariensis (assembly GCA_033310375.1). Lineage (NCBI taxonomy): Eukaryota > Metazoa > Mollusca > Gastropoda > Neogastropoda > Conidae > Conus > Conus canariensis. The sequence goes on along the minus strand of CM065730.1, from coordinate 15,790,832 downwards.
TGGGGCTAAAACTAAAATGTTGTTTTAATCTGGTGTTCCAGCTTCGGCTGGTATGAAAAACCCCGAGATGGCTGGAGAAGTGTGAATTTCCTTTTTCACCACCTAGCCGGGCTAAAAAAAAAAAATTCACTAACCCTTCAAAGTTTCTCTTTCGCGTATAGATACCCCCTCCCCGCCCACCCACCCACCCCCGTTCGATATTCCCCCAGCTTGATACTCACCCCGATCTGTCGATGCTCCATATTCCCCCTGCTCAATACTCCCTCTCCCCAATATTCTCCCTGCTCAACATCCCCTCTGCTCATTATTCCCCTGCTCTCGAGTAATCCCCATGCTTGACATTTCCCACGTTTGATATTCCCGTTGTTATTCCTCATGCTCGGTATTCCCCATGCTTGTTATTCCTCCGCCCAGCACGGAAAGAATCTCTTGTTCGGGGAAGGGGGGGGGGGGGTACAAAAGGAAAATTTTCTTTTACTATGATTAAAGACGATAAGACCACACACACACGGACACGCACGCACGCGCACACACACACACACACACACACACACACACACACACCACCACGCACGCACGCACGCACGCACGCACGCACGCACACGCACACACCACACACACACACACACACACACACACACACAACTTTTGCAGGAAGGGGGAGCACCGAGCAGGGGGGGGGGGGGGGGGGGGGTATTGTGCTGGGGGAGTATTGAGCAGACACGGAGTTGTGGAATGTACTTACCACTGCACACACACACACACACACACACACACACACACACACACACACACACACACACACACACCACACACACCACTCACACTCACTCATGTTTCCACGTTATGATGCTGAAGTGAAGAGGAATGTGAAGGTAGGAGTCGATCGGAACCGAAAGGCACACAAACAAATGGCTCTGATGGGGGTC
>CM065730.1:15767403-15784903 GCA_033310375.1 Conus canariensis | reverse complement strand
TCTCTCTCTCTCTCTCTCTCTCTCTCTCTCTCTCTCTCTCTCTCTCTCTCTCTCTCTCTCTCTCTCTCGTGTGGAGTGTGTGTGTGTGTGTGTGTGTGGGGGGGGGGGGGGGGGGAGGAGAGGGGAGACTTAGTAAATATATGACCTGTAATATGATAGTGCTTCTCTCTCTCTCTCTCTCTCTCTCTCTCTCTCTCTCTCTCTCTCTCTCTTTCTCTCTCTCTCTCTGTGCGTGCGCGCGCGCGCGCGCGCGTGTGTGCGCGTTCGCATGTGTTCCGTTTCATTGGTATATCTCAAGATGGACGACGACAAATAATTGATGATTGCTGCAGTTAGAAATCGACTGTTTCTTCGGGACAAGTCTGATAGAAACCATTTTAATAGAGATACGACTGCTGCTGCATGGACAAACATTGCAAAAGAAGTCGGAGGAGGTGGTAAGTGTTCCGTTGATTTTATTTATTTATTATATTACTCCACTAGAAAAATTCCTCTCTCTCTCTCTCTCTCTCTCTCTCTCTCTCTCTCTCTCTCTCTCTCTCTCTCTCTCCCAAGCTCCAAGCTATTTGTTCTTCTACCATTGTTACTAGCGCCGAGTTTGTCTAACCTTTGCCCGTCTGTCATCGCGTGATTTACCCTCGTCGACCAAACTTCCTCTCAAAGAACAGTATGAACGCTTTTACACACGCGCGTGCGACTGTGGATGGCTTGGGATGGGGCAAGGAAAATAGAGGGGAAGAGAGATGTAGTGGTGGCGGTTCGGTTTTCCCCCAGAACACATCAAGACCAATTTTTTCCCCTGGATTTTATTTTGAAAACGCGGGTTAATTCACCGCTAACTTCAGGTGACAAGACTGGTAGAGATAACAATTCGGGGATGTAGAACACACACACACACACACACACACACACACACACACACACACACACACACACACAACACACCACGCACGCACATACACACACACGTAACGCGTATTCAAATAAATCATTTATTCAAGGAATTTGTTTTGAAAGCCACCCAATCAATAGTAGACCAACTATGCATTTCTTCTTATAGCTTAAGTGTCAATATGCTTCCCTCTGTCTCTATCTGTCTGTCTGTCTCCCCCCCCTCTCTCTCTCTCTCTCTCTCCCTCCCCCCCCCCCCCCCCCCCCTCTCTCTCTCTTGTGTTTTCAAGATAGCCATGTGCTACTGTATATTACACAGATTTATTGACCTTGGGACCAACGGACCTTGGGACCAACGGACCTCGGGACCAATGGACCTTGGGACCAATGGCATGACCGTTGCGGCACAAAGTGTCGCAACTGCACAAAGTGTCGCATGCGACACTTTGTGCAAAAGTGCGACACTTTGTGCTGAGAAGATTTACACAAAGTGTCGCACTTTGGAACATGCGATAGTTTGTGCCGGGAAAGCCCCTTATTGTGCTAGGGACATAATGTGCACGACCCACACTGGCTGAGTTCAAGCATTTCGGCCAGATGGTCGTACACTTTGCGGTATTCCCACGGGTATATCTTGGGTTCATCATCGACTGATAAACAGTGAAGGTCAAAACGACGGAATGGTCTGAAAGCTGAGAACGAAGTAGTAGAAGCAGTAGTAGCAGAAGAAGACCAAGTTGAAGGAAAATGTAATAGCAGCACTTGTAGTTGGTTTTACAAATAATATTAAAAGAGAAATTATTGCTGTTGTTTCAAACAGTTCTAATACTTAGTAAACACGCGCGTGTGTATGTATGTATGTGTGTGGTGTGTGTGTGTGTGTGTGTGTGTGTGTGTGTGTGTGTGTGTGTGTGTGTTCGTTTCATGTATTGTTTTGATTGTACGTTGGTTTCTTTGTGGTGGTAAAAGTAGTTTCATACACATAAGTACATAAATAAATGTCACCAAACACACCCTTTTCAATTCATTATCCCTTTCTTTTGTACATGAATGGTGGAGCAGCATGTAACAAATCGGAAACAACCAAAAGCAGGAAAAAATATGTTGCAGTTTTAATGGTAGTAGTAGTGTAGTAGTCTACTACTAAAAATTATTGATGATGTAAACAGTTGTAATGCAGACTAAACGTTTTTCCTGGGTTTTTTTTTTTTTTCGTTTTATTTCTGTTTTAATCATCGATCAACTTCTGTGTGATGATAACAGTAGTTTTGTAGACGTGCAGTGCATAATAGAAGCAGTAGAAAGTACTGTTCAATAAATGTGACCAAACATACTGTTTTTTGTTCATTATCAATTACTTTTCTGTATTACTGATACAAGTAACATGCAACAAATCAGAAACAATCAAATACAGCAACCATCTACAATTAGTTTGCCATACAACAAGCATTGAAGTAGGATCGCATGCCGCCGGAGGAGGGCGCGTGGCGCACGTGCGCATTTGATAAACAACAGACCGCTCACTGAAAGCTGGCGACACACTACTATACGCTGGAAAACCTTCTCCTGCGAGTGGAATGCGGTTGTTTGACACGGCAGTGACGGTTTGTTGACGGAAATCTAAACAACATCCCCCGCTGGCTTCCTGCAGTCCAGCCGGCAAACGTCTGCACAGCTGCTGGACAGGCCGCGGCGCTCAGTACTCTTGAACATGGGCTCTGAAGAAGAATTTTTAGTTTGAGCTATTTTAATCATTTTGATCACTTGCGTACAACTGAAGAATTAAAAAAAATCGAAGATGGTGGGTGAGACCATGAATCGCAAGGTGGGAAACGTTTGGTGCATACCATTCTCTTCTAAAAGAATTCCTAGAAGAAGATGCTCAAAGCAGAGTTAAAAGAAATCCAAGCTGTCTGCGTGCCAAATTCGGTACAAGTGGGCGAAGGACACTGGCTGAGTTTCACCACTCTTGTTGTGTTTTTTTACAGATGCAAGAAATGGGTTCAGAACTGTAGGCGTGAAGATCAGCTGCGTACCTTCATGCAAACTGCTGTATTTGTTCTGAGCATTTTGAAGCCAATCAATTCATGGACCACACCCGCAAAAACTGTTGACTGATTTAGAGTGCAGTACCAACACTTTTCAATGTACCAAATCCACCACCAAGAGACAAAATATCCCATGTAAAGAATGCAAAACAATACCAAACGAAGATAGGAGAAGAGAACTGCTTCCCCGGCACTCTCTCTCTCTCTCTCTCTCTCTCTCTCTCTCTGATTTCATCTTTTCTCTCCAACAGACAACAAATTGTGTCCGTAAACACATACAAATCTGATTTTCTTCCGAACAAATTTGGTGTCCCATAAGGGTCAGTATTAGGTCCTCTATTGTTTTCATTTTACATCAGTGATCTGCCATTGTACTTGAAAATAAACAGTGAAATGTTCGCTGATGATACAACCTTAGACACAAGTAATTCTGACGCCAAACAGGTTTGCAGTGACATCCAAGAAAACATCAATCTCTTGGTTAAACGGACACGATTTAATCACATGGCTCTCCATCCTCACAAAACTAAATTCATGTTGATAACTACAAGACAGAAACGTCAAACTCTAAGCCAAAATCTGCCAGTACTTTGCATTTCTAACGAAAACGTCGAAGAAGTAACCAGTCACAAAGTCTTGGGAATAACAATAGATAATAATCTAACTTGGTCAAAACACTTAGAGTCTTTATCTAGAAACGTTGCAAGAAAACTACATCTTCTAAAAAGGATTAAGAACTTAAATTTACATGCAAGAAAACTATTCTTTCATTCTTACATTCGGCCTTTTATTGACTATGCCTCAACACTTTGGGACTCAGCGAGCAATAATTCACTCAAACCACTAATTAGCCTTCACAAACGAGCTGTCAAAGTAACGTTAGGTCGACCATCCTCACTGGTAGATTCAGACTATAAGCAATCAGGCATTCTCCCATTTAAAGCCAAACTTCTATACAATAAAGGACTCTTTATGCATAAGGTACTCCATGGAAATGCTCCACTTTCTCTAACAAATATGTTCACTTTTAACGACTATCGACATTCACATAAAATAAACCTCCCGTTTGCAATGATTAATCTATACAAGTCTAGTTTGGCGTATTCCGGAGGTTGGCTATGGAACCATATTCCTCAAGAACTAAAAAATCAATCAAACTTTAAAAAATTCATGTCTTATTTTCAAAAATATCTTATGAATGTCTCAGATTTGACTGCACTATACCCTAAAATATATTGAAAATTCTCAATTCAGATTTAATTTAACAAACATGTGATGTTCGAAGCTGACTCAATTCTACGCAAATTGCACTGATCATCCTATGCCATTAATGTGTTTTTTCAAAGCTTTTCGCGGGTGTTTCTCCATGTCTGCTTCATTGTCTTTCTCTTCCTTTATCTCTGACTATCTATCGCCAGTCGGTCGGTCGGTCCGTTGGTCTCTCTCTCTCTCTCTCTCTCTCTCTCTCTCTCTGTCTCTGTCTCTCTCTCTCTCAATTCCCCCCCCCCCCCCCCTCTTGCCCTGATCATTTTGTTTTCTTGTTGTTGTTGGTAGTGGTGGTGGTGGTGTTTATAGGTTTCTTTTTCTTCTTTCTTCTTTTTGTCAAAGTTTCTCATGCAAGCAATTGTTGCATTTTTTTCATGTGTGTTTGTTTGATTTGCTTTTTACTATATATCGATTTTTTTTCTTGCCCAGAGGGCTGGATGTAAAAAAAACATTCATGCTTAGTCCATTACCCTCTTAAAATAAAATTCGTTCGTTCGTTCTGTCTCTCTCTCCCTCTCTCTCTCTCTCTCTCTCTCTCTCTCTCTCTCTCTGAAATATACGACAGAGTGATGTAACTAAAAAAAAAAAAAAAGAAGAAAGAAATATGATGACAGTCAAGTCAACACACACACACACACACACACACACACACACACACACACACACACACACACAACACACACATATATATATATATATATACGTATAATTATGTCTCTTCCCTCACTGGCATACCTGCTGGCACTCAGTGTGGCGGTCAATTGCTGATGAAGGCGAATAAAGCCGAACATTTCAACTATAACCACAACAGCTTGTTGTCCTTGTTCTTTTGTTTTGGAAATGTATTTATCTCTCTATCTATCCACACACACACACACACACACACACACACACACACACACACACACACACACATATATATATATATATATATATATATGTGTGTGTGTGTGTGTAGAGAGAGAGAGAGAGAGAGGGATCTGTATGTTCTGCCTGTCTGTCTGACCTTCACTGTATCTCTCTTCACCAACCTTCACTCACTTGCTCACTCAATACATGTACAGAATAGCGCCGTTGCGACATTTTGTGCTGTGCGACACTTTGTGCTGGTAAGGCTGATCAAACTGTCGCAAGTCAAATTTTGTGCTGTGCGACATTTTGTGCTGGTAAGGCTGATCAAACTGTCGCAAGTCAAATTTTGTGCTGTGCGACACTTTGTGCTGGTAAGGCTGATCAAACTGTCGCAAGTCAAATTTTGTGCTGTGCGACACTTTGTGCTGGTAAGGCTGATCAAACTGTCGCAAGTCAAATTTTGTGCTGTGCGACACTTTGTGCTGGGGAGGGGAGTGAAACAGAACACAAAGTGTCGCAATGTCGCATTGCGACACTTTGTGCAGGTGCGACACTTTGTGCCGCAACACATGACCCTTTCTGTACAGTGATTCTTTTTGATTTTAGCAAGATGGACGACGAAAGAACGCGATTTGTGCCCTATCTTGATGAAACGAGTGATGAAAAGGCTGCTGTTCTCAAACAGCTTGCTGAGGTCATTTCTTGCACTAACAAGTCATAACAAATCATAACAATCTTGTTATTGGCGACTTTATGGGCAGGGGACGACTTTACGGGCATCAAAGTCCTTCTCGTATGGTCGCCGGCGACTTTATGGGCCGGCGACCGTACGGGCACCGAAGTCCCTGCCCATATGGTCGCCGGCGACTTTATGGGCCAGCGACCATATGGGCACCAACATCCCTGCCCATATGGTCGCCGGCGACTTTATGGGCCAGCGACCATATGGGCACCAACATCCCTGCCCATATGGTCGCCGGCGACTTTATGGGCCGGCAACCATATGGGCACCAACAGGGGTGTTTGGTCTATAGATATTGTTATTCGTCCGTCGAATCGACGAGGACCACTTCAGTCATCTAGGAGTTGAGAAGAAGGGGGCTGTGGGAGGGGGGGGGGGGGTGTGAGATGATTTGTGCATATATGCAGGTGGCTGATCAAACCGATGCGTGCACGGAATGTGCAGTGACAGGTTGGAAGGCAATGTGGGAGACCTGCCCTTGATTGCTGGCGCGGGTTTTCCTTGCCTGTCTCTATCGTTGCGCTGCAGCAGTCCTCCTTTCTTCACAACTGGAACCTTTGTGGATAGAGTAGCGCCATCTTGCTCGATCCATAGCAGTTTGTTCCCATTTGTCAGGGTTGATGTTAAACGCTTCTAAGATGTTTTGAGAGTGTCTTTAAAATGTTTCTTCTGACCTCCATGGGAACGCGTTCCTTGTTGCAGCTCACCGTAGAAAAGTCTGTCCATAGAAATACAGTTGTTTTCAAGGATAGGTGGTTGAAGGTGGAAAGCTCTCATGGGAATTTCGTTGACTCCTTCAGCATCAGTTGTGTCCCTGGCTTCAAGCAGTTCTCTGCTATTGTTTTCCTATTTTCCATCATTTTATGCTCTCTCTGTCTCTGTCTTTCTATTTGTCTGTTGTCTGTCTGTCTGTCTCTGTCTCTCACTCTCTCTGTCTCTGTCTGTCTGTCTGTCTGTCTGTCTGTCTGTCTGACTGTCTGTCTGTCTGTCTGTCTGTCTCTCCCTCTCTCTCTCTCTCTCTCTCTCTCTCTCTCTCTCTTTTCTCTCTTGTCCACCGTTTTTCTGCCTCTGTGGGCCATTTACCAGTCTTCCCACAACAAGTTGTGTTGTTGTAACCTGGCGACTTGTAGTGAAACTGTAGCTACTGTTCCCAGTGGACATTTGTTGTCCATTCTGCAGTGTCCGTTTACCCATAACTCCTTTTAATAGTATTTTGTTACATCCAGGTGTTGTATTTTTCAACCTTCGGATGAAAAGTCAAGCAGACTGGCTGACGCCCTCAACACGGCTTAGATTGTTGTCGCCTTAAGAATGCCCACAGTTAAATGTTATTGACTGGTGCACGTATTTTTGGATCGCTCGGTTGTGCTTTTTGCTTTCTTCAGGACGGGGACTGTTTTCTTCATTGGGCACTCTGTGTCGGCTGCTCTATGATAACACTGAAAATTGAAAAAAGTGCAGATCTGGGGATAATCCAAACGAATGACACAAACTTGTAGAACTAAAGAGACCGCAGTGATGGCATACTATTACATTCACCACAAGCTGCAGTAATACCAACATAGCAGGCACACATATCTATATTCCTTATCTCCCCGGCCCCAACCTCATACGCATACGCACACACACACACACACACACACACACACACACACACACACACACACACACACACACACACACACTCACACCACACACAACACACACCACACACACACACACACAACACACACACACACACACACACACACACACGGAAAAAAGATTAACAGAAACCAGCCTTCATTTCTGTTGTTCAAATAGAGACTACATTTAGAACCCAAGTGAAGGATACATTTGAGATATACGTAGCCGAGTTCGCAGTCGGATGCTGCAAGTTCGAATCATCTTTGCGCGCAAAACAAAAATTACCGGTTTGGCTACCCGTCCTAGTCTGTTGTTGATCTGGTAGTATAGTGTAGTGTAAGACAGGCCCCCTTCTCCCACTGTCCAGGGTTGCTCATGTCTGGCTGCCATATCACATTAGGCTAGTGAGAGAGAGAGAGAGAGAGAGAGAGAGAGAGAGAGAGAGAGAGAGAGAGAGAGAGAGAGAATGTTACTGATAGCCCATCCGACCGCAAAAGGCCATATTAGGGCCGAGGTGGGTACTAAGTAATTAAGGGATAAATACGGATCTTGCACTACCCACACTCTGCTCGTACAAAATACCTCGTGTGCCCCAAACCTTCTGTAGTGAAGAACACGTTTGGGGACATCGGGATCCACATAATACATACATTGACCTTTCGCGGGCTGTGTGCTTTGGGTGAGGGTAAAGTGAACGATTAAAGTTTAGAGAGAAACTGTCTTTAATACCGTCCATGGCTAATGATTGATGTGGAGGAACATTGTTGAGTGATTTCCTTTATTGATTTTTCTGGAGGGTACTTCTGGCGTTTTGTTCTTCGTTCTTTACCGTCATTCCAAGCACAGTTCTGGTATTGTACACAGTGTTTGACTGACACAACTCCGGTGGGAAAGTTTGATGGGGGGTGTCTTTCACCGATGGGCTGGCCTTTGTGTTCAGAGCCTGTGTGGTATCACCTGACCCCCGAGATGTGAGTACCGGCAATCTGAGTATTGATTTCTCACAAAGGTTGCGGCATGGTGTTGAGCCAGCGGGTGATGGTAGATTTCTTTTTGTTGAAAATCTGTGAGCACGCACGTACGAACACGCGTTCATATGCACACACTTATGCACGTACACGTTGTCGCAGAAACGTTCGTACCTCCTAGATGTAACTGAAACTGAAACTCTCTGTGTGTGTGTGTGTGTGTGTGTGTGTGTGTGTGTGTGTGTGTGTGTGTGTGAGCGCGGGCGCGCGTGCAAGTATACGTGTCTTGAATGTATGCGCGTTTGCGAGATTGTGTATCCGGTTGTGTACGCCTTCTTTGTATGCAAACGAAAGTGTGTGTGCTGTGTGCATGTTTGCGTTAGTTAACATGATAATGGTGATTTATATATGAATTAACGTCTTTCAGTCTGCCCACCTCTCTCCCTCTCTCTCTCTCTCTCTCTCTCTCTCTCTCTCTCTCTCTCTCTCTCTTTCTCTTCATAAACGTTTACGATGTCAACGACACGCGTCTAATCATAATCCAATCATCTATCACATCAGTCTTTCGCTTCAAAAGTAGTAGTGTGTGCGTACAAGAGAATATAACTCAGGTGCACTCGTAGAACAATGTTTTTAAGCTGACTGATCAACGTTGAAAGCTTTGGCGATGAATGCACGCGCGCGTGTATGTATGTGTATGTGTGCATGCGCGCGCGCGTGCCCGTATGTGTGTGTGTGTGTGTGTGTGTGCGTGTGTGTGTGTGAGAGAGAGAGAGAGAGCGCAGAAGTGCATGTGTATGCGTGTGTGTGATCTGTGGGCTTGTGTAAGCATGCTCTTGCGCACAAGCATTAGCACATGCATGCGTACATATACACTACTCAAAACAATTGAAGTACCACTTAGGAAAACTGCTGTCATTCGAAAGAAAACAAAGCTGAACATAATTTAATGATTGAATATTTTATTTTTATTATTCCTCAATCCATTCAAATTTATTCAAACACCGTGACCAAAAATTATCTTTGTTTTACACTTGATTAAAGAGGCATACCCCCAAAATGAAAAGTAACAAGAGTCTATGGTAGATGTCATGATATTAATAACGGGTATGACCACCGTTCGCGTTCAAACAAGCGTCACATCGACGTCTCATGGAGTGCACCAGGCGGCGGAGAGTGTCCTGGGGGATCGCCTGCCACTCCTGCTCCAGCAACTGAAACAGCTGGTCCACGGTGTCTGCTGGAGGGTTGTGGGCCCGCACTCGCCTCCCAGCACGTCCCACAGATGCTCTATGGGGTTCAAATCTGGTGACCTGGCAGGCCAGTCCATTCTTGTCACCTGCTGCCCTTGTAGGAACTGATTCACGATGGCGGCGCGGTGGCACGGCGCGTTGTCGTCCTGGAACTGGGCGCCCTGGCCAACTGCCCTCAGGGCGGGCATCACAAGGGGGCGGATGATGGTGTCGCGGTAGGTGGCACCGGTCAGGCGGCCTTCAACACGGTGTAGGGGGGTCCTGTGACGTAGGCTGAACCCACCCCACACCATCACGGACCCACCTCCATAGCGGTCATGCTCCCTGACGGCAGCGTCAACGTAGCGTTCTCCAGGACGTCGCCAGACGCGAACCCGCCCGTCGTTGAACCTGAGGGTGAACCTTGACTCGTCTGTGAAGAGTACTGTTGCCCATTCAGCTCTTGTCCACCTTCTATGACATGCTGCCCAGGCCCGACGATGAGCTCGATGCGCTGGGGTCAGTATTGATCTCACTGCTGGGGACCTTGACCTCAAGTTGGCGTCGTGGAGCCGGTTCCGAACTGTCTGGGTACTGACGTTGACGTTGCTGGCTTGTCGTAGCTGGTCTCGGAGTACTGTGGCACTGGCTGAACGGTCTCTCAGACAAGCGATAACAATGAACCGATCCTGCTGTCTGGAGGTGCTTCTCGTCCGTCCACGTCCCTGCTGTTCTTCAACACTTCCAGTGTTAAGCCAACGGTCTCTGAGCCTCAGAATGACTGGGTGACTCACTCCAAGCCGTCGACCAATCTCCCTCAAGCCAATACCTTCTTGGTACCATGCTATCGCTCTTCCTCTGTCGGTGTTGCTTAGTCGTTGTCTCGCAGGCATGGTTAAATCTTCCTAAATTTCGCGACTTTTTATACCCGTCAAATGTGCTAACTGATTGCAATTCTGCTCAGAAAAGACCTTGCTTTCACGTGCATCACATTTTTTTTTCTTGCTGTGTCTGTGTCAAAATCTGGGAGCGATACAAGTTCGATAATTTCTCGGGATTTTTTTGCCTCAGATGCGACGCGGTAGATAACTGCTGACCGACTTTAACATAACAAAAATGCACGAGGAGTAGTATTTGAGAACCGGGTAAGCTTATCCAGCAGAATTTATTCAATTATCAATATTAATTGGTTTATCAGAGCTTTTTAAAAATTGCATACAAAAATTAGGGGTGGTACTTCAATTGTTTTTAGTAGTATATGTATGTCCGTGTATATGGGTGTATACGCATGTGCGTGTGTGTATGTGTGTGCGTGTATGTGCGCACGTGTGTCTGTATGTATGTGTGCATGCACGCATGTGTTTACGCATAAGCGCGCGCATGTGTGTGTGTGTGTTTTGCGTGCGTGCGTGTGTGCGCCTTTGATTGCTTATGGGAGATGGATGTTCGAATGTTCAGAAGATGACTTATTAACAAGAACAATAAGAAGAGAAACAAGAACAACAAGATCAACAGCAACAACAACACGCGCGCACACACACAGACACACACACAGACACACACACACACACACACACACACTCTCTCTCTCTCTCTCTCTCTCTCTCTCACACACACACACACACACACACACACACACACACACACACACACACACACACACATTATGTCTACCAACAAAATTGATTATAATCACAACAGTCCATAGGGTTCAGCTCGGTTTTTCCCGCTCACAGTAGCATGTTCCAACAGATTGCCAACACTGATAAATGGCACGAACACCTTCACCAAATTTCCCCAGGGCACTGCGCAATTCCATCCCCCACTCCCCTATCCCTTCTCTCGTCTCCATCCTTTCACCGACCGCCATCTCTCCCCTCTCCGTCCCTTCCGTTATGTTCCAGTGTCCAATGATTCCATCGTTCAATCAGTGAATTGCATAATAATGAAACGGTTTCCACGAGAGTTGCAAATGAATCAGACTTACCCGATTCTGCAAACAAATTTCCTGACAGCTCAGGGTGAGATACGGGAGACAAATCAGAGAACGTGTGTGTGTGTGTGTGTGTATGTGTGTCTGTGTGTCTGTGTGTGCGCGCGTGTGCGTGCGTGTGTGTGCGTGCGTGCGTGCGTGCGTGCGTGCGTGTGTGTGTGTGTGTGTGCGCGCGCGCGCGCGCGCGCGTGTGTGTGTGTGTGTGTGTAGTTACCTTGAATAAAGATTTCCATATGTTTTGTAAACATGGAATGTGTACCAAGTAGCATTGCCCGTAAGATCCAGCGTCCGTGACCGTCAGCTCATCCAGTAAGTGCAATCATCGTGACAGAGGGTGGATCGTGTGTGACGGGGGTGTCGGCGCACTCCCTGCACCAGGCTGTGGACGGGTGGGGCAGAGGCCGGCTGACTTTCTGCCGTGACATTGCTCATCCGCCCTACCCTACACGCGTTTTCTTCCAGCCTCGAATACACACACACACACACACACACACACACACACACACACACACACACACACACACACACACACATACACACACGCGCGCGCGCGCGCGCGCGCGTGCGCACGTGTGTGTGTGTGTGTACGGCACAATACTGTGCACACATGCACACCATTGTACCGTATACAGGCATACACATATGCTCAGATTCATAAACGCATACACATAGAATGTGAGAGTGGGTGTTGTGGGGGGTAGGCTTGGGAACGGAGACGGAGAGAAATTTGTAAGTAAATAGTTACCACTGTGACAAGGCTGTGTTCCCATTCAGGGAATCACACTCTCGAACCTTTGTGTACACGTCACCGAGTCATGCCCAAGAACCACTAACAGCGGTGATCTCCAAGTGGATTTCAACTTTTGGATGATTCCTTGCATGTTAGGCTCATTTGTCACTAAAAAAGTACCTCTCCCCTCTGTCTCACTCTGTGTGTGTGTGTGTGTGTGTGTGTGTGTGTGTGTGTGAGTGTGTGTGTGTGTGTGTGTGTGTGTGTGTGTGTGTGTGTGTGTGTGTGTGTACTGTCCCTTTCCAACAAAACAAACAGTATGAAGGATAGTGTGCTTATTGATGGCTTCCTCACCTGCCAGACTTGTACAAATGTCAGTGCCCAGTCTTTATCGGTGATTTCAATTTTCACTTTGAAAATGAGGCAGACTCCTGAACTAAAAACAGAGAACTCTCCTTGTTGAGCAAGGTCTTCATTTGTCCTTATTCAATGGAAGCCAGCCGGGTGATAACTCTGCCTTTCGTGTATAGAACAAAAGAGCAAAACTTAGATTACTACGTCTGTACAAACGTGTGTGTGTAATGGGCCCTGACAAAGGATGTGCGATGTCTGAACATAGACAGAAAGCTGACTGACTTCTTTGATGGCATACGAAATAGATGAACGAATAAAACAACTAGATAAATAAAGAAAAAAAAAAGAATAAAGAGATCTTAAATGGAAATGAAGTTTGGTAGACGGACGTCATCTGAATGACAACAAATGAATTGTGTTCCTTGGGACATTTTTTCTTTCTCTAAATGTTTTTCAGACTAGTAATGTAGTATTGTATCAAACAGGTATTTCGTCAGCGTGTGCATATGGAAACCCCACTGTTAATACCTACAGGTGTTAACTCTGGAAACAATGCTCTAAATGTTCTAAAGATTCACGAAGAACCACCAATGGATTTCCGAATTGTCACGTAAATGCACGCTCGCGCGCACACGCACGCGCGTATGCACATACTTTTTTTTATGGAAATTTAATTCTCCTTCTTTTTCATACACACACACACACACACACACACACACACACACACACACACACACACACACACACACACACACACACACGGTGGCGCGCGCGCGCGCGCGCGCACGCACACACGCATGCATCATACACACACGCACACACTCAGCCACACACACACACACACACACACACACACACACACACACACACACACACACACACACACACACACCGAAATCAATCAGTGCCCTGTTCCACAGTCTTTGTACATAGAAACAGGCAGAGGGACAACAAGAAATGAAGGCATCAATCACTGCGATTACAATATCGCTTCCAAACACACACACGCACACACACCTGAGCACGTCGAAAACAGATTTCACATGACAATAATGTACGACGTTCAGCAGAGAATTTCCCCAGGGAGCCAAGAGATTTCCCCAGGGAGCCAAGAGATCACTTTCATCGCCCCACCCTCACATTGCCCCACCCTCACATTGCCCCCACCCTCACATTGCCCCACCCTCACATTGCCCCACCCTCACATTGCCCCCACCCTCACATTGCCCCCACCCTCACATTGCCCCACCCTCACATTGCCCCACCCTCACGTTGCCCCACCCTCACGTTGCCCCACCCTCACGTTGCCCCCACCCTCACATTGCCCCACCCTCACATTGCCCCACCCTCACATTGCCCCCACCCTCACATTGCCCCCCCCTCACATTGCCCCCACCCTCACGTTGCCCCACCCTCACGTTGCCCCACCCTCACATTGCCCCACCCTCACATTGCCCCACCCTCACATTGCCCCACCCT
Source organism: Conus canariensis (assembly GCA_033310375.1). NCBI lineage: Eukaryota > Metazoa > Mollusca > Gastropoda > Neogastropoda > Conidae > Conus > Conus canariensis. The sequence goes on along the minus strand of CM065730.1, from coordinate 15,770,722 downwards.
CACATCGCCCCACCCTCACATTGCCCCACCCTCACATTGCCCCACCCTCACATTGCCCCACCCTCACGCATGCCCCACCCTCACATTGCCCCACCCTCACATTGCCCCACCCTCGCATTGCCCCACCCTCACGTCTCCGCCCCTTTCCCTCACTCCCTACGTGCTCCTTCTCCCTCCCGCTTTTCGTCTTCCCACCCTTACCCCACTTCTTCCCTGTAATTTCAGACTCGATATGTCATCGTGCAGTCGAAAGATGTCGTGAAATGAAGCCATCCCCACACATGACCGAGAGACAAGACAAACGAAGGATGAAGCTCGATGCTGGAACCACTCTTGAGGCACTGGTCAGATGCAGGAGATGCAGGAGAGAAATCGACACGCGTGCCTTGACTCTCTCTTTGTTTCATGCCGTAATGTTATATGATAGCGACCCTTGGCAAAAAGGGAAAAAAAAGTGCAAAGTACACAGAGCAGCTCGTTTGAAGAGTTCGTCTTCACCCACTTAAGCCAGTTCACTGTCGCTGATCAAGGTTTGGTCGGCTTCCTCTGTGGCAGCTATGTCAGTCTTTCCCACAACGTTGTGGCAGCAGGGTAAACCCAAAATTTGACAAATTGTTCTGCCTTGTTTCGGTCGATGCTATTGCTTTTAGTTGTCTTGATTTAGTCTGTTTGTTTGCTTTTTCATTTCATTCCTACTATTTGACGACTAAGAAATGCAAACTTTAAAAAAACATCATCTGGCTTCAAGAAACATTCATTTGGCTTCTCACAAAGTAGAAACAAAGCCTTTGCTGATTGACTGAATGATGAACAAAGACATGTAAAGGGACAGCACTCTCCACAGAGCTAAAAGTGTTCTAAAATACACATTCTTCTTTTCTTTGACTGAAGTCATCGTCTGTAATGAGACCCTTTGCATCAGCAGCAGATTTTCACACGTCGTTTGATTCATTTTCAACACACATTCATACCCTCTTGATTTTCTGTGTAGGTGATTAAAAAAAAATAATAGTGATTTACCCCCATTTGTTATTGATGAGAAACCCTGATGATTTTCCATCCCTTTGTTTAGTACGCTAACGGCACAAGTAGACTGGCCTATTTATGTCAACAACTTCGTTCCACCCCGTCTGTCACCTCTCTCTCTCCCTCTGCGGTCAATACACTATCTTGCGCACGCATGTGCTCATACAGATGCAAGCATGCACCGAACACACTTGTGGATAAAATTGAACACTCCATACAGTCGTCGTTGAAGTCAGTGTGTCCCCTCGCACGCTCTTCATATACCTAAGCTGTCTCATACCTCCAGGGCAGTTAGTTTTTAAAAAGATCCAAGTATTTTTGCCCCTTGTTCTCTAGTCAAAGGAACTCAGCCGGGTAATACATGTGCCTTTGATGGGGAGAACATAACGACCATGTTTGTTAAATGTTGTTCTTAACCTCTGGCCAAAGAAAGAAAAAGCCTAATGTGCGTCTACCACTGAATTTTGATGATGGAGAACGGGGAGTGAATAGATAATTACATAGAGAAAGAAACAAAGAAAGAAACAAACGAAAATAGATGAATAAAATGAAAGTAAAGTCCAATGAAAAGTAAAACCCATTGAATGAGCGTTATCGACATAGCCACAAATAAAAGCATCTCCCTTTCAAAACCATTCCGTGTTGTTAATGATCTTCGACATAGTATGTCAGATATTTCGTCAATGTTTGCATCTGAAAACCTCAGATTCAATCACCCAATGATATTAACCCTAGAAACAACTTTTTAAAGATTGTAAAAGAATCATCATTTTTTCCCCGAGTCATTATGCTGAGACACACACACATGCGCTCCAGTACGCGCATGCACGCTCGCGAACACACACACTACACACACACACACACACACACACACACACACACACACACACACACACACACACACACACAAACAACAAAAAAACAGTGCCCTGTTCCAAATATGTGGACAGAGAAACAGACTGACTGACAAACAGACCGAATGAAATGAAGAAATAAACTGCTGCAATTAAATTATCGCATAACCCCTCCCCTCCCCCACCCCCACCTCCACCCCCTTACCCCCGCCTCTCCACACACACACACACACACACACACACACACACACACACACACACACACACACCCTCTTAACGTCCTCAGATTGAACATGACAGAATAATACAGGATGCTCTGCAGATAATTTCTCCAGGGACTGGTGATAAGACTTTGATAGCTCCACCATCACACAGGTCACCGCCGTCACACGCCTCCCCCTCATTACTCCATCCCATTCCTGCTTTTTCATCTCCTGCCCCTCCCTCACTCCCACCTGTCATCAGTCACAGACTTGGTATTCCATCGTGCACTCAAAGAACAGTGTAGAATGAAGCTATTCCCACACCTATCGGAGAGACTGGACCAATGCATGGCGAGGCTCGACAGTTGAACAAATCTGGCAGCACTGATCAGACGTAGGAGACATCAAACCGTGTGTTCCAATTCTGGAAGTAGCGAGGTGTTCCAGGTAGAGGGGGCGTGATCTTAAATGTGTTACTGTCTAGGACAGATCGAACGAAGAATGGTGCATAATACCTTTGTATTTTGTTCTCTCTCTCTCTCTCTCTCTCTCTCTCTCTCTCTCTCTCTCTCTCTCTCTCTCTCTCTCTGTGCGGTCGATACTTAAACAAGCACAAGGTCAGACAGTCGTGTGTGCTCACACGCACGCGGATAAAGACTGCATACAATCGTCTTTAAAGTCGACGTGTCCCCTCGCACGCTCTTAATATACCTAAGCTGTCTCGTACCTTCAGAGGAATTAGCTTTTCTAAAGGTCCACGTGTCTCTTTTTTCTTTTCTCGTTTTGTGATAATCAAAGGCAGCCAGTGTTACTTCTGCCTTTGAAGTGGAGAACATAACGTGCAGTGTTGACCTGTTTGATGTCGTTCAGAACCTCTGATCAAAGGAAAAAAAACTATCGAAAAATAAAAGGAAGGAATTTAGAGTCTTGTGCCTGTGCTCACTATGCATGCATGCTGAAGAGTGAACAGAGGTTTCAGGGAGATTTGTTTTGTAATTGAATTTAGCACCAGTAGGCAGCTCTTCAATCGGCTCGTCCCAGGTGTACGGTCCGTTGCGTGAACAAAAGCATGGATTGCAAAACTCTATAAAATGCGCTGTATTAGTACTCTTAATAGTAATAACTATCTCTCTGTCTCTGTCTCTGTCTGACTGTCTGTCTGTCTGTCTGTCTGTCTGTCTGTCTGTCTCTCTCTCTCTCTCTCTCTCTCTCTCTCTCTCTCTCTCTCTCTCTCTC
>CM065730.1:15759903-15762403 GCA_033310375.1 Conus canariensis | reverse complement strand
CAAAACAACCTTTAATTGGGTATCGTATACCGCTTACAACTTGTCACTCAGTCAGACACCAGAGACATGATGTGTCACTTTATTCTAGTAAAGAGACAGCACTAGCCAAACATCTCACGCACTCGCCATAGGACACTCGAAAATGTCCGTTATAGTGTGTAAAATATTGACCCTGATCTATGCCAGAAAACGGGACAGTTTCTGTCACAATACATCTGAGGTTCTGTATTGTTTCAACGACTGATCCAGAAGACAAGTAAGTGGTGTCTGGTTTCAGAGTCGTGAGAAGATGCATTGTGTTTAAGCCTTTTGCTTTAACAGGATAACTTCATGCTTGCTAAAAGTCTGTAAGAACGGTTGAGGAATACTATTGATAGTCTAAATGCTTTGTAGTGGGTGACTCTAATTAAAGACCATGATTATACTGTAGTTAACAAACATGTTTATCTTAATGGTCTTCCCATAGTTAATTACACACATGGGTATTTGACGACTCTGTAGAATTATTTTCTTTTAATTGATTAGCAGTTTCTCACTGTCTCGTACACCTTATTAAAATTTACTCAACACTTGAACGAAGAAACAAAACGGGAGGCAAAAAAAAAGAGATCAAAGTGGCATGCTTATCTTAGTCTCCTTACGTCGGCTTAGACCTTCCACTGTCGTTAATGTTCAGAGGGAAAGTGTGAGGACCTTTGAAGCCGGAGCTCCAACCACTTCCCTGCAAACCAGGTTCTGTAACCTGCACAAACCGTGGGACCAGATTGCATCCATGATGACTGGCCCAGCACAGGATGGAAAATCCAAACCAACACGTGTCCACGTGGACAGCCGACTGACCAACAGGCCATATCAAGTGGTGACGTCAACAAACAGACGAGAGACCCCAAAGTCTCTCCAACTAGTCGCATTAAACTAGCTAAGTCTTCGTGTTCACACAGGACCCTAGCTCAGTTCAACAAAACATTTCATACCCACTCTTTGTCATGAGAACAGGCCAGCCGAACTTGTCTCAGTCTGTTGTTCCTATAGCATTTCATCTTTGACCCTATTGCTAATTCTCTCCGTCAGTCAGAACACAAGCTCTTTTAAGTGCATCAGCGTAAGGTAAATTACACTTGAGCTATTCCTGAGTAGTTCTAGCAAACCCGACAAAAATGAAAAACAAAACTTGCCGATAACTAGTATCGAAAGGTTGTTCATTCCATTACTGGTAAGAGAGAGAGAGAGAGAGAGAGAGAGAGAGAGAGAGAGAGGAGGTGAAATTTCAGTTTTAAAAATTACTTTATAGATATATTGTTTACGTGAGAACACACTTAAACGTCCATATCTTATAGAGGACCATATCTTCCATCTTTACTCGTCACACAGAAGAAGAAGAAAAAGAAAGCAAAGCAATAGGAGAGGAATAAGCACAAGAAGGGGGCTGGTGATAGGAGAGTACAATGGCAGTGAGAATACACGGGGAAAGTACAATGGCAGTGAGAATACACGGGGGAAAGTACAATGGCAGTGAGAATACACGGGGGAAAGTACAATGGCAGTGAGAATACACGGGGGAAAGTACAATGGCAGTGAGAATACAGGGGGGAAAGTACAATGGGAATGAGAATATACGGGGGGAAAGTACAATGGCGGCGAGAATACACGGGGGAAAGTACAATGGGAATGAGAATATACGGGGAAAGAAAAATGGCAGTGAGAATACAGGGGAAAGTACAATGGGAATGAGAATATACGGGGAAAGTACAATGGGGGTGAGAATACACGGGAAAGTACAATGGGAATGAGAATACACGGGGAAAGTACAATGGCAGTGAGAATACACGGGGAAGTACAATGGCAATGAGAATTACACGGGGGAAAGTACAATGGCGGTGAGAATACACGGGGGAAAGTACAATGGAATGAGAATACACGGGGAAAGTACAATGGGAATGAGAATACACGGGGGAAAGTACAATGGCAATGAGAATACACGGGTGGAAAGTACAATGGCAGTGAGAATACACGGGGGAAAGTACAATGGAATGAGAATACACGGGGGAAAGTACAATGGCAGTGAGAAACACGGGGAAAGTACAATGGAATGAGAATACACGGGGGAAAGTAAATGGCAATGAGAATACACGGGGAAAGTACAATGGGAATGAGAATACACGGGGGAAAGTACAATGGCAGTGAGAATACACGGGGGGAAGTACAATGGAATGAGAATACACTGGGGGAAGTACAATGGGAATGAGAATACACGGGGGAAAGTACAATGGGAATGAGAATACACGGGGGAAAGTACAATGGGAATGAGAATACACTGGGGGAAGTACAATGGGAATGAGAATACACGGGGGAAAGTACAATGGCAGTGAGAATACACGGGGGAAAGTACAATGGGAATGAGAATACACTGGGGGAAGTACAATGGGAATGAGAATACACGGGGGAAAGTACAATGGGAATGAGAATACACGGGGGAAAGTACAATGGGAATGAGAATACA
>CM065730.1:15752403-15757403 GCA_033310375.1 Conus canariensis | reverse complement strand
CTACTGTTTGGCTCTGTTTACTACTACTGTGCCCCCTTTTCCTGATCGTTTTCTATATTTTGCTTACTTTTTCATACTGCTTTCTGTCTTTTCTCTGCCGTTTTCTATCTTCCTACTGTTTCTTCTTTTTTTTCTTCTTCTTCGGCATACTCCCTTTTTCCGGTTTTGTTCTATCATTTTTCTTCTGTGTTCTTTTTGTAAGCTACTTCTTCCCTTTCTCCCAACTGTCTTTATCTGTTCCTGCTGTTTCCTTCTTTATTCTCCACTATTTCCTCCCCTCTTCCCTGCTGTTCGGTTCTTCACTACTATTACGGCACAACTGTTGTTAAGGAAGTGTCTTCACAAATCAACATGACAACCATCAGAGGGGCATGACTGTTTCCTCTCACCCCCCCCCCCCCCACACACACACACACCCTACCGCCCCGTCTGTCTCTGTGTGTCTGTTCCTTACTTTATCTGTCTGTCTGTCTGTCTCTGTTTCTCTCTCTGTTACACAAATATTCCTGTCTCTGTCTGTCTGTCTGTCTCTCCCTACCTCTTTGTCTCTGTCTCTCTCTCTGTCTCTCTTCTCCCTTCTTCCTTTTCCCTCTTCCTCTCACCTTCCTCTCTCCCTCCCTCCCCCTTCTCTCTCTCCTCTCTCTCTCTCCCTCCCTCCCTCTCTCTCTCTCTCTCTCTCTGTGTGTGTGTGTGTTGTGTGTGTGTGTGTGTGTGTGTGTGTGTGTGCGTGGGTGCTTGCCTGACAGCCTGTGTGTCAGCTATTGTCTTCTCTCTCTCTCTCTCTCTCTCTCTCTCTCTCTCTCTCTCTCTCTCTCCCCTCTCTGTGTCTCTGTCTCTGTCTCTTCCATGTTGTTTCAGTGGACTCTGCACGATGTATGTTTCGCTGCACTCTGTACATGATGTGTGTTTTACTGCACTCTTTTTGGCGCGCATTTATAGCTCGCGTGCGTCATTGTTTTTATCTGTCTTTTCACTGTATCTTATGTTTGTCTATCTGCCTGTCCTTTTTTACACCCCTCCTCTCTCTCTTTCTGTCTCTCCCCCCCCTCTCTCTCTCTCTCTCGCTCTGTCTGTCTGTCTCTGTCTGTCTGTCTGTCTCTCTCTCTCTGTCTTTCTCTCTCCGTGTGTCTGTCTGTCTGACTCTTCTCTCTCTCTCTCTCTCTCTCTCTCTCTGTCAATCTGCCAGTCTGTCTGTCTGTGTGTCAGTCTGTCTGTCTCTTTCTCTGTCTGTTTCTGTCTGTCTCTGTCTCTGTCTCTCTCTCTCTCTCTGTCTCTCTTTCTCTCTCTCTCTCTCTCTCTCTCTCTCTCTCTCTGTCTCTCTCTTTCTCTCTCTCTCTCTCTTCTCTCTCTCTCTCTCTCTTCTCTCTCTCTCTCTCGTCTCTCTCTCTCTTCTCTCTCTCTCTCTCTCATATATTACGAGCATGTAGCCATGTTTTAATGTGTATGTTGTAACTGTTAGTGCTGCTGTTGTGAGTAGTAACGACTCGTGCGAAACGGCTAAATTAATCAGTACTGTATAAAATAACGAACAGTTGTCATATTCTCTCTGTCTCTGTCTGTCTGTCTGTCTGTCTGTTGTCTCTCTCTCTCTCTCTCTCTCTCTCTCTCTCTCTCTCTCTCTCTCTCACTCTCTCTCTCTCTCGGCCGTGTTGATGTGTAGCGCACCCTATGCTCTATACGCCGTCCATAGACGTGACAAAACGAAGCGATACTCTCAACACACGAAACTGACATAAGTTAGCTGAATGATTGTAATAAAAAAGAAAAAGAAAAAAAATGAAACGAAAAGAAAAGAAAGAGAAAAGCAAGGACAAATTATGATGACTGAACGACAAATGTAGTTACTTGTAGGGAAACAGAATGACGACTGAACGACAAATGTAGTTACTTGTAGGGAAACAGAATGATGACTGAATGACAAATGTAGTTACGTGTAGGGAAACAGAATGATGACTGAACGACAAATGTAGTTAGGTGTAGGGAAACAGAATGATGACTGAACGACAAATGTAGTTAGGTGTAGGGAAACAGAATGATGACTGAACGACAAATGTAGTTACTTGTAGGGAAACAGAATGATGACTGAACGACAAATGTAGTTAGGTGTAGGGAAACAGAATGATGACTGAACGACAAATGTAGTTATGTGTAGGGAAACAGAATGATGACTGAACGACAAATGTAGTTAGGTGTAGGGAAACAGAATGATGACTGAGCGACAAATGTAGTTATGTGTAGGGAAACAGAATGATGACTGAACGACAAATGTAGTTAGGTGTAGGGAAACAGAATGATGACTGAGCGACAAATGTAGTTATTGTAGGGAAACAGAATGATGACTGAACGACAAATGTAGTAGGTGTAGGGAAACAGAATGAAGGCTGAGCGACAAATGTAGTTACGTGTAGGGAAACAGAATGATGACTGAACGACAAATGTAGTTACGTGTAGGGAAACAGAATGATGACTGAACGACAAATGTAGTTAGGTGTAGGGAAACAGAATGAAGGCTGAGCGACAAATGTAGTTACGTGTAGGAAACAGAATGATGACTGAACGACAGGCGTATCGGGAAGCAGCCAAAAGGAGTGGTGACTGAACAAAATACATATTTAGAAGGAGGGAAAAGGAGGGACAACAGAACAAACCTAGCTGTCCTGCACACCAATGTGATAGAGTTAGTAGAACAAGAGAACAACTGGAACCTATTAATGTAATGTGTGTGTGTGTGTGTGTTGCGCGCGCGCGCGCGCTCTGTGGCGGCTTGTGCGTGCGTGCGTGTGCGTGTGTGTGTGGTGTGTGTGTGTGTGTGTTGTGTGTGTGTGTGTTTAAGGTCAAGAATGCTGCGATTCGAAAACTGTTTAGGAGGTGAGTGCGTTATCCGAGTTGAGCACTGGTTAATTTGCCTTTCTTCGAATAAAATGTCAATGACGCGGTACATATTCCTGAAACACAAACCAAAAAGAAATCTTTCAAAATAGCTCACGCTGGATCATGCTGCCATACAGGGATCGAAACACAGACTAAGCAGACAGAACAGCAAAAGTACATTTTCTCGGCTCTTCCTGGGAGGAGGGGGGTGGGGGTAGGGGTGGGGGAGAAGAACAAGAAACAGAAAGTATGTCGAAATTGGACCAAAATAGTTCATGGTTTTTTCCTCTCATTTTTTTTTTAATCTATCTGGTCATGTTTTATCAGGAATGCCACCGGTAACAGAAAAGAAGAAACGTGGGTGCTTCAGCCCTAGGCCGACACATACGTTGACGTGACATTTCAGTGGGAGGGCTTTGTGTCTGATCCGACAACGACGATCGGAGACAGGTCAATTTGCTGTGTAGCTAACGTGCGCCGTGTTGACTGAGAAGAGATTGCTGTTTTTGTTAGCTTGTCTGGTATTCGATTGTTCTGTTTATCATAAGCCTGACAATGAAAGGATGTTTATGTTTCTTTCTTGATGCACGGCTGTTCTGTCAAGCCTTACAAGGGAAGTCTGTATTTCGATTCTTTCTGCAGAGACCTTGTTTATGAATGCCTCAGCCATTTTGACGCCGGCGTCAAATAGATCGTAACACACGAATCGTGTCGACGCCCGCCAAACCAGTTTGACCCCATGAGCGGTTGACGCTGGCTGCACTTTGCTACGCTACGGAACATCCACCTTCACGATGATCAGTGCAGACAGGTGTGTCTGCTGCGCCGTTTTTGACGTTGTCAAGGACCGTTTTGCCGTCGGAGACATTTCGTCGCCTGTGGTTATTAATGCCCGGCTGACTGTCTGCTGAACGAGTGAAACTAGTGATGATGAGGGCGATAAGGAGGTGGGAAAAGGAGGAGAGGGAAGAGAGGGGAAGGAGCAGGAATGCAGACGTGTTTTTATACAGAAAGCAATCCTTAATAAGAAATCTTACACAATAATTTCCTTTAAAATGAGGCACAGAGACATTAGTCCATCACTTTACCCTTTTCACGTAGATCCATCATCACGAAAAAGAAACCTCAATTATTTCGTGCTGGTACATATGCACAAACAAGACAGACAGTCACACAGTCATAGGAAGCACACACACACACACACACACACACACCTTAAATTGTGATCGACGATTCAAACAAGCAATACTTTGATCCTTTCTACCAGCCCTTTGACCAGCAATAACACAGTATGTGCACCTGATGGCAAACTGGACGCCGACTCCTATTGTTCACCGGGCAATAAATGGGAACGTACCTCGTGCGATTTTGGGAAGGGAGATAATTCACGTCGGCGGCGAAAATGGGACAGGTAACAAAATCGAATTTGACTCGGACATTGCAATGGTTCAGACATCAAAACATGATTCACTCAGTCTTCTGCCCGTCTGAAATGGAGTTACAGCATGCTAGAATATCTTATACTAAACCCATAACTCGTCAACGTGGTACAATATGGTTTTGGATTTTATTGATCAATGGGCACACAATATGCCAGAACATGTACATTTTATTTTTTTTACTTTACTCTTTCTGTCGTATGTTCATTGATTAAATGTTTACTTTTGCTGGTATCAAAATGTTTATCTATTATTTGTTGTGTTACAAGATTTAATATTTTTCATGTTTTGATTAAAAAAAACTTAATTACGATATGAGTTATATTTAAAAAAGAATTATTTCCCATGAAAAACCTCCTTCCTAATTGTGTTTAATTTCCAAATCGGCTGCCAAGAAGAACTTCTGTCGTTTGAGATGCTTTCACCTTCTTAGTATACGTCCATTGGATCCCTTTCATGTACTGATTATTTCTTTTTATCATCGTCAGTCTCTGATTTTGACCGCAAAACGAAAAAGTATGTGCCTCTGGTGACGTATGCAAATGAGAGATTGTCTCCCAGAATTCACCGCAGTTTCAGCTTCCTTGAAAACCAGTCGAGCTTGCTAAATGTAACGTGGATTGTTCAGCATTTCAAACGGCCGCAACTCTGACAGCACGTGTGGATAGGAGTAACGTGATGGCATGCTTG
>CM065730.1:15732403-15747403 GCA_033310375.1 Conus canariensis | reverse complement strand
TATCGATAATTACAATGAAGTTGAAGCTGAGGGCTATCAACACTTACAATGAAGTTGAAGCTGAGGGCTATCGATAATTACAATGAAGTTGAAGCTGAGGGCTGTCAATAATTACAATGAAGTTGAAGCTGAGGGCTTTCAGTAATTACAATGAAGTTGAAGCTCAGAGCTATCGATAATTACAATGAAGTTGAAGCTGAGGGCTATCAACAATTACAATGAAGTTGAAGCTGAGGGCTATCAACAATTACAATGAAGTTGAAGCTCAGAGCTATCGGTAATTACAATGAAGTTGAAGCTGAGGGCTTTCAGTAATTACAATGAAGTCGAAGCTGAGTCGCTGCTTGGGACCGCGGAGTGAGCGCAAAGCACGCAAGGTTCATGTTCGTGTGCATCAGTATGAGAGATTACATCAGGGTGATGGGTGGGGATGGACATGTTGAGGGAAAGGGACGCAATGCACGCAGGGTTCATGTTCGTGTGCATCAGTATGAGAGATTACATCAGGGTGATGGGTGGGGTTGGGCATGTTGAGGGAAAGGGACGCAATGCACGCAGGGTTCATGTTCGTGTGCATCAGTATGAGAGATTACATCAGGGTGATGGGTGGGGTTGGGCATGTTGAGGGAAAGGGACGCAATGCACGCAGGGTTCATGTTCGTGTGCATCAGTATGAGAGATTACATCAGGGTGATGGGTGGGGTTGGGCATGTTGAGGGAAAGGGACGCAATGCACGCAGGGTTCATGTTCGTGTGCATCAGTATGAGAGATTACATCAGGGTGATGGGTGGGGTTGGGCATGTTGAGGGAAAGGGACGCAATGCACGCAGGGTTCATGTTCGTGTGCATCAGTATAGAGATTACATCAGGGTGATGGGTGGGGTTGGGCATGTTGAGGGAAAGGGACGCAATGCACGCAGGGTTCATGTTCGTGTGCATCAGTATGAGAGATTACATCAGGGTGATGGGTGGGGTTGGGCATGTTGAGGGAAAGGGACGCAATGCACGCAGGGTTCATGTTCGTGTGCATCAGTATGAGAGATTACATCAGGGTGATGGGTGGGGTTGGGCATGTTGAGGGAAAGGGACGCAATGCACGCAGGGTTCATGTTCGTGTGCATCAGTATGAGAGATTACATCAGGGTGATGGGTGGGGTTGGGCATGTTGAGGGAAAGGGACGCAATGCACGCAGGGTTCATGTTCGTGTGCATCAGTATGAGAGATTACATCAGGGTGATGGGTGGGGTTGGGCATGTTGAGGGAAAGGGACGCAATGCACGCAGGGTTCATGTTCGTGTGCATCAGTATGAGAGATTACATCAGGGTGATGGGTGGGGTTGGGCATGTTGAGGGAAAGGGACGCAATGCACGCAGGGTTCATGTTCGTGTGCATCAGTATGAGAGATTACATCAGGGTGATGGGTGGGGTTGGGCATGTTGAGGGAAAGGGACGCAATGCTCGCAGGGTTCATGTTCGTGTGCATCAGTATGAGAGATTACATCAGGGTGATGGGTGGGGTTGGGCATGTTGAGGGAAAGGGACGCAATGTACGCAGGGTTCATGTTCGTGTGCATCAGTATGAGAGATTACATCAGGGTGATGGGTGGGGTTGGGCATGTTGAGGGAAAGGGACGCAATGCACGCAGGGTTCATGTTCGTGTGCATCAGTATGAGAGATTACATCAGGGTGATGGGTGGGGTTGGGCATGTTGAGGGAAAGGGATGCAATGCACGCAGGGTTCATGTTCGTGTGCATCAGTATGAGAGATTACATCAGGGTGATGGGTGGGGTTGGGCATGTTGAGGGAAAGGGACGCAATGCTCGCAGGGTTCATGTTCGTGTGCATCAGTATGAGAGATTACATCAGGGTGATGGGTGGGGTTGGGCATGTTGAGGGAAAGGGACGCAATGCTCGCAGGGTTCATGTTCGTGTGCATCAGTATGAGAGATTACATCAGGGTGATGGGTGGGGTTGGGCATGTTGAGGGAAAGGGACGCATGCTCGCAGGGTTCATGTTCGTGTGCATCAGTATGAGAGATTACATCAGGTGATGGTGGGGTTGGGCATGTTGAGGGAAAGGGACGCAATGCTCGCAGGGTTCATGTTCGTGTGCATCAGTATGAGAGATTACATCAGGTGATGGGTGGGGTTGGGCATGTTGAGGGAAAGGGACGCAATGCTCGCAGGGTTCATGTTCGTGTGCATCAGTATGAGAGATTACATCAGGGTGATGGGTGGGGTTGGGGGCAGGGGACAGGGGATGTTGGATTGAGAGGAGAATTGAAATGATCTGGAATTGTGAAAGGGAGGTGGGCGGTTGGTTTAGATAGTTATGTTTGCGTTGGAGTGGATGTCACATGGTCTCTTTCACATATTTTAACTACGGGTGTCATTACGCTGAGAAATCTGACGACCTGATGACGTTTTTAGTGTTTTGGTTGTGTGCAAAAAGATCGAGGCACTATGTAAAACGTTTGTTTGTAATCGCCTTGTTCAGAAAAAAAAAAGTTCAACTGAAGGTAGTATGTATTCTCATTGTCCACCTTCTGTCTGTCTGTGTCTGTTTGCACGAGCATCGCGCGCGTGGTTGTGTGTGTGTCGTGTGTGTGTGTGTGTGTGTGTATGTGTGTGTGTGTGTGTGTGTGTGTGTGTGTGCGCGCGCGCGCGCGTGTGTGTATGTGTGTGTGTGTGTGTGTGTGTGTGTGTTGCGTGCGTGCGTGCGAGCGTGCGTGCGTGTGTGTTCGTGCGTGTGTGCACTTGCTTGCATGTATGTTTACATGTGTGATTATGTGTAATTTAATCACTTTTCTAGCCAAACAAAGAACCGAATGGCACAGATGTTCCACATTCCTTCTTCTTTTTGACTTTTTTACAGATAATTCATTATTATTCAAATGTGGCTTTTTTTTTTCTTTTTTTTTTTGCAGCGCCGATGAACGTGGCTGTCCGGGCAAATGACCTGTCAGGTCGTGCTGATGCTCGTGTCCGATCTCTGATAAGGATCGTATGGCTCAGTCGTGCAAATTGCCATCATAGAAAAACAATTCCACTGACCAGGAGCACGTTAGGGGCAGCAGGGAGGGAGAAAGAAGTGGAGAGGGGAGGGGAGAATGGGGAGGGCGATACAAGGGTTGTTGCCTCGAGATTTGCTCCGACAGCGGAGGAAAACGCGTTTTAAAAGGGTTTCTGGCCCAAAAAGAACGAAGAAAAAATCGTGATTGTGTAGGCGTAAAAACAAAATGAAAAGAAAATAAAACATATCCACGTGTCTTCAATCTTCATCCCTACCCCATCGCTTAACCTCCTGTCCTGCCCCCCCCCCCCCCCCCCCTCACCTCCGAGGAATAAATAACTTAACATCACAGAGTGCACACTAGTATGTCTTTCAGCATGTCTCATCAACCAGATCCTGCCCCCACCCCCATACTTCTCTCTCTGTATCTGTCTCTGTCTCTGTCTCTCTTTCTCTCTGTCTCTCTCTGTGTCTCTGCCTCTCTCTGTGCGTGTGTGTCTCTCTGTCTCTGCCTCCCTCTCTGTCTCTGTCTCTCTCTGCTTCTATCCCTCTCTCTGTCACTCTGTCTCTATCTGTATGTCTCTCTCGCTGTCTCATGCACATTGGTGATACTGATGTTAGGAGGTCGGGGCAGAGGGGGCCGGCTGGGATAGTGGGGAAGCGTGGCTGTGTTTAATTCGCAGCCTTGCCGTGTGTTTAACTCTCAGAAAATAGAATTTGTGTTATTTGCAGAGTCCTTGCATGATGTATTTGGATTGTATGATATTTGTATTTAACGGAAATGTTAAGAGTGACTTATGAACGTTAAACAATCTCTTCTCTCTCTCTCTCTCTCTCTCTCTCTCTCTCTCTCTCTCCTCTCTCTCTCTCTCTCTCTCTCTCTCTCTCTCCCTTGTTTCCTTCGACAGAAGTTGGTGTAACTATTGAATCAGCCACAATACAGATCATGATACATAAATCACCTGAATGCCAACACTTAAGCTGATGTAACTCTGTGTTAGCCACGTTAATGTTCATGAAGAACATCATAAGAATGTTAACGTTTGTGGCGGGAACAAACATCAAGCAGACTGAATCGTCGACACCTTCATCGACGGTACGTACCACACACACACACACACACACACACACACACACACACACACACACACACACACACACATTTACACACACATACACACACGCGCGCGCGCGCGCGCGCACTCACACAGCACGCACGCACGCACTCACGCATGCACGCACCACGCACGCACGCACGCACGCCCACACACACACACACACATACACAACGGGCGCGAGTGCGCGCGCGCGTGCTCACACAGAGGTAGACTCAATCGAGTGCATAAACTTTGTGGAACAGAAATGTAAGCTATAACATTGTGATTTTCGGCTGAATCTCGAGTGGAGGACATTAGGGAGAGATGGCGAGAGAGAGGGGGAGAAAGAGAGAGAGGGTGGGGAGAGAGAAAGGTGAGGGGGGGGGGGAGAGAGAGAGAGAGAGACAGAGACGCGGGCAGAGTGATGGGATGAAAGATTGGGGGATTAAGAAGCTGGAAAACAATTCCAGAAGTTGTAATGAAACTTCAAATTAACTGAGAGAATGATTAATCTGTTTAAAAAAAGATTCCAGCTGCTTTGCTGTAACTAACTTCTTCTGCCGCGACTTTGATTGGTGTTCGTGTAGAACTTCTGTAGTTGCCTCCCCCCCCCCCCCCACACACACACACACACACCCCGCACTTTACGCTTCCCTAATTCCTCCACTCCCTGCCTCCACCTTCACCTTCCTTTCCTTGTCTGTCTTGGGCGAGCTCATCAAGTCTGCAGTTCTGAATGGCATTGGGCGACGAGTCCGCAGGCAACTCTTTACTGTACCTGAGGCCTCGCACTGCGCTTGGAAACTGTCCGTCTCCCTGCCCGTCGCTTTCTCTTGCTATTTTCTCCCCTTTCCTGTCTCCCTATCCGTGTGTGTCTGTCTGAACATGTCTGTGTAATGCCTGTGGTTTGGTTGTGTCTCTGTCTGTCTGCCTCTGTCTGTCTGTCTGTCTCTGTCTCTGTGTCTCCTCTCTCTCTGTCTCTCTGTCTCTGTCTCTTGGGTCTCCCTGTGTTTTGATGTAGCGTCGTATTATTTAGTACTAGTTTAGTAGAACAGCAACTGCAAGTATGAAAAGTGACTGAGCCAATTCTCTCATCATAATATTCGGGAGCCGGAATAGCTCCGTTGGTAGAGCGCCGGACTCGTGATCCTGGGTTGCGGGTTCGAATCTCCGCCGGGCCGTTTCGGTACAGGGGGGATTTTTCCCTCGGAGTTAACATTGGTTCTGACTCCTTTTTCCCATACAGTCCTTCGAATGAGACTTAAAACCGAGGTTCCGTGTGTGAACGCACGCATAACATCTTGCACACACGTAAAATCCCATCACCAATTTTCGGAAGAGAAGGCCAGTTTGGCCGTTGGTATGGATGACACGTTACAGATAGCATGCACCATGCGTGAGAAATGCAATGGAAAGAATGAAGGAAGTAAGGAAATTGAGTGAACGATATTGAACAATATTGACTGCATGACACGGGAAACGACTGAATGAAGCGCCAGCTGGCAGCTCTTCATTCGGCTCTACCCAGGTAGGCAGCCCGTTGTGTAAACGAGTGTGGATTGTAAAGCGCTTAGAGCTTGGTCTCTAGCTAAGAATAGGTGCTATATAAGTATTCATTGTTATTATCATTATGAAATTTAAAAAAAATCATTCTCTCTCTCTCTCTCTCTCTCTCTCTCTCTCTCTCTCTCTCTCTCATTTGGTATTATTATATTTCAGAATTTGTATCTTTTTTCTTTCTTTTTTTTTATTTTGGCCCCGGAGGGCTGGATGTAAAAAAGCAGTTACGCTTACTCCACTACCCTCTGAAAATAAAATTCGTTCGTTCGTTCTCTCTCTCTCTCTCTCTCTCTCTCTCTCTCTCTCTCTCTCTCTCTCTCTCTCTCTCTCCCTCTCTCTCTCATTTTCCTTAAGTCCTGTTTTTTTCTCTGTATAAGCAAGAAAAATTCACAGATTTGTTCCCGCAACAGAATTATTGCAATTTTTTTTTAAAACTTACTTTTGTTTTTGCAAACTTGCGTTCTTTTCTTCTTCTTTTTGTTCTCCTTTTCTTCATTTTCGTATTCTTGTTCTTTTTTGTTTTAGGAAGAGGGAAGGGTGGAGATGGAGGGGGGTGGAAAAAGGGGTGAGAATGGAAGGCACAATAGGAAAGAAATGATGATGGAGTTTTATTATGAGATGAAAACATCTTACTTGCGACTTGTTTTCTCCATTTTTTTCATGTTAAGAAGCATGATTTTGAAATTATTAAAATCCATTTATTTCAGTTTAGTTCTCATTTTTTTTCATGGGTTGACATTGTTTATATAACATTCGTCTTTTATTGCTTGTTCAGGTCTTTTTATTTTGTTTGATTTTTTCATTCGTATTATCTGGTTTTGCGTGTTCAGCTTGGCCTTCTATCTAACATGACCTTGTTGATTTAATACACTGCAAGTAGATTGAAGATAGCCGCCTGGTATTTCTTACCAAGCCACAAAAATTGTCACTTACTGTTATTGTGTCCCATCGTGTACCGGTGGAAATGGAGGACACGTATAAACATCGCATGCATCCTATGTGAGAAACTGGAAGAATAAATGAGGTAAATGAAAATGAGTGACTGATATTTGAATGGTACGGGAAACGACTGAATGAGCGCCAGTAGGCAGCTCTTCGGCCGGCTCTACCTGGGTAGGCAGCCCGATGAATGAGTGAGGTAGTGCGCTTATTGTAAAGCGCTTAGAGCTTGGTCTGTGACCGAGGATAGGCGCTATATAAATACCCAATATAATAATAATATAATATAAAGTTGGCGACCTCAGTTGAATGCAAAAGGACTGTGAATGTGTTACCAACAACAACAACAACAAATAACAGCCAACAAACCAATCAACAAACAAACAAAAACAAAAGCGATTTGTTTGCCTTCAGATTTTCCATTTGTAATTGTTTTATATTGCTTTCTTCTTGAGATGAGTATAAAAGGCGATGAGGATGTTGATGATGATGATCACGACAGGCGATGGGGATGTTGATGATGATAAGAAAGACAACATGGATGACAGCGACAACGCTGGTCAGAAGGAAGAACAGGATGGAAAGACGATGATTAAGGTAGTAAGAGTAGCAGGTGTAGCGAATTTTCCTGTTGTTGTTATTGTTGTTGATGATGTTTTTGATGCAAAAGAAACAGGATAATGACTTTGAGGACGAGGAGCAGGGGAAGGCAATAAGACAGAGACTGTTGATGTGCATAGTTAAGAGTACAGGTCCACAGTTCATGGACCAACAAAGCAAAGGACTTAACAGCCTGGCAGCCTGTTTGTTCCATCGTGTCAAGCTCCATTTGTGTGGTGTGCATTACGCAGACTTCTGATAATTCCTCTGTGGCAACGTACCCACTATTCTCTGACCGCTGCTTTCCCAGTCTAAAGGCCTTTTGTGGCCTGAAAAGCCATAAAGACTGAAGACAGTCGGAAGACGTGCTATTGCGGAACTGATTTGCCTTAATGGAATCTTTATCATTCCTAGACCATCTCTAAATCAGTGTACCTAATGGAATCTTTCTTTGGCGAAAAGAAACTCTCGTCTCACAGGTTACCATAGAAATGAGCAGAAAGCCTATTGAGTAGGAACTTTAGCAGGAAATTAGAGAAAGACGACGTGCGTGTTAGTCCTGCTGTGCAAAAAAAAAATCCACGTCTAATCGATGAAGCAGGGCCATGATGTGAGCCCTGTGGCTGTCCAAGCAATGCACTGTCTCAGTCTGTAAGACAATGATGCTGTTAAGGAAAGGAAAGCGAAGCAACAGGCCGTTTAATCCACCCTGTTGCCTGTGCAAAGCAGACATAGGATTAGTGGTAGCGCTCTGCATCCATCTGCTAGCACATAATTGTGAATTAGTATAGTTGTGAGCCATTTTGTCAAATGACATACTGGAACAAAAAGGGAGATATGGATGAACGAAGGGAAGAACGGATGGAGACAGAATGCTGACATACAGATTTGCAGAGAGAGAGAGAGAGAGAGAGAGAGAGAGAGAGACGAGAAAAAGAGAGACAGACAGACAGACAGACAGACAGACAAACAGACAGACTACAAGGACATTGACAGAGACAAAAAAAAAATAGCACTAGAAGGGTTTGCAGAAAGGGAGGGAGTGATAGATATAGAAGAGAGAGAGACAGAGAGAGAGAGAGACAGAAAGACAGACAGACAGACAGACAGCGACGGACGGACGGACAGATGGGAAGAGTTCCGCGAACAGGGAGCGACTGACAGATGGACAGAAGAGGACTCGTGAAATTCAGTTTCAAAATGTGAGAAAGGCTATGTACTTACATGAATGGAAAGTTCATTTCAGGCAGCGTTGTGAAGTTAAGCGGTGTTTGTGACAATATCATCGGACTAATATGATGTATATGACGCCATCTTTGGAGTTACATGTTGTACATGACAGCATTTTTTTAAAATGATACACAGTGGATCATATGTTTACATTACTAGCTGTAAATACAAAAGAAATTTCGTTAAATCGTAAATTCTATGTAGCTTTCATTGATTTCGAAAAGGCCTTTGACTCCATTTCAAGGAAAGAGAGAGAGAGAGAGAGAGAGAGAGAGAGAGAGGAGAGAGAACACACACAGCACACAGACAGACACACAGACAGAGAGAGATAGAGAGAGGGAGAGTTAAAAAAAAACCCTGAAAAACATAACCAGATTTTGCTCTGAAAGTTTAAGTTATCTGAAAAAGAATAATACATTTCTTTTCAGGTAGAATAAAACATTGCAGCTGCTTTCTTTCAATTACTCTTGCTGTCACTGTAATAATCGAATGGAACCTCTCCACCACCACCATCTTTTACCCCTCCAACCCCTCCAACCCCTGCCTCCACCTCCATCTTCCTGTGCTTGTCTGTCCGTCTGTAGCAAAATCATCAAGTCTACAGTTCGGAATGGCATTGGGAGGACGAGTCCACAGGCGGCTCTTTACTGTACATTCAGCCTCGCACCGTGCTGGGAAAGTGTCCGTCTCACTGCCCTTTGCCTTGTCTTCCTGTTTCCTTCCTTCTCCCTCTGTGTCTTTGACTCTGGTCTCTGTCTGTGTGTCTGTCCATCTGTCTGTTTGTCTGTCCGACTGTCTGTCTGTCTCTCTCTCTGTCCATTTGTTTCTTTATTTCTCTCTCTCTTCTCTCTCTCTCTCTCTCTCTCTCTCTCTCTCTCTCTCTCTCTCTCCCCCCCCCCCTTTCCATCTCTGGGGGTGAGCACTCGTCAGAAGTAGATGAAGGACGTGTTCTCATGGTCGGAGTGTTTCATTAATTGTTTTTGTTAATTAATGAGGTCCTGTGTTTAATGAAACGCTTGTTTACTGTACGGAGTGATAGTTGAGGTGATTATGCTGTCAGAGAAAAAAATATGTGGTCGTTTAGAGGCAGTATGGTTTCAACTGGTGTATCCTTCGTGGTTCCCAGGATCAATCTCAATGCTTCATTTTGAATTCTTTCTCATTTGATTAAAAAGATTGCTGCTGGACAGTGTTGTAAGCCCTAATCCATAATCAATTTCTTTCGCATTTAATTAAGGAGATTGCTGTTGGACAGTGTTGTAAGCTCTAATCCCTAATCAATCACACTGAGTACAAGTGAATATACAGTCGGTAGAGATGGCGCTGTTCAGTGCCTTTAGCTACCATTGCTTTCATTGCAGATAGACCTTTTTTGCATTTAAGAATAATGTTCTCAACATGCTTTCTAAAGGTTAGCATTCTATCAAAGCCTATACCCAAACAGCGTAGGTTGTCCGTTGATTCACTTAGTATTCCATTGAAGGAAACAGGTGAGGGTACTTGTCCTGATGTCTTGTTGTTGAGAGTGCAGACTAATGTCTTGGCTTTTGTAGGGTTGATGGACGGTCCAGTTTCTTGACACCAACTGAGCAATAACTGTTGCTGAACTGCTTTTGTTCTTTCTTGAGCATTCTTTGCAGTTTTGTAGATCAGACCGTCACTTGCTAGTGTCAGCACTCGAGCAATTCCGTGTCTTTAAGTTTATGAAGCTCAGACGTCCATTCTCCAAATCAAGGTTCACTCTGAAGTGCTGTTGCTATCCGTCCTGTAAGTGTCTTGCTGACTCCATAGTTAAGGAGTAGTTCCATGAGACGTGAGAACTGGACTTTGTTGTATGCATCTTGCAGGTCTATTGCAACTGCCACTGTTTCTTTCTTTCTTTGGAATCCTTCATATACTTCACTGGCAAAAGCGGCCGCATTTTCCCTTGTACTTTTACCTGTTCTGTAGCCTCCTTGATTTGATGGGAAGATTTATCGTCTTTCAAGGTTTCTTGCGAGTATTCTTGCTATGATTTGTTCCATGAGCTTTCCTGCTATATTTTGCATAGTGAGTCGGTAGCCATTTAGCTGATGATGATCCTTTCCTGGTTTTGGTAAAGCTTTCAGGTAGCCCTGTGTGTCAAGTCTTCTGGGACATAGCCTTTATCGAAACTCCTGGTAGAGGCTGAAGAGATCGGCTCTGTCCTCTCCTGAGAGCTGTTTGATATCTGATACCGTACTTTGTCTGGACCTGAAGCACTATTCTTAGTGCATTTAGCTATTGCGTCATCCCGTTCAGATGCTGTAATTTCATCATCAATGCCAGTCTGGGCTAGGTGTTGGTTAACATGGTCGAATATTCTTTTTTGCCTCCAAATTTCCTTGATCAGTCTGTTCTATGAAACGTTTCAGTAGAGCCGACCCTTTCTACACATTTATCTTAAGTTTGTGTGGTCCCATCAGCGTCTATTATATCTGGGGTTGTGTTTGTTTTGTGTTCTCCTTCCATGCAATTATAAAACTGCCAGAACTGAGTGAGTGTTGTGTCGTAATTAAGTGACAGAGAAAATTGTTGCCATTTGGTTTCTTTTACTTCTTCAGCTACTCTTTCGAATTGCTGAGTTCTTTTTTTTATTCATGTCAGTTTTAATAGCTGGATCAGGGCAAGGTTTTCTTCTTTCTCTCTGCAAAATTCTTACAGCCTTGCGTTTCTTTCCAGGCTACGTCCGTGTCTATATTCCAACAAAGGGGCTGAACGATTTGTTTGGCTGAAGTATTTCTTTTGCAGCACCACATGGTGCTGACCCTTTCTGTAACATTATTGCTATATGGCGCTGACTTTCTCTGTAACGTAACTGCCAATAGCGCCGACACACACTTTCATTATTGTCCCATGACGTGGGCCCTTACTGTAGCATTATCGCTACATGACGTCGATCTTTAATTAAATATTATAGCCACATTGTGCTGATCTTCACCATGAAATCATTGCCACATGCCGTGGACACACACATTCCTGCCACATGATATTTATCCTCACTGTAACATTGTTGCCATATGGCGAGGATCGTCACTGTAATGTAATCGCCACATAGCGCGGACGCTCAGTCACAGTGTTGCCTACCCTTACCGTAACATTTTTGCCATATGGCACCAATCCACATAGAAAGTGTATCGCCACGTAGAGCCAATCTACACAATAACATAATTACTACATGCCATGGGCGCTCACATTATTGCCACAGGACGCCGCCCTTCACTGTAACATTATTGCCAAATGGCGATGATTCTCACTACAACATAATGGCCACACGTGCCGTCCTACATTGTAATATTTTCGCCTCAGTTTTCTTCGAACGAGTTGAAACAAGGAGAGCACCTTTGAAAAGTAGGCTGTGAAAGAGAGAGGACCCTCTCGTCGACTGAACAGCTAGCTCGTTAGGTCTGTCGGCAAACGTTTCACTGCTTCAAGCGGTAATGAAGAGTCACGGTAAAGTACTGAGTATCATTCATCCCTAAAACTTTTAAATGCGGGTCTTTTGTGATCATCGCGCAGCTCGTTGTCCGTAATGAGCTGGTGGAAAGAACGAGGAGGGGGGAGAACAGGGGAGGAGGGAGGACTAGACCGTGGAGTTATGTATATATAATTTTGTATTTAGAACCATGTGAAGTAATGTATTAATCAATTCTTTCCACTCGTTTGTGTGTGTGTGTGTGTGTGTGTGTGTGTGTGTGTGTGTGTGTGTGTTGTACGTGTGTGTGCGCGCGCGCGCGCTTGTGTGCATGCATGCATGCGCACGCGCGTGTGTGTGTGTCTGAGTCTGTGTGGTGTTTGTGTACATTGCATGCAATAGTGCAGAAAGTTTTGCTTAAGAATACCAAATTGTATGTTGCCTTTGTTGATTTTACAAAAGCCTTTGATTGGTGAATAGAAACGCACTATGCACAGTCCTAAGGAAAACTGGTGTAAATGGGAAATGGTATCGTGCTCTTTGAGGTGTTTATGACTCTGTGTTAGCATGTGTACGTGATGAATGCTGTTATTCAAATTATTTTGAATGCCTTAGAGGTTTGAAACAAGGTTGCCTATTGAGCCCCTTACTTTTCTCATTTCTTTGTTAATGGGCTGGCTTATGATTTGTCAATAAGAGGTAAGCATGGTATTCAGCTTATATCGAGTGCGATAGAAATATTTTTATTACTATTTGCTGATGATGTTATTCTATTGTCTGATTCAGTCAGCTCAATAGCTTACAAATTGAAGCAGACCGTTTATGCTTGACAGTCAGTTTTGAAAAAAAAAAAAAAAAACACAGACATTATGGCATTTAGAAAAGGAGGGCATTTATTTGCCTGAGAAAGATGGTTTTATGGAAATGATGAAATTAAGATAACAGATTCATATAAATACCTTGGAATATATTTTACAACCAAATTAGGTCTTACTACTGCTTTATCTTAGGCTTGCAGGAAAGAAAACGGGGGGGGGGGGGGGGTGTCATTGAGATATTAAAGTCACTAAGAAGGTTAAATACAACAGATTTGCAGTTATTTCTGCAATCATTTAATACACAGGTTGAACCAATTCTGACTTACGCAGCCGAAGTTTGGGGTCTTGAGAAAGATAGTGATCTCATAGAAACTGTACATACCTTTGGCTTAAAAATATTTTCGAACGTTCCCCTGCACATTTCAAACAAACTGGTCTATGGAGAAACCGGTAGATATTCTCTTGGTATAACAACAACTATGAAATGTATTAGCTACTGGCTAAAGCTCCTTAAACCACCCATGTCACGATTGTGCGTATGAAATGCTTCTTGTTCAGCATGAATCTGAGCATAACAATTGGGTAAACAATGTGCAGAACGTTTTATGTGAACATTTATTTGGTATAGTGTGGATGTTTTAAAGAGTCGGAAGGGAATATATTTTTCTTGTTGAATTTAAAGGCAGACTTATATCGTGCAATATGCAAAACTGGCATTCAGCATGAGAAAACAATGACTAATATGAATGGTTTTATTCATTTAAGAACATTTTCCAGCCAGAAAGATGGTCAGTCTTTGATTAAAAATAAACGGCACAGAGATAACTTTAAAAGATTTCGACTAAGGGTTAGAGGGCTTAATAACTGCAAGCGATGGTTTCTTGATGAAAAATAAGCTGATGGTAAACGTCCGTCGTGTGAAAAAGTAACCAAAAAGGAAGTTCATTTCTTATTTTACAGCACAGCATACAAAGATATCCAAAAGCAATTCACTGTTCTTGACAAATGTTTTGTCGAGCAGGGATGAAAACGTGATAATAGATCTAGCAAAATTCATATCAAAAGCTATGAACATTAGAAAAAAGACAATTGAAAGAAACAACCAGTAATATATTTAATCATTGAAATGTTTGTCAAGATGATCCGTCGTCGTGTGCCTGTATACGCAGAAGTGTGTGAATGAGGAAGGGGGAGGGGGGATTGGAGATGGGGTTGGGGTGGGGGGAGCGGGGAGGGAGAAAGCTGTCGGAACGAATTGTGGACGTGGGTTGGCGGGAGGGAGGTGTGAGGTGAGCGATTGATTTTGCTGAGTTATGTTCAAACATGCACCCTTGTCTAAAGGGCTGAACTGCTGAATGGACAATAAAATATTTGTCATTGTCATCGTCATTCTCTCTCTCTCTCTCTCTCTCTCTCTCTCCTCTCTCTCTCTCTGCGTCTGAGTCTCCGTCTCTCCCCTCCCCCATTTCTCTCTCTCTCCTTCTGACTGTTTGACTCTGTGTGTCTGAGAGAGAGAGAGAGAGAGAGAGAGAGAGAGAGAGAGAGAGAGAAAGAGAGAGAGGGGGAGAGAGAGAGAGAGAGAGTGAGTGAGTGAGTGAGTGTGTGTGTGTGTGTGTGTGTATGTGTGTGTGTGTGTGTGTGTGTGTTGTGTGTGTGTGTGTGTGCGTGTGCACTTTTTAAGCAGTAAAGGGGTCAGTTTCTATCTTGCAGCGTTGGTTTTTGTTTGTGTGTTTGTTTTTGTTTCTTTTCTTCAGGCTGTCGACTGTCAGTGTTGACTGTAATTAGATTACGCTGTAAACAATAATAATAAAACAAAACAATACTTGTACCAGCAATAAATGAAAAGGCAATCTAAATAAGAACAGGAAAAAAGTGGAATTATAACACCAACTGACTATCACAGTCTACTGTATTCCCAACAAACATTATTATCATTGTTATTACTACTATGGTGTTTTAAGGTGAGAGGGGGACAGGAAGGGCATTGTACATTTGTGAAGGCCTAGCTTTAGGCGAGCGTAAAGCTCTGTTCTGTCCTCTGTGACACTGTAGAGACATAGCAGCCAATTCCATTGTGCAACGCTGGTTCCCAGTGGCCTCTGTGACACTGTAGAGACATAGCAGCCAATTCCATTGTGCAACGCTGGTTCCCAGTGGCCTCTGTGACACTGTAGAGACATAGCAGCCAATTCCATTGTGCAACGCTGGTCCCCAGTGGCCTCTGTGACACTGTAGAGACATAGCAGCCAATTCCATTGTGCAACGCTGGTTCCCAGTGGCCTCTGTGACACTGTAGAGACATAGC
>CM065730.1:15724903-15729903 GCA_033310375.1 Conus canariensis | reverse complement strand
ACACACACACACACACACACACACACGCAGAAAGAGAGGGAGGGAGGGAGAGAGAGAGATGCATCTGCTTTCAGAAACAGCCAGCTGTTCTTAGAATCAAAACAATTGTCCTGCCGTGTACAATAAACAGATCTCCCACCTTTCTACGGCTCGATGCACGTTCCATATGCACATCAGTTTCTTTTGTACTTGTTGTCTTCCTTTAATAATACACTTATGGAGATTTTTTTTCTATGTATTTGTAAACTGACTTCAGCGTTGTGTCTGTTTTCTATTTGTAAGCTTGCGTCACACTTTCACAAATTAAAACAAGTTGAGAACTCTAGACGATTCTTCCCTTAACTTGATGTGTTTTCTTGAAATATCTAGATGCTAATTTGAAATGTTTTGTCTGGAGCTCTGATTCAATTTTGTACGGCCTTGGGACAAAAAGCAAAAAGAAAAAAAAAAAAAGAAAACAGGAAGAGAAACATTCTTTATTTGTTTTCCCTCGTCCGTGTCTTTTAGATAAAATGTATTTTGAGGGCAATTGTGATACATATGTGGTGTATGTGCATCAGTATCGAGAAGACTGAAGTGAGAGAGTTCTCCAAGTTTGCATTGTTTTGAATAGGATCCCAAGTTTTAATTGTTTTGAATATGATCCAGGTTTAGATTGTTTTGAATAGGATCCAGGTTTTGATTGTTTTGAATAGGATCCAAGTTTTAATTGTTTCGAATATGATCCAGGTTTTGATTGTTTTGAATATGATCCAAGTTTTGATTGTTTTGAATATGATCCAAGTGTGATTGTTTCGAATGTGATTGTTGTTCTACAAGGTCTGAGCGCGAATACTGACTCGTACGTAGGCAGCATGCACGTATGCGCGCAGGCCTGCAAAGAAATACAAACACACGCATGTAATACCTCCACCAAAATCATGTGGGATTGGGAACAAATGTTTCCATTGATTCATAGTAATATATAAACTGTGGAATGATCCCCAAGTGTATCCAAACAGCAACATCTGCAACCTAACTGACTTCGACCAAAGTAATGTACTGCGATGCATGGGATATACATGCCCCCCTCTCGTCCCCCCCCCCCCCCCCACACACACACCTCGTAACCTTCCTGTTCTTCCAGCCTCCACATTCCCCGACCTCTCCGCAACCATCTCCCTCCCATCCCCACCCCCATCCCCAATCTGCCATCCCTATATCCTACTTCACGTCCTCTCAGATCCTGGTTTGTTGAGAAATCTTTTATTAATAGGTTACTTCATCTCTTTGTTTATTTTTCTGCCACATCTTTTCCTGTGAGTGTCATCAGTCCAACGCCACCCTTTCCGGCTCCCCGACAAAAAGCCACACCCAGTTGGTCCTACCGGGGATGTTCCAGCCTCAGCAGCCTGCAACAGAGTCATCAATAAGGGGCCATCGTGGAGCACTGCAGGTGGGGAGGCACTGCATCGCTTTTTAGTCACCTGAAACAGCGCAATGTATTACCCCCCACCCCCCACCCCCAAGACTATGTCAATCTGTTCTGTCTCTTGGTTAGTTGGCTGGATAGTTTTTCTTGTCTTTGTATGTTTGTTTGTCAGTGGGACAGTTGATAAATTCTCCACCTTTTCGACGTGTTGAGACGACAAACATGTTTATTAAAACGGCATTTGAGTTTTAGAGTAAAGATTTTGAATGCACTTAAAGACGTTCTAAAAACGAGACAGGCATCCTTTTGGGAGGGGGGTTGGGGAGAGAGAGAGAGAGAGAGAGAGAGAGAGAGAGAGAGAGAGAGAGAGGGTATTTGGGAGGTGGAGAATAAAATGGTCTCGCTATGTCAAAAGAGGACAATTCCAACACAGCTACACTGAAAACAACACGCATTTGTGGTGTTTTAATTGAATCGAAGATCCAACTTACGTGACAAAGAATGGTAGCTTTTTGTTGATTCTGTTGTTTTGTTTGTATGGGCATAGAAATGGCGTGTCTTTTATGTGGATGAGCTTTTGTTCCGATGAAAGGGAGCATCAAAGGAAACTGATTCCAATGCTGCTTTGTTTCACTGTCCTCAACAACAACGACAGCCACAAACACACACATCAACATTACAATGGAAACACAAGGAGAAGCGGGATGGCGGATTTGGAATGATAACCACAGACAAAGCAGCTCCGCGCCGTGCTGTGCATACCGTGTGGAGAGTTTGTTCACTCGCCCGATCACAGAGGAGATAAAAAAAAAAAACGGAGACTCAGATCTTTCTGTGATGGAAGCCAAAAAACGTTAACAGCATGTCATCAATGTCCTCTCCTCTCCTGTCTTCCACAGCACTCCCTGTATGTCTCTCTCTCTCTCTCTCTCTCTCTCTCTCTCTCTCTCTCTCTCTCTCCTCTCTCTCTCTCTCTCTTCTTTTGGTTTTTTTTTTTTCATTTTTCTGTTATAAGGCTATCAAGAGAAGAGAAATGTGTAGATCTTTTGAAAATAATGTGTGTTAGAATTCTTCAGTTAAAATGCTCGTATGGGATTTCTACTTGATTAACAGATTCTCTCTCTCTCTCTCTCTCTCTCTCTCTCTCTCTCTCTCTCTCTCTCTCTCTCTCTCTCTCTCTCTCTTCAAACTTACTTGTATTTTAATGATTTATGTATCTCCTTTTCTTTTGGTCCTGTTACACTCGTTCACTCACCCACCCTACCTATGTCTGTGTCTGTTTGTCTGCCTGCTTTCTTTTTCCTTCTCTGTCAGTTTTCCAATCCCTTCATTATCAGTTTGTCTTGATATCAGCCGACAGCCCAGCAGATCGCCATTTTCTGTCCAGAGGAATGTACAAAATGCATATATATCATGTCTGCCTGCTGCTCTTGGAATCTGTTCATTTAGTATTTAGTTGCTGTGTACAGGGTTTTGGGGGATGGGGTGAGAGGAAGAGGGAAGGGGCTGGAGGGGATGGGGCTGTGCAGATCTTAGTTAGGGAGAGAACGAATGTTGAGAAGAAAAAAAGCCCACTCCAAAGCACGTCCGTGCTAATACCAACATCTCCTGAATAATACGTTTTTTCTTACGTCCTGTAATTGATCCTATTCATGATTCCTCGTGTTCTCGTTTGGATCACCCTGCAGCATTGAGAGAGAGAGAGAGAGAGAGAGAGAGAGAGAAAAGAGAGAGAGAGAGAGAGAGAGAGAGAGAGAGAGAGAGAAGAAGAAGAAGTCAAAATAAAGCACAACAGAAGGAAGGCAGAGGCATGGGGTTTTTGATGGCTGGAAAAATGAAGATAAACGATCTTTTCTCGGTACAGTGGTTGAGCACCGAGATAGTGTTTGATGTTGCGAGTTCGAATCCATGTTGGGCCCAGTGTGTAAATTGGGCTTTTCGGTGACGGTTTGAAAGTATTGCTGTGGTGGTGATGTAAGTATGATCGGATGCGTCTGCCTTCTTGAGAAGATCTTTTTGATCTGTTTGACGAGTGAGTGAGTGTGTGGGCACAATAACTTTAATGTAGGTAACTGATAATGTAAGATGGATAAAAAAAAAAGAGGGCAGTGTAACTTACAAATAATATAATATCGATTAAAAAAAACACACACAATAGTACACCACCTTTTTCAGCTTTCAATGAACGTTTCTTTCTTTCTTTTTTTTTCAAATGCCTTATCGTAAAACAATACGTACATATCCCAGCTAGGACTGTATGCAAATATTTTACGCTATAGTCACACACACACACACACACACACACACACACACACACACACACACACACACACACACACACAGAGAGAGAGAGAGTGAGAGAGAGAGGTGCATATATATAATATATATATATATGTATACACTCTGTGAAGAATCAGAGAGAGAGAGAGAGAGAGAGAGAGGTCTATAATACTACGTGAAGACTCAAGTGTAACGGCACTGAGAACTTTTTTACGGGTTTCGCCAGCATTGTGGGTTGTGTCTAATTGGATCCCTGCACGGTTTTCCAGCCCACTCCGCAATGTTGTCTCTCCATCGTTGTGTCTGTCTTCTCCTTCGCCTCTCTTCTTTAACGGTTCCCTGGAGGATCGTTTCAGCAAGGCCATTGGAGTTCGTTATGTGACAGTGCCAAGGGAGTTATCGTTCCTCAAACCTTTATTGGTCCAGTGCGTTACTCGATGGTCTGGCGCACTTGTCCATTAGTGACAGCATCAGTACATTTGATGTTTAGTGTCTTGCAGGAACATCTCATTTTCATGGCTAGGATTCATCTTTCAGGATCCGCTGTTCAGGTTCCATTTCTCATACAGGAAAAGTTTTACAGCAGAATATACTAGTGCTCGTAGGATCTCTCTCTCTCTCTCTCTCTCTCTCTCTCTCTCTCTCTTCTCTCTCTCTCTCTGTCCGTCTCTCTCTTACACGCGCACTCACAGTCACTCTCTCTCTCTCTCTCTGTCTCTGTCTCTGTCTCTCTCTCTCTCTCTCTCCTCTCACACACACACACACACACACACACACACACACTCACACACACACCACACACACACACACACACACACACACACACACACACACACACACACACACACACACATGGCTTGTTTTACTTTCTTAAGACCTTATACATGGCCGAAAAATGAGTTATGACATGTAGGAGTAGGATACGTACTGAGTATTCTTTATATATGTATATTGCTGTCAGTTTACGATTATGCCAGCGCAAATAATTCATTTATAACAAAATTTTGTGACACTGTTATCCACACTCTGTTTTTTTCCCTACTGTGTCAAAAGCCTGATCACGTATAATTAAATCAATGACAACAGCGAAAACAAAAACAAACACCAGAAGAAAATGGTAACAAAGCCAACCCTGTCCCTCCACCCCGACCCACCCGTTTACCTCCCCCCACCTGTCATGCATAAAAGATTGAAAAACAAGGAACATTTTATCTATGAATTTGGGCATTGACATATTTCCTGGGTGTGGTATGTGTCAGTTTGATATTTGAATATGAGAAAAGGACGTGGACACCAGGGAGGAAGAATG
>CM065730.1:15714903-15719903 GCA_033310375.1 Conus canariensis | reverse complement strand
GTTATGCTCCGGCTAAATAACTGTTGATAGGCATAATCGTATCTCTTTGAATTGCATTGCTGGTCACACTCCGGCAAAATGATTGAAAGTAGGTATATCTTCATCTTTCAACCTGTCCATCAGATGTTCACTCTCCAGCAAAATGATTGACAGTAGGTATATCTTCATCTTTTGGCCTGTCCATCAGATGTTCACACTGCGGCAAAATGATTGAAAGTAGGTATATCTTCATCTTTCAACCTGTCCATCAGATGTTCACACTCCAGCAAAATGATTGACATTAGGTATAACTTCATCTTTTGGCCTGTCCATCAGATGTTCACTCTCCAGCAAAATGATTGACATTAGGTATATCTTCATCTTTCAACCTGTCCATCAGATGTTCACGCTCCGGCAAAATGATTGAAAGTAGGTATATCTTCATCTTTCAACCTGTCCATCAGATGTTCACACTCCAGCAAAATGATTGACATTAGGTATATCTTCATCTTTCAACCTGTCTATCAGATGTTCACACTCCAGCAAAATGATTGACATTAGGTATAACTTCATCTTTCAACCTGTCCATCAGATGTTCACACTCCAGCAAAATGATTGACATTAGGTATATCTTCATCTTTCAACCTGTCTATCAGATGTTCACTCTCCAGCAAAATGATTGAAAGTAGGTATATCTTCATCTTTCAACCTGTCCATCAGATGTTCACTCTCCAGCAAAATGATTGACAGTAGGTATATCTTCATCTTTTGGCCTGTCCATCAGATGTTCACGCTATCCTAGAAGAGGCCCAGTATCTTCTGTTCCTGCTATTTCTTTGATTCTCCACATGCCGGGCATCAGCAACATCTCTTTTCCTACAGTGTCTTTATCCAGTTCCGCTATGTTTTGAAGAAGCCAGAGCCTTTGCACAGGAGACAGGAACACTGTGGGCTGCTCGGGGACCAGGAATTAATGACTCAGAGCAGTTGTTGGACCTCTTATAAACCCAAACCGCATGGAATAGTATGGAAATGTGACAGATCTTGCAGTTGGTCCATCGTAAGAAATAGCTGTACAATCGTAAGTGAAACGTGAATAATCTGTAATCAGTTTTAATCCTATTGTATTGTCTACTATCGTAGAGTGTTACTGATGCTGTCATTATATTACCGTACCAGTTCCTATGTGGTCGTTTGGATCGTGGCAAATCTAGGTGAAACCATGAAAAGACTGCTTCCAAATCGTACAGAGATCGCAGGCATCCGCACTGAATGGCGGTAGGGAATCTGAGGAATCTGCTGTCGGGGCCATGTGTCCACGACTCGCCAAAACGAAAACCCTTGTTCAAGATCAAGAGCTATCGTGGCCTGATCTATGGCAATGTGAGCTGGCCTTTAGGCTGAAATCACGGACATTTATGAGGCCGAAGAAAAGTAGCAGGTACCAAGGCAAGACATCAGTGATCGAGGTTCGGTCATCATGTTGTGTTTGTAAATGGGCACGGTCACAGTGCCAATGTCGGGGCAATTGCCTGATTGAAAATATCTCTTGCCTAAAGGCAACAGAGTGTAACACAGTGTGTGTAAAACAATGTGTGCAGTCCGCGACAAGTCTGTAAAGACAAACCTGATTAAGTTCTACTGTTAGAACTTGTATTCTAGAAGACGGATTGTCAAAGTGCAGTATTTTTATAGCAAATTTCACTCACGCGCGCGTGCGCGCACATACGCAAACACACACATACACACACACACATACACCTATCTATCTATCTATCTTTCTATCTATCTATCTGTAAATCTATCTATCCATCTATCTATGTATGTATGTGTGTATGTATGTATGTATCTCTATCTATCTATCTATTGGCATTGGCTTATTTCATGTAATAACCAAACTTGCATTCAAATACTTTTCGTCATATCTAGTTTTGCTAATTTCTTACTCTTATCGATCATTTTTTGCTCACTTTATGAAGTAAGCATGAGATTGCTTATTATACAAAATGGGGAGACTTTCTGCTGAAGTTTTGCTCATTTGACGAAATGAGCAGCTTCACAATGATATCCCATAGGCGTATCAGCAGCAACTTCCATAGCGTAAAAGTGGTCTCGGATGATTTCTGTATGATGGCGTATTTGTGTTCCTTGTTTGTTTGTTTGTTTATTTGTTTGTTTTTGTTTTGTTTTATTTTGTTTTAGTAGGAATTTTCTCTCCTTCATGGTGTTCGTGCCTATGCATTGTGGAAATTTTGTCCACCGCTGAGTTTAGTGGGCTTTTTTTTCTTTGTCTTTTTTCACTCCCTCTGCCTTTCCTTCGTCAGTGTTTTCTTTCTATTTCTTCTTCTACTTCTTCTTCTTCTTCTTTCTTCTTCTTCTTCTGTCTGTTTGTCTGTCAGTCTGTCTGTCTTTATCTCTGTTCGTCTCTATCTCTGTCTGTTTGCCTGCCTGCCTGCCTGCTTGTCTTTCTGTCTGTCTGTTTGTCTCTCACACTCTCTCTTCTCCTTCTCATTCGTGGTGTACGTGCCCCTATGCTAGAATATCGGAGGATTTGGTTCGCTGTTCCGCTTAATGTATTTAAAAAAAGTTTTGTAATTCCTCTCTGCCTTTCTTTGTACTTCTAGTCTTTTCCCCTCCCCCCCCCCCCCCCCCCCCCATCCCGCTCCCCATATCCTCTTTCTCTCTCCTCTCTCTCTCCTCTCTCTCTCTCTCTCTCTCTCTCTCTCTCTCTCACACACACAACACACACACACACACACACACACGCACACACAACACACACCACACACACACACACACTGGCTGTGTCCCAGTCTCTCTGTCTGTCTGTCTGTCTGTCTGTCTGTCTCCATCACTCTCCCTTTGCTTCTTTTTTCATTTTGTCTGTGCTTTAAAAAAACAAAACTATTTTCTCGCCATCTTTCTTTATTCATCCGTGGTTTCTTTCTCTCTTTCATTGCTTCTTTCTTTCATTCATTTGGACTGTCTTCTTTTCTTTCTGTTCAATTTTTGTCTTTTTTCCTTTGTCTCTTCCTATATTTTGTTATGTCTTTCTGTCACCCCTCCCCCTTTTTTAAACTTGATAAGCTTTTTTTTTTATTCACAGAACATGCATGGATTAAGAACAGGTCACGATTCAGGGCTATTTCTCCCCCACTAACATCTTTTCTTTCTCAAATGAGATTTCTCACCTTCCCTCGCCTTTTTCTGTGCACGTATCCTCTCTCTCTCTCTCTCTCTCTCTCTCTCTCTCTCTCTCTCTCTCTCTCTCTCTCTCTCTCTCTCTGTAGTGTGGTGCTTGCGTGCGTGCGTGTACGTGTGTGCGCGTATGTGTGTGTGCGTGCGTGTGTGCTTGCGTGCACGCGCGCGGTGTATGTGTGTGTGTGTGTGTGTGTTCAAGCACATGTGCGTGCGTGTATTTGATTCCCAGGAGAGAGAGAGAGAGAGGGGGGGGGGGGAGGGGGGGAAGAATATACGGAATACGGAAAGTTTAATCATATTTGGGCCATCGACCCCCATGAAGAGGTACTTATATACAAAATATTTTTCAGAACTGGCAATTATAAACAGTGATATAGCCCATAACTCACTTAGCGGTTGATTTAAGAATTGAGAATGGAACGCAGCTTTAAGGCTTTCTTTAAGATAGATTTGCAGACGCCTGACTTTTTTCTTTATGCGTACTTGCCATAAACAACGTAAATCTAAAATGACATGGGCTCCGTGCAATATTTCAATACAATGTACAGTACTCTTAAGTCGTAGAGAACAGGATAAAATAGAACGAAATGTACATTGTTTTTGTTGTCTTTTGGACAAAGTGGACCTGTTAATTCACCTTCGCTGTGTGCTCAATTACGATTACGATGTGCAGCGATTTCAGACATGCCAAGTCTTAATATATTCAGTACGTATCTTAAATGCATACTTAACTGATTAATAAGTATAACTGGAACATCAGGAACAGTACAACAGGTTCTGTAAACGTTAAACCTATCGCTGTTATTATTGATATAGAAATCCGAGTCTTGCCATCTGCACGAAATAAAATCTGTTACACTACTTCCACATCTGATTTTGGCTTTGACACTGTCGCACGTGCTGCGAATGCACCTAAATATGTTGCGTTTGTTTCTTAAAATATGACGATGGGCCACAGTAAGTTTCTTTCCACAAATCAAAACCCATTTCAGAATCAGTGAAGGCTGCATGCAGTTTACGATGAAAACATGCTTTTGCACGAGAGCCAATAAAGTATGCATGTGATCAGCAATGGAATAACTTCTTTTGAATCCAGCTTGATATTCGCCTGTCAAATTGTTCTTCTATCCATCCCTGCAGTCTGCTGTTAATCATTATGCTGTGAATTTTACTACTTGTATTACACAGTGAAATGCCTGTATAATTGTTTGGATTATTGATGCTACCATTCTTGAACGAAGAGTAAACAATAGAATTTGTTTAGTTGTCTGGAACACACCTTTATCAAATAATGTATGAAAAAGCTTTACGAAGAAGTCGATAACACGATCCATATTTGAACAACTCACCAATGGTTTCTTCTGGTTCAGCAGCTTTCCAATCTTTTCACTTTGTTACACCAAGCAAAAGTTATTCTCTTGATATTTGACGGTTCTTTTGAGCTTACCTTCTTGTTATTGAACGGTTCATAGAGCTTACCTTCTTTTTGTTGACATCACCGACATTTTCCGCTAAATCTGTCATATCTATTGCTACCTCTGATTCAAGTAAATCTTTAAAATGCTTTTGCCAGTCATCGACTTTAGACTGTTTTGAAAATGTTTTCGCTTAAAGGAGATTTATGCACATTTTTCTTAAAACTGTCTTTGTTTACTGAAGAAATTAGTCCGTCTATCAACAAATTATACTGTTTCGAGAGATCTTACTCAGGGCGAGGACTGGATGTAGGGAATAAAACACACACACACACACACACACACACACACACACACACACACACACACACACACACACTCTCTCTCTCTCTCTCTCTCTCTCTC
>CM065730.1:15709903-15712403 GCA_033310375.1 Conus canariensis | reverse complement strand
TTAAAGTTGGCTGCACTGTGAGGCCAAGAACACCCTCACCCCTTTTCAAGTTGTAAGAAACTGATTGGCTTTCAGGAGTCATGTGACGAAATCTTAGCTTCTGGTTGGCTGATTGGCTGACAATGGCGGCTTCTTCCACTGTTTACTTAAGTTTCGAATGCTACATTTTGATTGATTTTTTGACCGTTTTATCCGGTTTTCCATCAGTTCTGTGCAATGCCAAGGATGGAAACAAAGTTTAGAACTGTGTATGGATTTGACAAGCGCAAGAGGAAGAAGAAAGGTGGCAAAAAGAAAAAAAAAAGCAGCGATGTGCAGCCAACTGACTCAGTGAGTGAGAACCAACACACTCAAGTTCGTCTGCTTCAGATTTTGAAACACGAGCGTCTGCTCGAAAACTTCATGTTGAACCAGGTTGAACCTGTGCCAAGTTCTGGCCTGAACATGATTAACAACTTGAGCTGTCTGCAGTCACTCATCACGACTAATGGTGTTTTGTGCCCTCGGTGCAACGAGCCAGTGAGTCTCTTTTATCTCGCTTAGCATGTGTGTGTGTGTTTGTGTGTGTGTGGGGGGGGGGGGGGGAGGGAGAGAGAGAGAGAGAGAGAGAGGTTGATATGTGACAACTGGAGAGAGAGAGAGAGTGTGTGTGTGTGTGTGTGTGTGTGTGTAACGTTTGTAGCGTGTTTCTTGAAAAAAAAAAATGTGTTCAGTATGAAATAGACTGACAGTGACATACAAAGATGTGCTGTGATGTTGACAAGAAAATAACTCTGTGTGTGTGTGTGTGTGTGTGTGTGTTGTGTGTGTGTGTGTGTGTGAGAGAGAGAGAGAGGGGAGGGGGGTTGCAGGGAATGAATAATTTTTTAAAACATTTATTAGTGATTTGCATGCACTCTTTTCACTCTCTATTTCACTTCACATCCAATCATTTTCATACTTGTATACATTGAGACATGCACATGAAAAGCTGTACAGATACATGAACAAGCCAAATGTTTCTGCTTCAGAGTCTAAGGGTTACCGAAGGAGGATCAGCTTCCGATGCGGTCAGCCTGGATTTGATGGCAGGACCCTGTTTGCAGGAGTTTGCACTGAAGGAGGACACTGCCGGGGTGGTCAAGGCGACCAAAAAAAAAAAACTTCCAGTGAAGAGAAGGAGAAGAGGAAAAGAACAAACGCTGCAAGGCATGAAGAACAACAGCAAAGACGTGCGAGAAGAGAAGAGATGTATGGGCCTGGACATTTCTATGTCATGTTCAGTGCATTGGGTCAGAAACTGTATAAACACAATGTCAAGATACCAGAGAGACGAAACACCAAGAACAGTGCGACTGTGAGCTGGAAAAATGTAGTTATGAATTCTTTAAATACATTTTATCTTTGAAGTGTAAATTCTCAAAACTTGTTTTTCGTCCATAGGTGCAAGCTTTCCCATACTTTAGTTTGAGCTACACAACAGCTACTGTCATAACACTTTGCACACAGATGTAAAAAATGGCTTCTACATACAGTAAAACTGTCAAAAAGTGTGCATTCTGTGATAGTTTTTATGCAATGACTTTTTTGTCGTATGTTCATGTTTTTAAAATTTCGTGTGAAACAGAGAGGCTATGTCTCCATTGCGTAAATGGAGACATGCCTGTAAATGAGATCACTGTGTGGCTCTGATACTGATCTCTCTTTTGTACCCTTTTTGGCTTCATAACTACACATGTGTAGACATCCTAAGAGGGTAAAAAGCGTACCCAGATTTTGTGAGTAAAGTTAAAAACGCATGGAATCTTTTATATACTACTTACATCTCTAAAACCTTGGACAAAGATTGTCTGCACCGTGGTCTAACATTGTGCAAAATTTCATGGCAATAACATGAGTAGAAGTTGAGAAACAAAAGTCTCCGAAAATGCGCAGTGTGATCCAGTCGAACAACCACACAAGACCCTCTTTTGGATGGACATGAAAAAGAAAAACAACAAAAACAAGATCCTTTTAACCAGTCAACAAAATCCGAGTCTTACGAAATCCTTTTCGTCCTTGACTTCGTGAAAACATTTCATTCTCTCCCACTCCGCACCCCCCCCCCCCCTTTTTTTTTTTTTTACATCGCCTGGTGAACTCAGGCAAGACACCGATCAGCTTGTGTCCTCATCTCTTCCTCCTTACTCTGCAAGATGACTTCTGTCTGTCTCCGTGTTGATCAAACGCGCAGAACATTGACGCCATAGT
Organism: Conus canariensis; assembly: GCA_033310375.1. Classification (NCBI taxonomy): domain Eukaryota; kingdom Metazoa; phylum Mollusca; class Gastropoda; order Neogastropoda; family Conidae; genus Conus; species Conus canariensis. Next base: position 15,710,174 of record CM065730.1, on the reverse strand, counting down.
TGCATATGCGTGTTTTGTGGCAAGACAAGTGTACAGGAAACTGGGCAGTATAGTATCTCCCCCAGCCCTTCGCTGTTAAACACACAACGCGCGTGCGCGCGCGCGCGCACGCCACACACACACACACACACACACACACACACACACACACTCACTCACTCACTCACTCACACACAAATACACACTGCACCTCTCCACCCCTGCGGATTAAAATAAATCCAAATTTTGTTGTATTCCAGAGGTGTTGAGAGGTGATTTCACTTCTTCATCT
>CM065730.1:15689903-15707403 GCA_033310375.1 Conus canariensis | reverse complement strand
CGTACGCACGCACGCACACACACACAGATCGAAGAAGCAAAGAGCGTGGTGAAGATTCAGGAGACGAGCAGTTCGTTACCTATTGCATCGCGTTACAGAGCTTGGATGTCGGAAGGGCTTGACGTTAACAAACGAGGCTCTCGGTCCTCCCTCCAAACCTGAAGAGTTCAAACATATTACGCTTCCTGGTTATTTTGGAAAGGGAGGGAGGGGGACAGAGGGAGTGGGGAAAAGAGGAAGGGGAGTAAGGGGTGAGGTGGGGGTAGGGGGGGGGGGTTACACCTAGACAAAAAATTCCAGGGACAGAAGTTTTCGATTAAGACACCCCTTCTGTTGAAAGGAAAACAAGATGACTTTCTCTCTCTCTCTCTCTCTCTCTCTCTCTCTCTCTCTCTCTCTCTCTTCTCTCTCTCTCTCTCTCTCTCTCTCTCTCCTTCTCTTCCCGATCCCCCATCTAGCCAACTCTGCCCCCATCCCTCTCACTCCTCCACTACTTCCTCCTTCTCTCTGTAGTCTTTCTGTTTGACTGTCTGTGTCACTGTCTCTCTGTGTCTCTCTGTCTCTGGCTCTCTGTCTCTGTATGTCTGTCTCTCTCTCTCTCTCTGTCGCTTAACCTCTCTTTTTCCATCTGTCTGTCGCCTGTCTGTCTGTCTGTTTATCTGTCTGTCTGCTGTCACTGTCTTTCTCTCTGTCTGTCTTTCTGTTTCGTCTCCTATCTGTCTGTCTCTCCCTCTCCCCCTCGCTCTCTTTCTGTCTGTCTCTGCCTCCTCTTCCTTCTCCTCTTCTCTTTCTGTCTCTGTGTGTCTGTCAGTCTGTCTGTCCGTCTCTCCTCTCTTCCTCTCTCCTCTCTCTCTCTCTCTCTCTTCTCTCTCTGCCCTCCTCTCTTCTCTCCCCCCCCCTTCCCATTTTCCTTCCTTAAGATTGACGTACACCAGACACTTCAGCCATCTTTTCGGGAGGCCGTTCGACCCAGTTACGATCAGACTTGGAACAGCATGTATCATGTGCTGTCTGCGACCATGGAGCATGTCGTACAGTCGACCGCTGTCCTCTCGGACATACCAGATGACGTGGAGGAAGTAAAGACACACCGCTAATGACGCCTGGACGCCACGAGCGAATCAATGGACTGGTTGAAAGAATGTCGGGGGTGGGAGTATGGGGAGCGGGAAGGGAGGTAAGGGGGTGGAGGGAAAGAGGGAACAGCCGGTCAGTTTTTACGACAAAAGTGTACCGAAGATACTGGAAAGTGTGTGTGGAATACCAGCGGGAAGGGGGAAGCTACGTCTTTTTTTTTTACGGTGTCTTGGCTGCTTCGAAAGCGCACTCGCAAAAAAAGTTAGTGCGAATGAAAGGGAGAGTAAAGAAGGGGTGGGGATTTGGGGGGGGGGGGGGGGTCCTCTATATTAGGAACGGGAGGGGAGGGGGTCGGAGAAGTTCCCATTTACTGCAAAAAAGAAATTCTGAAAGATGTTGGATTTTTTTTTCTTATCGGGAAGAAGCTGTCGTGGCTGATGTTGTAGTGGCTGGTGCAGGTGACATTCATCTTCACTGAGGAACAACTTGTCTGTGTGAATGTATGATTTTAGGACGTGTCTGATAGGTCACTCTTTTGTGATAAAAGTATGGCAGATGAAGTAGGAAGATCATGGTGATCACCAGGGCCTACATCTAATTACGGTAGTGATGTGTTCTGATTGTGGTGATGATATGAGCGGTGGTGGCGGTGTTACAAAGTAAGTCTAGTCTTTGACATACCTGACTGTGATCGCATTCTGAATGTGAAAGAACCACTATCTCCTCAACTGACGACGACAGTGAATATGTAGATGATGATGATGATGATGGTGATGACGACGATGACGATGACATTGACAAGGAAGATGACGTGTGATGATGATGACGGCAAGAACACGAAGATGATGATAAAGATGATGATGATGACGGTTTTAGTGTATGACATTGCATTATCCTTATGTTGGAGGCCTGTATTCTTGTTATTTTGGGGATGAACAGCCCAGAGGCTTGAGTACATTAACCTATGCCAACCGTACTAGACCTTAGGCCTCTATCTCTCTCTCTCTCTCTCTCTCTCTCTCTCTCTCTCTCTCTCTCTCACACACACACACACACACACACACACACACACACACACACACACACACACATACATACACATACACTCTCTCTGTGTGAATCTGTCTCTCTCTTTCTCTCTATCTCTCTCTCTCTCTCTCTCTCTCACACACACACACACACACGCACACACACACACACACACACACACACACACACACACACACACACACACACACACACACACCAGGCGTAGATCAAGCGTGTGTGTGGAAGGAGGGAATAAGAAGGGGGGGGGGGGGGATCGGAGTGGTGGTTTGTAGGGACTTGGGCACCCCATCCCCTCCTTTGCCCCATTCCATGATCGAAAAAGTGAAAGAAAATATTTGAAAGCGCCTTAACAAGCGCTGTCTGCCACAAAAAATCATAGAAATTCGTCATCCGGAAATATCTGAGGCAATACGCAGATTATGCCCTGCATCCTCCCTCCATCGCCTCCTCCTGCTTTTTTACTCTTCTCCGACCCCAGCACTACCTCTTCATTCTCAATCCAGGGAGTGTCCTTCATTTGGATAAACAAGACAGACCGCTTCTCCCATCTCCTACCTATATACCTGCTAACCAGCGTACGTATCGTGTACTCCACCTTGCCAGAAACGTTGAAGTTCACGCACTTTTGGTCCCGAATGAGATCATTTTTATTAAGTGCCCCCCCTCCCCCCCCCCCCCCCCCCCACACCACACACCCATCCCCTTTCTTCACCCTGTCCTCCTGCCCCTGGCCCCTCCTCTCTCTCTTTTTCTCACACCTCCACCAACGTCTACGAAGCACTGAGCCGTGACGCAGCGAGTGACACTGCTGCCGTTCTGTCATTGCCGTCTGACGGCAGTGTTTCACGGAAACCGTGACAGCTCACCTGTTACCTTTTCTCAGACACTGACAGCGTCAGCTTTGCCACTTGGTGACAGCCCTAAAGATTTCCGCTGTAACGTTGTTGATAAAAAATAAACGCAATAAAAAAAAGACCTAATTCTCAGGTTGGTGATGAATGGTTTATTTGCAGTGAAGGTGGCGTGTCCTGTTTAAACAGGAATATGAATGGTGTACAGTCGAAGTTAAAAGATAAAAATTTCATCAGTTAACGTTTTGTCTTTTGATGTTATATGCTTTGTTAAAAATTTTGTTGATAATTTTCACTCTTCTATTTTTCAGTAATTACAAAGTCTTCTTAGATCAGCGATTCAATTCACAACACAAAGTAGAAGGTCAGGGGGATACTTTGTTTAATAAAACATGAATTACTAGACTGTATACTAGAAATAGATCACGATTGTAATAATACTATAACGTTCTTGTATCAAAACGCGTTTTAGACTTGCCAAAGGATGCCATGTGCATTTGTACTTACGCACCACCAGAAAATTCTCCTTTATATTCTTTCTGTGGAATTGACAGTGGCATTGGTGTGCTTGCAAATGCTGTTGCTGATAAGACATTACAGTTCCCCGATATGTATCTGTTAGTAAGTGGAGACTTGAATGGTAGAACTGGAAATCTTGGCCCAGATACGTCTGTTGATTTGTTTGCTAATTATTCTCAAATCAAAAGTTCTGCTTGCTACGGTAACGGATGCTCCGAACACCATGTGGCGAACAATTATGGAAAGTTTCTGTTGAATATGTGTACAGCGCCCAATAACATTTCCACTGAGGAGCTGCACAAGCTTTTCAAAGAACTACTGGAAATACACATGCAAACTAGTCGAACGTTTTAACTGTAAACGAAAGGGAAAATGAAACCATAAGACACGCAAGGGACTCGCCTGTCTGTTAGTGGGTGACAGCTTCATTTCTGAAAAGCCGGGCACGGAAGGAGAGTGTTCTAATTGTTAACACTTCTCCTTCCTCCTTCCTTCTCCTCCTCCTTCCTCCTCCTCCTTCCTCCTCCTCCTCCTCTGCCTCCTCCTCCTATACTTTTAGCTGAAGGTTTTGTGAAGCTGATATTTTTTAGTCCTATCATTGTGTAAGCTATATTCCATTTGGGAGATATGGTGTGTGTGTGTGTGTGTGTGTGTGTGTGTGTGTGTGTGCGCGCGCGCGCGCGCGCGCATCCGTGCGTGCTTGAGTGTATGCGTGCATGTGTATGTACATGCGTGTAATTGTATAGACTCAGATTGCATGCAAAGTTGTTTTTTTTTTTCTATTCGTTGGAATGCACGCGTTCACACGTAGGAGTTCCTTTAAGGTCAGATCTGAAGATTCCGAGGGTCATCACAGATGTTGACTCCCGAAGAGAAAAAATATCCCCTCCCCCCCTTAACTTGGCTTTCTCAGGAGAGAGAATGACCCCAGAACCCTCGAACCAAGAGAAACAGTGCCTTGGTCCACTAAACTAACTAGGTCCCCACGAAACCAGGGATAGGAACCACGGATCCCAAAACACAGGCTGAGGTACATAGTCAAGGACTGGTATAGAATGAAAATAACACACGGTAGAGGGCTTGGGACCGGGTTTCGAGAACGACAAGGAGCTGACGCGATAGTTTCCAAACGAGTCCAACTGCTTTGATTTTCAGCATTCAAGCCGGATTTGGTGGAAAAATTTTCCAAGGACAAGAAGAAGAAACCATGGGAGGTAGAATTACTGTGACTCGGCCGTTCGATCACGCAGAAGTTGCCGAAGAACTTGGAACAGGGGGGAGGAGCAGCAGAAGGAGCAGGAGGAGGAAAGCAGTAGACAGAGGAGGAGGATACAAAACAGAAAGAAGAAAGAAACAATTAAAAGAAAATATGACAAGAAAAAGAAAGACAGGTAGTACATCAGTGAAGAACAAAAGGATATCATGAGGAGAAGAAGGAGGAGGAGAAAAAGACAAAGAAGGAGAAAAAAAGGAGAAAATGAATGAATGAATGAATATTCAGTTTAACGTGTTTTCACCTTAATAAATGATATTACACGGAGGAGAAAATGGACAAAAATAAAAAGAATAGGCACTAGTTGCATTTTCCTATCACCAGCCCCACCCCCACCTTTATAGTTTGGTGAATGCATGATTGCGTGCGAGCGTGCGTGTTTGCATGTGTGCGTGCGTGCGTGCGTGCGTGTATGTGTGTGTGTGTGTGCGTGTGTGTGTGTGTGTGTGTGTGTGTGTGTGTGTGTGTGTGTGTGTGTGTGTGTGTGTGTACGTGTGTTGTGTTTTTTGCTGCTGTTCCAGCTTATTTATTTATTTTAAGCAAGTTTAATTCATGTACTTTAAATCAATTACGGTTAGCCTGCTGTCGTTTCTTTGAATGATCGGTATTGTGAACGTTTCGCTTTTGCTTTCAGCATGTGGGTAAGAAAAGCGTTCCTGAATGGGATGGAGTGAGGGAATTGATGGGAGTGTGCGGAGATGTGCTGGGATGGGAGGGGTCGGAATGAGACTATTCTTGTTCTTATTTATATGCTCACAAATCATTTTCATATGAAAAACAATATGTAACATGTATTAAAGGCTTCTTCCCCTCTCTCCCATGAAAACACTCAATGTCATAATTATTCTTGTCATGATTATTTTACCCATATATAACCATGCAGTCACATTGTCTGTGGAGATAACCGAGATAAGGGATGCTTTGTAGGTGGAGATAGCCGAGATAAGGGATGCTTTGTAGGTGGAGATAGCCGAGATAAGGGATGCTTTGTAGGTGCTTGAGAAACTCTTCCTGTAATGCTTAGTTTTGACGGCATGCTTTGACGCGAGAGAAATGAAGATCTCTCTTCAGTTCTGGTGTGGCCACAAGCCACAGCTAGGATTTGGCACTAAATCACTATATAACCCATGTCAGCGTTTCGAGGCCGACCATAAATTTGAGCCAGCATGCAATGTTAAACTGATACTTGCTCAAAAGAACTCCCTACCAATTATTTCCCTTGTTTGGGGGGATCTTCACCGATGAAATCACAAACAATCTTCAAATGCATTACCTTCCCCAAAACGAAGATCTTCACCGATGAAATCACAAACAATCTTCAAATGCATTACCTTCCCCAAAACGAAGATCTTCACCGATGAAATCACAAACGATCTTCAAATGCATTACCTTCCCCAAAACGAAGATCTTCACCGATGAAATCACAAACGATCTTCAGATACATGACCTTACTCTTGGTTGACACACATTTCAGGTGTTCGCACTCACACGTCATCCTATCTCTGCGCCAGCTTCAAGAGACAAAATAACCCCATTCCTTTGATTTTAATCTGTCTGCTTGGAACCACCTGGCTTGTACCTTGATGGTCATATGAAAGAAAAGGAGAATCAACTTTCAGACAGAATCAGAATTTTCAAAACAATCCAGTTGCGCCAGTCTATAAATACTCGATTCCTTAGGCGAGGCCTATGGTACATTAATCTTTGATGTGCAGCCTGTCCATTCATGCATGGGGGAGGAAGGGGATGAGGAGGGATCAGGGAGTCAGGAAGAGGGGATGGCTCGCTTTCTTCCTTTTCGTTTTTTGCTTTTGTTTTGTTGATGTACACACACACACACACACACACACACACACACACACACACACACACACACACACACACACACGTAAGAAGGTAAACCAAACTATTTATCAAGAATTGGAGACCAATCTCCGTTTCGAATGCTTCATATAAGAGGATATCAGCATGCATTTCCAATGGCCTTCAGCATGTTCTCCAAATATCATTCACGATTGCCAGAAAGGTTTCATCAAAGGAACATACATTGGAGAAAACTTACAGTTATAATATGATGTTCTGTTACTCACAGAGAAACAACATATTCCAGGTTTAATACTTACAGTGGACTTCGATAAAAGCTTTTGACAGCGTTTCATGGGAATTTATTGAGAAGTCACATGGTTTTGTTTCGGTTTCCACTGTCATTCGTAAGCTGGTTCCAAATTATGTACAGATATGCTTCGTCGTGTGTATCTTTTAATGGCCAATACTCAAATTGCTTTAAGCTAGGAAGAGACTGGGTGTAGACAGGGTGACCCCATATTTCCCTATTTGTACTTGATATGTGCAGAAGTTATGTCTTTGGGAAAAATAAACACATGAAAGGCATAAAGTTAACGGATCAGGAAATTCTTCTGTCACTCTTTGCAGATGATGGTGGCTCAGAGGAGTCATTTATTGAGGCAATATACACATTAGATGTGCTCTCTAGAACATATGGACCGAGAATCAACGATAAAGCACAGGTAGTATGGATAGTGAGTAGGAAAAAAAACTGTCAATTGAGATTCATGAGAGACTGAAACTTCCAATGGGACCCAGATACTTTGAGTAAGTTTTTCCACACAAACAGACGAAACCTGTAGTTTAAACTATGCAGGTAAATCGCATGATATAAACAGGACAATTGGACAATGGAGAAAATGACAGATCATTCCTCTAGGGAAAATAGTGTCATTTAATCATTAAAACGGTGATACATTCCAAATTGAACTTCCTCTTCCTACATTTGCCAGATCCTTCTCTTCTTTTCCTACAAGAATTAAATCGAATATTGTTTCAATTTCTCTAGGGTGGCAGGACTTAAGAGATTGAAAAAAAAACTATGAAGTGTGTCAGTCATATGAGGATAGTGGACTCAAAATGTGCAATGTTTTCTGCTCCTTGTCAGTAGTGAAGATCAGCTGGTGGAAAAGACTCGAGTTAAACTCTAGTTTAGCTCATACAGTATTCAGTCTACACCCCTGTCTTTGGAACATTACAAGTTCGGAGGTGAACACGTAAACAAAAGTATGCAAAAAGTTAATAAACCTTTTTGGCATGCTGTTGTCAAGCATTATTAAAAAAAACAAACTTTGCAATATGTATACTCCAACATATTCCTTACAATATGAATCTTACAAGAGACATAAAAATAGTCTCTATGAAAGAGTGGGTGAATTGAAGTCTTCATCAAATTAAAGACTTAGTTCATGACAACGCCGAGTTTTTTAACATTGTAAGAATTTAATGAAAAATATATATCAATGACAAGGACCAATTTATTACCATATAAGGGAATTATTCGGGCCATAAAACAATACCATACAAAATCAGGTTATACTCTTTCTTCAAGTGAGAATAATGTAGACAGTGGTATGTGGCGTTGTATTTGAAAGCGTAACCAGGCCGTGAAGTCAGTACTTCAAGCGATCTTGCCAGCAGCAGTTGTTACGTGGATTAACAGTTTCCAGGCTGAACTGGAAAAGCATTTTCTCCAAGTATTTTATATCTACCACCGATGTTCAGCTTGGATGGTACCAAATAAGACTAATGCCCAGCATTCTTCCAACTGAAAAAGATCTATCAATATGCAACATGACAATGTATCCATTATGTATATTTTTGCGCACGGCAAATGGAAACAATTACGCACGTCTTTTGGCATTGTCCCATAGTTTATAGATTTTGGAAAGAGCTATTGATGCTAATAAGGATAAGAGCTGCAATGTGTGAAAATGTTGTTTTTGAGGAGAAATTAATCATGTTTGGGGAGGCTCAGGGCATTGTAACAGTCAAAGTTATCGATTTTATTATACGTTTGGCCAAGTTTTAAGTGTATAATGAAAGCTGAAGAGTATTCTGCCCTCTGCACAGACATTCTTTTATCATTTAACATACAGATATGACATAGAAAAGCATCATTTTCTACAGGGCAAAAAAACAAGCTGCAGAGTATTCTGTCTTCTGTACGGACATTCATATATCATTTAAGATAAGTATTCATATATCATTTAAGATGATATATTCATTATATCATCCTTTTCAGTGCAGGGTGAAAAAAACAACAAAAAACCCAAGAATTTAGAAAATGTTGGTTCCTGTATTGAACCATCTTTGTTGAAACTGAACGTACTATGGATATACTTCAAGTGTGACAAATCGCCTGATGTTCCGTGTAATGCTGATTTATGAGTAAAATAGATTATTTTTCTGTTCAACTGAAATAGAGCACTTAAAAAAAGCATATATGTAAAACATATCAACATATTTATGTATGCATATATGTAATGTATGTTTGAAGGGGGGTATGTATGTGTGTGTATGTTGTATATGTCTTTGTATGTATTTATGTATGGATTTGTGTGTGTTGGTTAACATGGCTGCTTTGTATGTTTGAACTATATGTTGGCATTGTATTTGATTGTCATTGGTGGTTATGGGCTATAACTCTTCTGTTGAAAAAGAAAAGGACCTTCACTGCAGTGAGAAAAAAAAATCGTAGAAAAAAATAGGCACAAGAACAAAGAGAAAAAGAAATATGAGGAAAAGACAAAACAGAAGTTTACAGGATAGAGAGAAGACAGCAACAACAACAACAAAAATGTTAAAAATAAGATAAAAAGATAGGAGAGGGAGAAGAAAAAAACACAGGGGATAGAGAGCTGTAGAGTAGCATGGCCAGTATTGTATTGATGAATGTGAAGGTCTTCAAAGGCATGGAAACAACAACAACAACAGCAGCAGCAGCAGCAGCAGTAACTCCTACAGCAACAAACAACGACAAAAATCGAGGAAAAAAGAGCATGGGGAAGATTCAGGAGACATGCAGTTCGTTACCTACTGCATCGCGTTACAGAGATTGGATGTCTCAAGGGCTTGACGTTAACAAACGAGGCTCTCGGTCCTCCCTCCAAACCTGAAGAGTTCAAACATATCACGCTTCCTTGTTATTTTGGAGAGGGAGGGAAGTTGGGGGGGGGGGGGGGGTCTGGTGTTGAAGAAGGGAGAGGGTGAGTACGTTGAACTAGTCCAAAATTTTGGGTTAGAAGTTTTGCAGTGACGCAAGCCTTCTGTTTAGAGGAGGCAAGGTGACTCCTCTCTCTCTCTCTCTCTCTCTCTCTCTCTCTCTCTCTCTCGAGGAACGCAAGCTGACTTCTCCCCCGTCCCCCCCCCTCTCTCTCTGTCTCTTCTCTCTCTCTCTCTCTCTCTCTCTCTGATCTGTCTCCTCCCCAACCTCTCTCTCTCGTTTTCTTTCCCAACGCCCTTCTTGTCCACTCTCCCACCACTCTGTCCACCTCTCCTCTCCCTCTCCCTACCCTCCCCTTTTTCTATGCCTCCATCTTCTCTCTCTCTCCCAGTCTCTGCCTGTCTGTCTTGTCTTTGTTTTCTCTGCCACTCGCCTCTCTCTGTGTCTCTCTGTCTGTCTTCTGTCTGGTCTGTCTGCTCTCTCTCTCTCTCTCTACTCCTCTCTCTCTCTCTCTCTCTCTCTCTCTCCGTCTCTCTCTCTCGAGTCTCTCTCTCTCTCTCTCTCTCTCTCTGTCTCTCTGCCCTCCCCTCCTTCTCATTTTACTTCCTTAAGACTGACCTACACCAGACACTTCAGCCATATTGTTCGGGAGGGCCGTCTGACCCTGTATACGATCCGGACTTTGACACACCAGTATATGAACGTGCTGTCTGCCGCTGTAGAGCATGTCGCAGAGATGACCACCGTCCTCTCTGGCCAACGGGCACACCAGACGACGTGGAGAAGGTAAAGACATACCCCTAATGACGTCTGGACGGCACGAGCGAATCAGTGGACTGGCTGGAAGTGTTGGCAGGGGGAGTATGGGGGAGGGGGGAACGGGGAACGGCCGGTCAGTTTTACGACGAAAATGTACCGAAGTTCTGGGAAAATGTGTGTGGATTGCGGGCGGTGAAGGGCTGGGGAGGGGTGGGGGTGTATGTATTGTTTACGGTGTTTCGGCTGCTTCTGAAATGCAGTCGCGTAAAGTTAGATGGAAGGAGAGGGAGGGTGATGAAGGGGTGTGGACAGGGGGAGGGGGGGGGTGATGGGAGCTGTTGGAGAGGAGGTTTCTGTATACCACGAAAAAAAAAATGATGAAATGTTTGTTTTTCACATTAAGACTTTTTTACGTGAAAATGTTATGGTTCTTGCTGCAAAACCGAATGCCACACGGAACATTCTATTCTGCACTGACATTGCGGTACAAAATGTAACCCCCCCCCCTCCCCCCGGTGTAAAATGTCACCACAGCTGAGATTTTGTACCAACGTGGCGGAATAGTATGTTATCCTGGAATCTGGATGACATCTTCTACCGTTTCTACAAATTGTCCCTACGTGTGAATGTATGGTTTGAGTTTGGTCTGACGGGTCATTTTGTCGTGCTGAAGGTGTGCAAGGTGAGGTGGGTAGGCCATTGGGATCAGCAACGCCTGCGTCTGATGGCCAGTGCCGGTGCTATTTCTACGATGGTGGTGACGATGTGGGTAGTAGTGGCGGTGTAAGCAAGTAGGTCTAGTCTTTGACATAACTGACTGATTGTATTCTGATTTTGGATGAACCACGATCTGTAATGCAGATCTGAGTTAAAGAGCGGATCAAGTATCTTGTCAACTGTGGTGAAGGTCTGCGCTCACCCGAGTGTCCTTCTGGTTTCATTGTGTACAGCTAAAAACAGGGTTACCTGATGAAAGAGTAAAACTGCTTATTGTTGACAGGAACATCTGATCTGGCTTCAACGTTTTTAAGTACTAGTTCATTCTCAAAACAAACAAGCAAATAAACGAACAAACAATCAAAACAAAAACAAGAAACAAAAAGGAAAAAAGCTAATGTTGCTCCATAATCTGTAACGGAGGCAATCTGTGTCAGAGCTCGCGTTCAGCGAGAGTGACTCTGCCGATAAATGGAATGGACTGCCTCTGGTGGGCACGTTCACAACAATTCTGCCCCATCGGTCGGCTTTACTGCTCAATCAGAGAGAGAACATGTCAAAACATGTGCGTGGAACGGTGTGCCTGCAATGCAAACAATATCCTGATCATTATCTTGCCGCGCGCTTCAAATCAAATGTTTCATTCTTTAAATCTGCTTGCTTGCCCCATAAACTCAGAAAAGATAACCTTATGTGTCATTGAAAGTCAGGCGTTATCTTCTCATAGAGTTTGGCCCGAACAGGTCTATTTAGGTGAAATTAATCAAAAGAAAGAAAGCACTCCTGGATCAATAGCATGTTTTTTATCCTTGATTTCTTTGTTGCCCATGCTGAAGAGATTCTGTTTCCACCGCGATTGTTGGTTCGTTTGTCTGCCAATGTTCTCAGAAAAAACAAAACTACTAAACGACTTTTTTGTGATTGTTCGGCAAGATTATTACACATTTTAATGACACAAAAACAGCGAATCCTATTTCAACCAAAGTAGGGAGAAAGAACATGGCTCAAAGGTGGGCGTACTACATTTTGGTGTTGTTCCGCGTTGCGAATTTGGATCAGAACGGTGGGATCTGGATGTACACATTCTTGATAAGATCGATACAAATTTTCTGGTGAGCAAGAACACTGTGAGGTTATAGTCAACGAAGTGGTAGCAATCTTCGAATACATATTTTCGTGCATAATTAAAACTTTCTAATGATAGATCGGGATTTCGTAAGCTCCATTTCCTGTTAAGAATATATTGGTAGTAACTCTTTCTAATCTCGAAGAACTGTTATATTACCGTGATCATTGAAAAAAGAAGATATTTTCACTCGCGAACTAACAGAAAAGACCGACCCAAACTGGGTTGATGTTGTGAGAAGTTCGCGCTCTCTTAAGTGAGGAGGAGATGGGGACATGGTGTGTGTATGGGGGTGGGGGGGGGGAGGAAGTTTCCATATACTAAGGGGGGGGGGGGGAGTCGTGGAGGTTTTTTTTTCTTTTTTTATAAACATTAAGACGGTTCTTTGCGTAAAAAAAGCGCTTTCGTGGCTGTTGTTGCAGAACAGAATAATACACACGGAGACATTCTGTACTCACGTTCAGGTACAAAATGTAACCCCAGTACAAAATGTGGCCACAGCTAAGGCTTTGTACGAACGTCGCGGAACAGAATGTCAGCCTGGAATGTGGTTGACAGTTTCTACCCACAGGTTACATATTCATCTTCAGTGAGGAACAAATTATCACCAAATGTGAATGCATGGTTTGGGATTGAGTCTGAGCGGTCAGATTTTCGTAATGAAGACGTGCAAGGTGAAGTAGGGAGATCATGGGGATCATCAACGCCTGTGTCCTACTGCAAGTGCCGGAGCTGTGTCTACGGTCTTAGTGACATATTCTGATGGTGGTGATGATATAGGTTGTGGTAATGGTGTGAGAAAGTAATTTTAGCCTTTGACGTTCCTGACTTCAATTATTTTCTTATAGTGAAAGAAACACACACACACACGCACGCACGCACGCACGCACGCACGCACGCACGCACACACACACACACACACACACACACACACACACACACACACACACACACACATGCACTCGCACATACGAACGCGCTCGCGCGCGTGCGCGCGCGCACACACACATACACACACTCACACACATTCATACACACACGCACACACACACACACACACACACACACACACACACACACACAACACACACACACACACACCATCACCACCACCACACACGATGCTTCCAGGATTGTCTAGCAACACACACACACACACACACACACACACGCACACACACACACACACACACACACACCACACACACACACACACACACACACACGCACACACACACGGTGCTTCCAGGATTGTCTAGCTAGATTATTACAAATTTCAATGACACAAACGTTACTGGCCCGATTTTAAACAAATTAGGACTACAGCCAAAATAGGACTACAGCCAAACTACAGCCAAGCTAGAACTTCAGCCAAACTAGGACTGCAGCCAAACTACAGCCTAACTATGACTACAGCCAAACTAGGACTGCAGCCAAACTAGGACTACAGCCAACCTAGGACTACACTCAAACTAGAACTGCAGCCAAACTAGGACTACAGCCAAACTAGAACTGCAGCCAAACTAGGACTACAGCCAAACTAAGACTGCAGCCAAACTAGAACTACAGCCAACCTAGGACTACACTCAAACTAGAACTGCAGCCAAACTAGGACTACAGCCAAACTACAGCCAAACTAGAACTGCAGCCAAACTAGGACTACAGCCAAACTAAGACTGCAGCCAAACTGCAGCCAAACTAGGACTACAGCCAAACTAGGACTGCAACCAAACTAGGACTACAGCCAAACTACAGCCAAACTAGGACTACAGCCAAACTAGGACTGCAACCAAACTAGGACTACAGCCAAACTAGGACTACAGCCAAACTAGGACTGCAGCCAAACAAGAACTGCAGCCAAACTAGGACTACAGCCAAACTAAGACTGCAGCCAAACTACAGCCAAACTAGAACTGCAGCCAAACTAGGACTACAGCCAAACTAAGACTGCAGCCAAACTACAGCCAAACTAGGACTGTAGCCAAACTAGGACTACAGCCAAACTAGGACTTCAGCCAAACTAGGACTACAGCCAAACTACAGCCAAACTAGGACTGCAGCCAAACTAGGACTACAGCCAAACTCAGACTACAGCCAAACTTGGACGAAGGATGGAACGTGGGCCAAGAGCGGACACGTTGAATTTTGGTGTTGATCCGTGGTGCAGATCCGGATGAAAACAGTGGAATTAGGTCAGGATGTTCACAACAATGACTGATTATTACAAATTTTTCTCTCAATATGAACACGTCGAAGTCAGTGTTGACGAGTGGGTGGCTCAAAGTGATATATTTTTCATGTAATATTAAAATTTCAAATGAAACAAAGATCCGCATTTGACATTTTCCCTTTCTTTTTCTTTTTTTTCAGTATCTGACACATGTTAGTTCTCCGGATGAAGAAAACTAATGAGCGTTTCACTCACCTCGTGACTCAAAGGGCGGATCTAAAGTATGTTGATCTTGTCAGAGGTTTGGGCTGTCTTAACTGTGCTTGTAGTTGCACATTGTTACTTTTTGTACGTTGTCTGTTAAGACATGTTCTCAAAATTGTATCTTCCATATCCCCGTTTAGAACTCAAGGGGAATAAATCGTGCTCTTGTTCGTATGAGCAGCCATTACTGGCGTACCGTTTATATACGAGCAGTGGGAGAGGTTTGTTTAACTGTTGAGAAATCGTGTTCTCGTCCCTGTCGGCAATCATTACTGGCATACAATGTACATAAAGAAAGTGGGAGAGGTTTATTTATTTATTTATTTTACGGTGACAGCTGCCCCTTGCATGGCGCTGCAATGTCCAGGGGATTTATAGCGTTTTCCTGTTTCCTTGGGAACGGTTGACAATAAAGCCTTAGTGAGGCTGGGCGGTGATCCCCCTTTCCCCTTCTTCTTTGTCTGTGTCTTTTTTCTCTGTCTGTCTCTGTGGCCCGGTGTAACAGCCCATTCTTACCCCCCCCCCCCCCCTCTGGAGCTTACCCCGGGGTAAGTCTGGGCTAGCCTGCTTTTACCCCCGGGGTCATTCCAGGACTAGCTGGAACTTACCCCCCCCCCCCCTCCCTAGTTGGAACTGACCCCCCCCCCCCCCCCCCCCCAGTCATCTACATTGTACAAAGTACGCAGGCACTCAGGAGACACTAGTTAGCTGTAAAAATAGTTAAAATCTTTGATATACATTAAAGTGACCAGTTGACACTGACCACTGGTTGTCTGCATTGCACAAGGTATACAAATACTCATGAGACACTGATTAACTGTAAAATAGTCGAAATATCTGATTTACGTCATAGTGACCAGTGGTCAGTGGCACTGACCACCAGTCGTCTGCATTGTACAAGGTACACAGGTACTCGGGAGACTATAATTAGCTGTGAAATAGTTAAAATCTCCGATTTACGTCATAATGACCAGTAGTCAGTTGCACTGACCACAAGTAATCTACATTGTACAAGGTACACAAGCACTCTGGAAACACTAATTAGCTGTTAAATAGTTAAAATCTCCGATTTACGTCATAATTGCCATGGTCAGTGGCACTGACCACTAGTTATCTGCATTGTACAAGCTAAGGTACACAGGTACTCAGGAGACTAAATAACTGTAAAATAGTTAAAAGAGGCAAACCGGGATGAAGCAACAACGGTACTTGGTCACAACGACACGTGGTTACAACGACATTTTGTCACAACTACGCTTGGTCACATTGGCACTTGGTCACATTGGCATGTAGCCGTCTTTCTTTCCCACGCATGCACGGGCGTACTCACACACCCGAATATTGACCCACGCATGTAAGCCAGCGCGAGAAATGTTAATACGTATCTGTTAGTGAACCAGGGTGTGTGTGTGTGGTGGGGGGGGGGGGGGGGGCGGAAGTAGGAGGTCCATCTATTGAGAAGAGTCTAGAACTACACTTTGTTTAAACCCAACTGACTGTATATAGGAAATGGAAGGGAGGGGGGGGGGGTAAATATGTAGGCTAACACATTTTTTTTTTAAAGGCGGGTGTGCGTGTTGGGAAAAGGCAGAGGAAAACCCTGAATAACCCTCTCTTGTTTGAGGTGGGGTGGGGTGGAGGAAGATTCCAAATAGTCCTAGACTGACCCTTTTGGGGGGGGGGGGGGGGGGTAAATCCAGGCTAGCCCAAAAACTTACCCCCGCAGGGGTAAGTTCCAACTAGGGGGGGGGTAAGTTCTAGCTAGTCCTAGAATGACCCCCGGGGGTAAAAGCAGGCTAGCCCAGACTTACCCCGGGGTAAGTTCCAGAGGGGGGTAAGACCGGGCTGTTACACCGGCTTCTTTCCCTGTCTTTCTTAAATCGTAAGTGAGGCGGGGACCACCGTCAACAGTAAATAACAAACAAGTAGGGTAACTCTTGCTTCCACGATGAAATAATTACAGGCCCATTACTCCTAACAAAGCAAGAGTTACCCCCACTTGTTTTTTTTTTTTTTTTTTTTTTTTTTTTTACTGTTCCCTGCCTCACTCACGGTTTCCTTTCTTACCAATCAAATTGAGGTTACCTGTGTTTGTTACTGTTCGTCCATGTGTTTGACTGTATTCAAGATCCAAAAGGCTGTGCCAGTCTTGAATGACCTGTCTAAATCCAGTAGTCGTTATGTTAATTTGCATTTGTTTATTTCTCTAGATGTTGCAGCTGTGTAGATATCAGGTACAGGGTATAAGCGCAAGCTTGAAACATCCTTTTTTGGGGGAGGAATGTCTCCTTGTTTGTTCTCTGTACTTTGTGTTGTCATTTCTGCCAGGCGATGTGGTGTCGTAAGCAGCATTCGTTTGGAGTTATGGGCCTGTGATTAGTTTTTCATCGTGGGAGCAAGAGTTACCCTGATTGTTTGTTGTTACTGTTTACTGTTCCCTTCCTCACTTGCGACTGCCTTTAAGATAAATGAAAACTACTTCCAAGATTGCGGTACAAATCATGTACACGGTAGCGTAGTTTTCTGCACCAGTGAACATTTTCTGTGTCTTTTGATGATTCTTCTCCCTCTTCTTTTTCTCCTCCCGTCCTCTTCCTCCTTTTCTCCTCCTCCTCCGTCTTCCTTTTTCTCCTCCTTGTCCTCCTCCTCCTTCTGCTACTGCAACCGCCGCTTTTTCTTCTTT
>CM065730.1:15669903-15684903 GCA_033310375.1 Conus canariensis | reverse complement strand
CATTTACACAGCAACAACGACTGATGAAATGGAGAAAGTAGCATTTATTCGTGGCTGGCGTAGCCTCTTTTATCTTTAACATAATCAAATTGAACACACAGATGAAAAGAAATACAAATAACCTCGGCTTGGTTAATCTGAAAGGAAATCTTGAATGAGGCAGGGAACAGTAAACAGAAACTAACAGGCAACTAAGGCAACTCTTGCTTCCACGATGAATTAATTACACCTCATAATCACTATCATTATTATGAATACTTATATAGCGCCTATCCTCGGCTAGAGACCAAGCTCTAAGCGCTTTACAATCCACACTCGTTTACACAACGGGCTGCCTACCTGGATAGTGCCGACTGAAGAGCTGCCAGCGGGCGCTTCATTCAGTCGTTTCCCGTGTCATCCAGTCTATATCGTTCAATATCGTTCACTCAGTTTCCTTAGTTCCTTCATTCTTTCCATTTCTCACGCAGAGTGCATGCTACGTGTAACGTGTCATCCATACCAACGGCCAAACTGGCCTTCTCTTCCGAAAGTTGGTGATGGGATTTTGCGTGTGTGCAAGATGTTATGTGTGCGTTCACACACAGAATCTCAGTTTATAGTCTCACTCGAAGGACTGTATGAGAAATGGAGTCAGAGCCAAAGTTAACTCCAATTCAGTTAAAATGAATGCTGCTCATAGAAACAAATCGGCTAACACAAGTGCCGAAATAATTAGAGCACATAGAACAATCGTTTCCTACACCTTTAAAATCCTTTGTTTTTTTCAAAAAGCTGATAGTGGTATATGAAAACGTCTTACCAGCAATATATCGAACTGTTAAGAACAAATGCTGGTTTAGAAAAGATATATATGAAAAACTGATTTTGTTCCGTTTGAGGGACAAGGACAGAGAAGGACGTTAACAGACGTCCTTGAGGATACGGAAGGGGCTGATCTTTGACATAGTCGTCTGGTACTGCTAGCGTTCCAAACCACTCGTCAGAAACAACCAGAGACCCAGAATCCTTCAGTCTAGTAGTTTACACGCTGTAATTATATTATTGCTGTTAGTCCTGCAGTTTCCCAAATGCAAAAAAATAATCCGGAAATCTGGAGTTCAGTTGTTTTGTTTTGTTTTTTTTTAATCAAGAATTTCCAAATTTTCTTTTGAAAAGTAGATTAGGGGGTCATATTTCGATTAGTGTGTGTGTGTGTGTGTGTGTGTGTGTGTGTGTGTGTGTGTGTGTGTGTGTGCATATTTATATGTTTTTATGTTATATACGTTATATGATATATATATATATGTATGTGTATATGTATATATATATATATATATATTTATATATATGTATATGTGTGTGTGTGTGTGTGTGTGTGTGTGTGTGGACCCTCTCCCGTCCTTTGTCCAGAGTTACAGAATCCGTTCTAGATGTGGACGAGTACAGGTGTTCTACCTGCTCATAATAACACACACACACACACACACACACACACACAAAACACACACACACACACACACACACACACACACCAAAACGCACCAGGACCATATTTCTGAGTACTACAGAATTCCGATTGAGCGCTTTGATTACTTGTGCTGTACTTATTAATTTTGTTTTTTAAAGAGCCGAGTGAATCGATTGCTGATTTTGCTGTTTTGAAAAATTTACTCGAGACAGGAATTGTAAATCAGTCATTCATGAATGAGACGTGATTGAGAATGTGGTTTAAGGGTTTTGGAGATGTAGATATAATAGAAATTGAAAGAAGAGAGAGAGAGAGACAGACAGACAGACAGAGAGTGTGTAATTAAGCATGTCATGAAACAACAGATCGTTGGCATATGCATCCAAACGCACTCTCCAAGCTTTAAAAGAAACCACAGGTTTCAAATTAAGAAGGCGATAGCACTCATTGCATGCAACGCCTCCACCACAATCCCATACCCCCATTTCTCCCAGTCTCCACCCCATGCCCACCCCTCTGTTCCCAGGCGAGAGGCCAGGGTGTGAATGGAAAACGGACAGAACATGGTGAAGTCAGTGAGAGTTGACGGGTCAGCCTATAAAGGTCTCAGAATCACGTAACGCGTTAACTTTTTCGCAACGTTGCACTCACATTTTTTGCGCCTCACACACCGCAGGCGACGTCGCGTGCATAATCATGTGTGTGGCAGTTTTGTTTCGCTTTCAGCTTCTTGGACAAACGTTAGGCAATTTTTAACCGTTACCAAACTGTCAACGTGTAGAGAGAAGAAACTCTTGCGACCGACTTCAGCGATGATTTGCCCTTTCTTTGGTAGCTCGCCGTGTCTTAGGAAAGCGTTAGAGCAACGCGTATCTGGGAAAAATCCACACGCTTCAGTTACGTCGTGAAGAGTTCAAACGGAAGTGTAATCGGTAGCTGCTAATTGGGTCAGCGGAAATGCGTCAATCCACGCCATGATGTCCAGGAAGAACAGGTGCGGTCAGTCTGTCCAACTGGCAGGTGTAGTCTATTCCCCCCCCCCCCCCCTCCCCATTTTTCTACAATGGCTTAAACGTGAAAGGTGTTTTGCAGAGGGTAGTTGAGGAGATGGCTGGGGGGGGGGGGGGGGGGGGGTCATCGAATAAAGTATATCCATCAGAATGTCAGAACGGAAAGGGGTGGGGGGAGTTGAGAAGAGGGAGAGGGGCGGAGTATGAATACATAGTCCGTTCATTGGTTGCATTTGTTGTCAGTTGTGTTTTGTATGACTGGAGTATTCTTCTTTTTTTTAGATTATATATATTATTATATTATATTGGGTATTTATATAGCGCCTATCCTCGGTCACAGACCAAGCTCTAAGCGCTTTACAATAAACACACTACCTCACTCACTCAACGGGCTGCCTACCCAGGTAGAGCCGGCCGAAGAGCAGCCTACTGGCGCTCATTCAGTCGTTTCCCGTACCATTCAAATATCAGTCACTCATGTTCATTTACCCCTCCAGTTTCTCACATAGGATACATGCGATGTTTATACGTGTCCTCCATTTCCACCGGTACACGATGGCACACGACAACAGTAAGTGAATTTTTGTGGCTTGGTAAGAAATACCAGGCAGCTATCTTCAGTCTACATCAATTTTGCCAGGGCAGCGGGGAACTCCCCCTGCTCTTTTCGATTTTCAACTGCCGTGGGTTCTTTAACGTGTGCAGGGGCCAGGAAGGCACACGGGTCCGACTCGCTTATAGTCCCCATCCGATGGACTTGACGTTCAGTTCGATTTGTCATTCAAACTGGGAAAGAAAGGGCGAGAAAGGCAGGGCTCGAACCCACGCACTTCTCACACGTTGGAATGGCAGGCGAACGTCTTAACCACTCTGCCACCTTTCTTCCACCTTAGATAGAAAGGGAATGTGTTCTTTTTATTTTTTCTTTCTTTTTTAATTAGCAAAAGGGTGTCTTTCAGCCTATCTTACCAGTTGTCGTATTTCTGACTGGCATATTTGAACAAAGTAACCCCATTTGTCAGGGTTGATGTTAAACGTCTTCATGGATATTTTGAGAGTGTCTTTAAAGCGTTTCTTCTGACCTCCATGGGAACACACTCCTTGTTGCAGCTCACCGTAGAAGAGTCTCTTGGGTAGCCGGTGATCTGGCATGCAAGCTACATGACCTGCCCGTCGAAGCTGAGACAGCATCAGGATGATGTGGATGCTAGGTAGGCCTGCTTGGACAAGCACCTGTGTGTCTGGGATTTTGTTCTGCCATTTCATGTGTAGCAGCTTTCTGAGGCAGGTTGTGTGGAAGTGATTCAGCTTCTTGGCATGCCGTTGGGACACTGTCCACGTTTCACATGCGTAGAGGAGTGTGGTGAGAACAACTGCTCTGTACACCTTCAGCTTGGTCTCTAGACGGATGTCTCTTCTATTCCAAACATTGGTGCGTAGTCTGCCAAAGGTTGCACTTGCTTCTACAATTTAGACGCTCATTTCATCGTCAGTGGTGACGTTCTGGGACAGTTTACTGCCAAGGTAGGTAAATTTACTCACCGCAGCGCGCCTACGCCATTGACAGTGATGTTAGGCTCAGCGTAGGGTCTACTTGGTGCAGGTTGATGCAGAACTTCCTTCTTCTTTGTTTTCATGGTGAGAAGTTCGCACACGCTACCGAAAGCTTGTTGATGCTGGACTGCGTGTCAATTTCTGAGCAAACATTGATGGCGTAGTCATCAGCAAACAAAGTCCCTAATCATGTCTGTCATAACCTTAGTTTTTGCTTGGAGTGCTCTTGACAAAGGTGGAGAACAGATCGGCATTTTGTTCCTGACATTTTTCTTGGAGCTGTCAAACAGCAGATACAATATCAAATGTTCCTCTGTCTTTCCTGAAACCACACCAGCTCGTCTGCAGAAGCTTTTATTCAAGGTGTGTTATAAGGCGGTTCAGCAGAATCCTGACAAGTATCTTGCCTGCTATTGAAAGGAGGGATATACTCGGTGGTTGTCACAAGCCTGGTTGTTCCCTTTGCACTTGTACAATTGAATAATGGGTGCATCTTTGAAATCCTGAGGGATCGTCTCCTGCTCCACATCAGAAGAAACAAATGATGAAGTTTTTTTAGAGTTGTGTCACTTCTTTGTAGACCTCAGCTGGTATGGAGTCTGAGCCAGGAGCTTTGCCACTGGATTTCAAACATATTGCTTACTATATTGCTAAATATTGATCACGCTTAAATGCATTTTGCCAAATTTAGCTGACTAAAAGAGCTGTAGACAACTTAAGGTAGCATTAAGAACTGCAAACTGAATAGTCTTCCTTGTTATAATAATGACAGATCTGTACACAAACTATTGTAACACATTCGTGACATGTACATTGTTGCCCACACAATCAAAATTAAGCGATTTTCAAAGGAAATTTTAATTCAGTACATCAAAGACAATAAAGCATCAAGTACTTTATGTCAAGGTGTTACGTCACAGGTGCTGATGATGCACATTTTTAATACGCATGTGACCTGTCCGTCAAAAAAGAAGGAAATGAGACAAATGTGTGTTAGAAACAGATACTGGAATGATGTCTCACCTAAAGAAGTGTACATACATGTGGCTAGTGTGGAACTTGCCGAGAGACAGCCTGAACCGAGTTCAGTGTACATGTGGCTGTGTGGAACTTGCCGAGAGAACAGCCTGAAGAATCTTCTCGAGAGAACAGCCTGAACCGAGTTCAGGACACTTCAGAATGCTGCTGTTAGTAGCAGAGACGTGGGGCAGAGGAAGAGAGAAGAGGAGGCTGCGAGGGTGGGGCAGGTAAGCGAGAAAGTAGAGTGGGATGGGAGAGGGAGGTGGACAGAGAAGGAGGCAAGGGGTAACATATTTCATCAGCAGCTTAATGTTTATCGTGCTACGGAAGAAGTAACTGCAGTAATTGCCGTACATTTGTGTCCCTTGCCGTATATTCATGCCCCTCTCCTTTCCCACCCATTCTGTGCCCTTTATGCTGCTGTTGCATGTATCCATCGCGTGCGAGTCTAATAGGCAAATTGCCTCTCTTGTTTGGAACTGAGCCAAGGTGAAAGGGCAGCTTGGGAGTTGTGGGAATCGTTGGTCGGCGCGTATTGAACCCCTCTTAGCCAGATCAGCAGACTGAGGAAGGGGGCTGATGTGTGGGTTGAGCGGAAGGAGTGGTCTGTACGTCATAAGCTGGACACTCAAATCTTCCTCTGATGCTGCTGTCGCTGCTTCTACTGCTACTAATGATAACGACGACATTGATAACAGCCTTGATGTTGATTATGATCAAAGGAGAAACATTGAACGAAAGCAACGAAAATGAAGAAGAAAAGAGAAGGGAACAAGCAAGAAAGAAAATTGATATGAATAATAATCAGAAGGAAAACATGATAGAAGGTGGAGGAGGAATAAAAAAAAAAAAGTAAGGTTAATGATGATAATGACGACGATTGGACGCGAAGATAGTAACAGAAAACGAATGACTACAAAACAGGTCATAATAATACCAGAAATAGAAAACGACTGCTGCACGCTGTGACTGTATTTGAATGCGGGCTTTGGCCTTCAACTACATCCACTTCATTTCGTTTCTTTTGCCCTGTTTGTCTGAGAGCCCGTTGTTTCTCACTGCCGTCTGTAGCACAGAGGTCTGGTACACAGTGAAACCTGTCCACAGAACTGAAGAAATCCTTTCTTAAAAAAAAAAAAGGGGGGGGGGGGGCTGTCTTCAGAATAAGTCTTTGTTGACCGGGGGGGGGGGGGGTGGATGGGAAGGGGGAGGGATTGATAAGCCTAGTTTAAAGACAGACACAAATGTTAAGAAAAGCAAGTTTTAAAGGGTGAGAGCTTTACTGAGGGTGTCTGACTGTAGAGATGTCACTGAATTGTACCCACTGTCGCTGTTTTACGCTTTTTCCTCTTCTCATTTTCTCCTGCCATGGCTAATTAGCCTGCTGGACTCTCTCTCCTCTCTCTCTCTCTCTCTCTCTCTCTCTCTCTCTCTCTCTCTCTCTCTCTCTCTGTTTGAATAAAATGCTGTCATTTATTGCTTCAGTGAAAAATCAGAAGAAACTCCTGAAGTGCGCTAACAAGAAACCCGATGCGCCATGCTTTAACGGTAGATGAAAGGAACGTGTCAACACGGTTTTTCCTTTTGCTTCGTAATTACAGGAATTGAGATCAGAAAAAAAAAAATCGATCAGTTGCAGATGGAGATTGTCTGAAAGAATGGAGGTGAAGAAAGCAGCGGACCTACTTATCCCTGAGCCGACCTTTGTGGAACAAAAGGCGATGGCATGATGAAACTGAAAAAAGTACAGGCTGTCTGGTGGTATAGTCAGAAAATCCCTAAGACTGATTTCGTTTTCTTTTCTTTTTAGAGTTTTTGAAAATATTTGATAAGTGATAATTTTTGGACTCACGGTATAGTTTTTTGTTGTTGTTTCTTTTGGGTCAACAAAAGGTAATGCATATCGTGCCAGCGATCACAGAAGTATTTCATTTCTGTTTTGAAAAGGTGAAGTTTATTGTGCAGCGTTGAAAATGAGTTCGAGGATGGTTTTAAGAACACAGTCTCACACATGACTTTACAAAAAAGCAAGGAAATCCGGTAGATGGCAAATCTTTATTTACATTACTAGGCATAAAACAAAACCAGATTGGATATAGCCATAAACTGAGCACTGCTGTCGCTGTTTTTAATGCCTTTGAAAATGAATAAAGAAATTTACAATGGTCTACAAGTTTGAGAACAGAAGAATAAGAAGCATGTGTTCAGATGTCAGTCCAGTAAGTAGTTTACAGGGTAATAAATAGAACTTTTCATGTTGTGAAAAGCTGGCAGTGTGAACAGATGTATAGGGAGATGAATTTATTCACCAAAAACAGAATTGGTAGATGTTGACAACTGCTACACTTGGTTTGACTGAAGCTAGATAGGCTCACAAACCCAACGTCATAATGTCCATGAGCATATCAGTGTGGACAAACTCCTCCTACATTTCAACAAACATCACTGCATGTCCTGTCCTCAGTCTCAGCAACCTTTGTTCGGAGCTTTAACCAGTGGAAAGAATGCCAACCCTCGTCCTTGTGACAATTAACCAGTGTTGAAAATCGTTGACGATGATGTTCAGTGTGCCTGTCACTGAACGTGTCACTGGTGAATGTTGAATTGGCAGCTTTGGGGTGTATCAACATTGCGTTTCAACCAAGGTCCAGGAAAACTGTGCAAGAAACGGACACAGGACCACTCAGGCGGTGAAGCAGGAGCGGGCGAATCCGATGGATACTTGGGTGACCCAGCTGGTGGGTTTTAGAGTGGTCATGGAATCTTGCTTGTTCGAGTTTCATACAATTACTCTGTCTTTGATAGTACGTTACTTGTACGGAATGTCTTCATAGCCAAAAATATTTATACGAAATAAGATAAAGTTCAACCAAAAAAGAAAAGCTTTTTAGATTTATGCGGGTTTAATTATATACGTGTTTGCTCTGGTCGCTTTGACCATGGATACCTATCCTATCCTGCTTTATGAAATTCTCAGCCAGTTTTGATTAAGTTTATTGATAGCAAGTATTTGCAAAGAACTTAGAGGTCTGAAATGGAATGCAACGTGTTTGAAAACAAGCCAGAATACAAACGTAGAAAACGGAGTGCAAAGTAATTCCTATTTCGTATACAATACAGAACGGAAGAGTGAATGCTCGACAAACATGTTCTTCAAACGTCACAACAATTAACATTTAGAAATGCACAGAACAATACCCCACCGCCTCCCTCACCTCCTCTCTTAGATGTTCATGTGTAATTGTAATCTTATGTATGAATTTATGGGCTCCAACTGCCAGCGAATGGAGATGCATTTTCTCACGTCTGTAAGGCACTGGAAGTATTCTCATGTCTTGACCATCTTCTATGTCCGTTGTGTGGTCTAATCCTTGTTAGGGGGCGGAGGGGGGGGGGTGGGGGGGGGTGGGGATAGCCAGATAAGAACCGCTTTTCCGACAAGTCAGACGTCATCAGCAATGTGCTGATGGCTCTTGGCGGGCCCCACGTGACCAGAAAAGAGTGAGACTGAGTGCGGCACGTGGAACTGCCATTGTCTGGGCTCAGTGTAAGGTCACACCGCATGTGAAGACCGATGCCCGTTGTCTGGTGTCACAGCATGTGAAGACCGATGCCCAGTTAGGGAAGATGGAGATACACCGCCAGGCTTACACCGCCATCAGGTGAAGAGACGACCGGTGACTGAGTGCGGCTGTGTCGTTGTTCTGTGGGATGTCAGACACGGAAGGGGCAACAGCAGAGTTGTCACTGGTGTTCAGGTGTGGGAGAGGTGTTTTTTAACATTCGTCACTGTCCCTCGTTGAAAACGGCCATCAATGACTGAGTAAGTCTGTCAGTGTGTATATTGTATGAGGGAAGATGAAGCTGATTTCAAAGTCGTCATAACTTTTTAGGGAAAACAAGCGTGTATACATTTGTCACTATCCCTCGTGGAGAATATAGATTGGTTTCAGACTTGGGTGTCTGAATTCAAATTTGCCATGACCGTTTAGATTAGGCAAATGTTCACAGTCTGACTGCTGTATCGTTGAAGGGACCAAATGAATCTCGAGCTGGGTTGCTGATTCCTGGTCTGTCTTCGCGCTTTTGAGAAGGCTGAGGTTCATTGTGGTCATATGCCGTTGTTCACAAGAGACAAGAGACGTTCGCTTCCTGAGTTCGAATATATTGGTGTTTTCCTTTGCCTTGATCATGTAAGGAGAAACCCTTTCACCTTAAAATTATGACACTGAACAAAAAAAAGAAATTAGTGTTATGATGGTAGTCATCATATTTGGAGTGTGCGTGGGAGATGTAGGGGGGGGGGGGAGGGGTTAAAGGGGAGCAGAACAGGTAGGCGGTGTTGATGGTGATGATGTATGTTTAATTTTGTCCTGTTTCTTTCTGGTTGCAACGTTGTGCTGTATGTTTTGATTTGTTCTGTATTATTTCTTACCAAAGACTAATCGTGAGTGTGTTGTTTCGCGCTGTTGTTTCATTTCTGAATAATAAATAAGGGATGTAACTTTTGGTCCAATGCTGAAACTGTCACAGATCCTTAATTTCAAACTCGAAAGCTGTTAACGGCACAATAAATTCACCTTTCACCTATGCAGAAACAGTGCACGAGAACACACAAGGACACATCTTCAAGGTATAATGATCCAAGCTTCCCAATGTGCCTGGAGCTGACACGTGCTCGTGGGAACTACAGTTGAAAACAAATTCAAACTGGCGTATATGTCTGGACCCGACACATACTTGTGTCAACGACGATTGGAAAAAATCCAAGCTTGGCTATATGTCTAGAGCTGACACATGCTTGTGATAACAATTGAAAAAAAAATTCCAAGCTTGCCTCCAAGCTTGGACTGACACATGCTCGCGGCAAGAACAATTGAACAAAAAAATGTCCAACCCTGCCTATGTTCCTGGAACTGAGATATGCTTATGGCAATAACAGTTTGAAAAAACCCAAGCTTGCACATGCTTATCAAAACAATAATTGGAAAAAAAATCAAATAAAATTAACATTTCGAGGCCTCTTGATCTTGACGACTTGCAAACAGACCAGCCAGTAAAACAGAAATAAATGCAGGTAACCTCGACTGAGGTTAAGATTTCATGTTTGATGTCTGATCACAGTGTGTGTTGTGTTTGATGTGTGTTATTTTTTATCACAGTGATCACAGTGTGTGTTGTGTTTGATGTGGGTTATTTCTGATCACAGTGATCATCGTGTGTGTTGTGTTTGATGTGTGTTATTTCTGATCACAGAGTGTGTTGTGTTAGATGTGTCTGCTTCTGATCACAGTGATCATAGTGTGTGTTGTGTTTGATGTGTGTATTTCTGATCACAGTGTGTGTTGTGTTTGATGTGTGTTATTTCTGATCACAGTGTATGTTGTGCGATAGCATGTATTGTATTTGACGTGTATCGTTTCTGATAATAATGTGATCATCTGTATTGTATTTGATGTGTATTATTTCTGATCATTATATGATAGTGTTCGTTGTATTTGTTTTTTTATTATTTTTTCTCACAAGGTACTCGCGCGTATTTTATTTGATGTGTATTATTTCTGATCACAATATGACAGTGCGTATTGTATTTGTTGTGTATTATTTCTGATCACAGTGTGATCGTGTGTGTTGTATTTGATGTGTAGTTTTCTTATCACAACATGATAGTGTGTATTGTATTTGATGTGCATTATTTCTGATCACAGTTTGATAGTGTGTACTGTGTTTAATGCGTATTATTTTGTTGTTCTATGTTTGATATATGTTATTCTCTCTCTTTCCCTCTTTGTCTCTGTCTCTGTCTCAGCCTCTGTCTATCCGCCTGTTTCTCTCTCTCTCTCTCTCTCTCTCTCTCTCTCTCTGTCTCTCTGTCTGTCTGTCTGTCTCTCTCTCTCTCTCTCTCTCTCTCTCTCTCTCTCTCTCTCTCTCTCTCTCTCCATCGTTCTGGCTTGATAGATTTTTCATTTTTCAACAGATGTTGATGACTGCCAGAGTTTTGTGGTGTATTTTGGGGAGTGAGAAAGGGGGAGGTAGAGGAGAGAAAGAAAGGAGTGTTGGATATCTTATTCAAGCAGGCATGGCTCTGCGCACAGATGTCATCATCATTATCATCATTGAGAGTTAGCATTATTGTGAGTATTTATGTACATGTGTGATGACAGACCTCATTTCGTGCATCTATAACGGTGTGGCTCAAATAAACATCGTTGTACCGACAGTCATCATTATCCTGTGCTGTGACAGAGAATACAAATCGTTAAGCTGATTGTAATGATTATCCTGTGCGTTGGTGCAACAAATTATCTAGTCTGCTGTACTGCAGTGATGATTATCCTGCACGTTGACGTGTTACAGAATACAGCTGGCTGTACTGACAGAGATTATTATCCTTGACGTTAGTATGTCACAGAATACAGCTGGCTGTACTGACAGAGATTATTATCCTTGACGTTAGCATGTCACAGAATACAGCTGGCTGTACTGACAGAGATTATTATCCTTGACGTTAGCATGTCACAGAATACAGCTGGCTGTACTGACAGAGATTATTATCCTTGACGTTAGTATGTCACAGAATACAGCTGGCTGTACTGACAGAGATTATTATCCTTGACGTTAGCATGTCACAGAATACAGCTGGCTGTACTGACAGAGATTATTATCCTTGACGTTAGCATGTCACAGAATACAGCTGGCTGTACTGACAGAGATTTTATCCTTGACGTTAGTATGTCACAGAATACAGCTGGCTGTACTGACAGAGATTATTATCCTTGACGTTAGTATGTCACAGAATACAGCTGGCTGTACTGACAGAGATTATTATCCTTGACGTTAGTATGTCACAGAATACAGCTGGCTGTACTGACAGAGATTATTATCCTTGACGTTAGCATGTCACAGAATACAGCTGGCTGTACTGCAGAGATTATTATCTTGACTTAGTATGTCACTATACGTGGTGTACTGACAAGATATATCCTTGACGTTAGA
Organism: Conus canariensis; assembly: GCA_033310375.1. Lineage (NCBI taxonomy): Eukaryota > Metazoa > Mollusca > Gastropoda > Neogastropoda > Conidae > Conus > Conus canariensis. The sequence goes on along the minus strand of CM065730.1, from coordinate 15,672,873 downwards.
TGTCAGAATACAGCTGGCTGTACTGACAGAGATTATTATCCTTGACGTTAGTATGTCACAGAATACAGCTGGCTGTACTGACAGAGATTATTATCCTTGACGTTAGCATGTCACAGAATACAGTCGCTGTACTGACAGAGATTATTATCCTTGACGTTAGTATGTCACAGAATACAGCTGGCTGTACTGACAGAGATTATTATCCTTGACGTTAGCATGTCACAGAATACAGTGCTGTACTGACAGAGATATTATCCTTGACGTTAGTATGTCACAGAATACAGCTGGCTGTACTGACAGAGATTATTATCCTTGACGTTAGTATGTCACAGAATACAGATCGCTGTACTGACAGAGATTATTATCCTTGACGTTAGTATGTCACAGAATACAGTGGCTGTACTGACAGAGATTATTATCCTTGACGTTAGTATGTCACAGAATACGATCGCTGTACTGACAGAGATTATTATCCTTGACGTTAGTATGTCACAGAATACAGATCGCTGTACTGACAGAGATTATTATCCTTGACGTTAGTATGTCACAGAATACAGATCGCTGTACTGACAGAGATTATTATCCTTGACGTTAGTATGTCACAGAATACAGATCGCTGTACTGACAGAGATTATTATCCTTGACGTTAGTATGTCACAGAATACAGACTGCTGTACTGACAGAGATTATTATCCTTGACGTTAGTATGTCACAGAATACAGCGCTGTACACAGAATACAGCTGGCTGTACTGACAGAGATTATTATCCTTGACGTTAGTATGTCACAGAATACAGCTGGCTGTACTGACAGAGATTATTATCCTTGACGTTAGTATGTCACAGATACAGAATCGCTGTACTGACAGAGATTATTATCCTTGACGTTATATGTCACAGAATACAGCGCTGTACTGACAGAGATTATTATCCTTGACGTTAGTATGTCACAGAATACAGCTGGCTGTACTGACAGAGATTATTATCCTTGACGTTAGTATGTCACAGAATACAGCTGGCTGTACTGACAGAGATTATTATCCTTGACGTTAGTATGTCACAGAATACAGCTGGCTGTACTGACAGAGATTATTATCCTTGACGTTAGTATGTCACAGAATACAGCTGGCTGTACTGACAGAGATTATTATCCTTGACGTTAGTATGTCACAGAATACAGCGCTGTACTGACAGAGATTATTATCCTTGACGTTAGTATGTCACAGAATACAGTCGCTGTACTGACAGGATGATTATCCTGACGTTAGTATGTCACAGAATACAGCTGCTGTACTGACAGAGATTATTATCCTTGACGTTAGTATGTCACAGAATACAGTCGCTGTACTGACAGAGATTATTATCCTTGACGTTAGTATGCACAGAATACAGCTCGCTGTACTGACAGAGATTATTATCCTTGACGTTAGTATGTCACAGAATACAGCTCGCTGTACTGACAGAGATTATTATCCTTGACGTTAGTATGTCACAGAATACAGCTCGCTGTACTGACAGAGATGATTATCCTTGACGTTAGTATGTCACAGAATACAGTCGCTGTACTGACAGAGATATTATCCTGACGTTAGTATGTCACAGAATACAGTCGGCTGTACTGACAGAGATTATTATCCTTGACGTTGTATGTCACAGAATACAGCTCGCTGTACTGACAGAGATTATTATCCTTGACGTTAGTATGTCACAGAATACAGCTCGCTGTACTGACAGAGATGATTATCCATGACGTTGTATTCACAGAATACAGTCGCTGTACTGACAGATGATTATCCTTGACGTTGTATGTCACAGAATACAGCTCGCTGTACTGACAGAGATTGATTATCCATGACGTTGTATGCACAGAATACAGCTCGCTGTACTGACAGAGATATTATCCATGACGTTGTATGACAGAATACAGCTCGCTGTACTGACATGAGATTATATCCATGACGTTGGTATGACAGAATACAGCTCGCTGTACTGAATGATGATTATCCATGACGTTGGTATGACAGAATACAGCTCGCTGTACTGACATGATGATTATCCATGACGTTAGGGATGTCACAGAATACAGCTCGCTGTACTGACAGATGATTATTTTCCATGACGTTGGTATGTCACAGATACAGCTCGCTGTACTGACAATGATGATTATCCATGACGTTGGTATGACAAGAATACAGCTCGCTGTACTGACATGGATATTATCCATGACGTTGGTATGACAGAATACAGCTCGCTGTACTGACAGTGATGATTATCCATGACGTTGGTATGACAGAATACAGCTCGCTGTACTGACATGATGATTATCCATGACGTTGGTATGCAAGAAACAGCTCGCTGTACTGACATGGATGATTATCCATGACGTTGGTATGACAGAGAATACAGCTCGCTGTACTGACAATGATGATTATCCATGACGTTGGTATGACAGAGAATACAGCTCGCTGTACTGACATGGTGATTATCCATGACGTTGGTATGACAGAATACAGCTCGCTGTACTGAAATGATGATTATCCATGACGTTGGTATGACAGAATACAGCTCGCTGTATGACATGATGACTTATCCATGACGTTGGTATGACAGAATACAAGCTCGCTTACTGACATGTGATTATCCATGACGTAGGTATGACAGGAATACAGCTCGCTGTACTGACATGATGATTATCCATGACGTTGGTATGACAGAGATACAGCTCGCTGTACTGACAACTGTGATTATCCATGACGTTGGTATGACAGAATACAGCTCGCTGTACTGATAATGATGATTATCCATGACGTTGGTATGACAGAATACAGCTCGCTGTATGATAATGATGACTATCCATGACGTTGGTATGACTGAATACAGCTCGCTGTACTGACAATGATGATTATCCATGACGTTGGTACGACAGAGAATACAGCTCGCTGTACTGACAATGATGATTATCCATGGCGTTG
>CM065730.1:15647403-15664903 GCA_033310375.1 Conus canariensis | reverse complement strand
TGCACGCACACATACACATGCACATGCACACTAAAGTATAAAGACACACACACAAACACGTAACTCTCCACCTCCGTGACCATCCTATCACCCTTTGTCCTCTCCCTGTCCGATGCAGTTATACCCATACACATGCAAATACACACAGACACACACATAAACAGACACACACAGACAAGCACACACACACACACACACACACACACACACACACACACACACACACACACAATGCACACACAGAGGGAGTGAGAGACAGACGGACAGACACGCACGCACGCACGCACGCACGCACGCGCGCGCACGCACGCACGCACGCACGCACACACACACACACACACACACACACACACACACACACACACACACACACACACACGGACAGACAGACAGGCAGAGTGGTGGATGGGGAGGGGGGGGGAGCGGATATATGTGCGATCACGCTTGTATCCTGACTGTGTGAGATCGCGAGTGCTAATTTATGCGTGACTGGCCGTGAAATAAGTGTGGCAGACAAGACGTTGAAGCGACCACGAGGGCCATACCAACGTTCATTGACCACGCCATGATGTCTTCAGTAGGCCACACACGCATCAGCAGACCCGTGCAAATCCGCCTGTGCACGTATCCACACGTACGCAAATACACACACAAACATGCATAGTCATACACATACGCAAAAATATACAAAGACACACACACACACACACACACACACACACACACACACACACACACACCACGCACGCACGCACGCACGCACGCACGCACGCTTGCACGCACGCACGCACGCACGCACACACACACACACACACACACACACACACACACACACACACACACGCACGCACGCACGCACACACACACACACACACACACACACACACACACACACACACACACACACACACATGTGCTCGGGCTCGCACGCCCACAGATGTCACCCTTTCACTCCCACAATCACCCATTTCCGCTCCTGCTCTCCGTCTTCCATCCACGTACACACATACACATGCAAATACACACAGACGCGAGCGCGCGCGCGCGCAAATGCACACACACACGCGCGCGCGCGCACTCACAAGGAGACAGACAGTGAAACACGCCCATAAACGTAAAAACAAACACAGACAGACAAACAGGCTCACACACACACATACACACACATACACGCACACACACACACACACAAACACGCGCGCGCGCACACACGCTCGCACACACACAGTATACTCATACACATATCAACGTCCATAAACACATACACAAAACAGACACACAAACACAGGCGCGCACACGCACACACGCACAGAGACGCATACACACATACGCATACAACACACTCACGCACGCACGCAAGCAAGTAAGCACGCACGCACACACGCACTCACGCACGCGCACGCACGCACGCACAACACACACACACACACACACACACACACACACACACACACTCACGCTCACACACACACATACACACACACACACACACACACACACACACACTCACACTCACATACAAGTATGCACACACACACACACAACACACACACACACACACACACACTTACATTCGTGCACGCGCTCACGCACACGCACAAACGCAAACGCGCTCAAACACACACACAAATGCGCTCACACATACACACACACGCGCGCCCCCCCCCCCCCCCCCCCCCCCCCCCCCCCCCCCGCCTACGCACATACGCATGCAGACAAGCCCGCCCCCCCCCCCTCTCTCTCTGTCTCTGTCTCCTCTCTCTCTCTCTCTCTCTCTCTCACACACCACACACACACACACACACACACACACACACACACACACACACACACTCACATACAAGCATGCACATATACACACACAAAACGCAGAAGAGAAGAGATGGAGAAGAGAAGAGCGTCCCTTCCCCACGAAATCATGAACTGTTATCGGCGGTCTATCCCCACGAAATCATGAACTGTTATCGGCGGTCTGTCCACACGAAATCATGAACTGTTATCGGCGATCTATCCCCACGAAATCATGAACTGTTATCGGCGGTCTGTCCCCACGAAATCATGAACTGTTATCGGCGGTCTGTCCCCACGAAATCATGAACTGTTATCGGCGGTCTGTCCCCACGAAATCATGAACTGTTATCGGCGGTCTGTCCCCACGAAATCATGAACTGTTATCGGCGGTCTGTCCCCACGAAATCATGAACTGTTATCGGCGGTCTGTCCCCACGAAATCATGAACTGTTATCGGCGGTCTGTCCCCACGAAATCATGAACTGTTATCGGCGGTCTATCCCCACGAAATCATGAACAGTTATCGGCGGTCTGTCCCCACGAAATCATGAACTGTTATCGGCGGTCTGTCCCCACGAAATCATGAACTGTTATCGGCGGTCTGTCCCCACGAAATCATGAACTGTTATCGGAGGTCTATCCCCACGAAATCATGAACTGTTATCGGCGGTCTGTCCCCACGAAATCATGAACTGTTATCGGCGGTCTGTCCCCACGAAATCATGAACTGTTATCGGCGGTCTGTCCCCACGAAATCATGAACTGTTATCGGCGGTCTGTCCCCACGAAATCATGAACAGTTATCGGCGGTCTGTCCCCACGAAATCATGAACTGTTATCGGCGGTCTGTCCCCACGAAATCATGAACTGTTATCGGCGGTCTGTCCCCACGAAATCATGAACTGTTATCGGAGGTCTGTCCCCACGAAATCATGAACAGTTATCGGCGGTCTGTCCCCACGAAATCATGAACAGTTATCGGCGGTCTGTCCCCACGAAATCATGAACTGTTATCGGCGGTCTGTCCCCACGAAATCATGAACTGTTATCGGCGGTCTGTCCCCACGAAATCATGAACTGTTATCGGCGGTCTGTCCCCACGAAATCATGAACTGTTATAGGCGGTCTGTCCCCACGAAATCATGAACTGTTATCGGCGGTCTGTCCCCACGAAATCATGAACTGTTATCGGAGGTCTATCCCCACGAAATCATGAACTGTTATCGGCGGTCTGTCAAGAAATGAAAGAGAACGCCCCAGCCAGCATCCACCTCTGTGCTGGCCCTAGATGGGCAGGTTTATGTGCCTGCCACTTCGTCTTTCACGCCGGATTAGGCAGAAAATGTATCCAACCCTACCCATCCCCATTGCCCCTAATCTTTCTTGTTTATCTCTCTGTACGTCTCCGGTTGTCTGTCTGTTCTGTCTGTCTGTCTGTCTGTCTGTGTGTTGTGTTGTCTGTCTGTCTCTCCTCTGTCTCTCTCTCTCTCTCTCTCTCTCTCTGGTTTATTGAAACAGACGAAAGATTTGTGGGGATGGGCAGAAGTGGATAATGGCAAAGAGAATACAGAGAGAGAGAGAGAGAGAGAGAGAGAGAGAGAGAGAGAGAGAGAGAGAGAGATGTGATATGCGGAAAGTGAGAAGGATATGTATGTGAGTACCTGTAGATGGACGGATATATATACATGCATACATACGTACGTACACGCGCGCGCGCGCGCGCCTGTGTGTGTATGTTTTCCGCATGGCTGCACCCACACACACACATGGGCACAGGAAAGAGGGAAGCGAAACTCTCGTAGAGAAGACGTGTATGAAATGAAGAGAAAACCAGATGAAGAAAAGGGAGTGGATAAGTATCTGAGTAGTAGCAAGGGAAGACAGTGTAATGAGAGGGGAAAAACAAGATGGCTGTTAACTGATGAATGAGATCAATAGAGGGAGGTATGGTAGTATGTGTGTGTGTGTTGTATGTAGGTGGAGGATACAGTGGGCTGATATTGCGGTGGTTGATAGATACATGCTACTTTTGGATGTTGATGCTATGAGGATGGAGGGAAGAAGGGGAAGTGTTAAAATGAAACGAATAAAAAGATAAAAAATAAATAAATTGAAACAAAAAGGAGGGGGATTGTGGCAACATACTTAGTCCTACACACACACACACCACACACACACACACACACACACACACACACACACACACACACATATGCGCGCGCATGCACGTGCGCGCGCGCGCACACACACTACACACACACACACACACACACACACAACAACATATATATATATATATATATATATATATTGTGTGTGTGTGTGTGTGTGTAGAGAGGAGAGAGAGAGAGAGAGAGAGAGAGAGAGAGAGAGAGAAAAACATACTTTAAAAAAAAGTTATTATATATAAGTTATCGTATATAAGTATTACTACTACGAGTAATGCTGGCGATGGGATTAGTAATAACAGGACATAGTGATTATAAGTATAATGGTAGTGATGACAATGATAGTAATAACAAGAACAACGTTAGTAATGTTGATAGTAACGACAGTGATGATGATCACAGCGATGATAATGATAATAAGATGATAATAGTAATGATATAATAATGTTAGAAGTAATATTAGTAATGATAATATTCGGCGGAAAGGAGCAATTTCTTTTGCTTCTTCGGCTACTCTTTAGAATTGTTCGGTCTTCTGATTCATGTCTGTTTCAACAGCTGGGTCATAGCCAAGGTCTTCGGATTCATGTCTGTTTCAACAGCTGGGTCATAGTCAAGGTCTTCTGATTCATGTCTGTTTCAACAGCTGGGTCATAGCCAAGGTCCTTCGGATTCATGTCTGTTTCAACAGCTGGGTCAGAGCCAAGGTCTTCTGATTCATGTCTGTTTCAACAGCTGGGTCATACTCATAGCCAGGATCTTCTGATTCATGTCTGATTCAACAGCTGGGTCATACTCATAGCCAGGGTCTTCTGATTCATGTCTGTTTCAACAGCTGGATCATAGCCAAGGTCTTCTGATTCATGTCTGTTTCAACAGCTGGGTCAGAGCCAAGGTCTTCTGATTCATGTCTGTTTCAACAGCTGGGTCATACTCATAGCCAAGGTCTTCTGATTCATGTCTGTTTCAACAGCTGGGTCAGAGCCAAGGTCTTCTGATTCATGTCTGTTTCAACAGCTGGGTCATACTCATAGCCAAGGTCTTCTGATTCATGTCTGTTTCAACAGCTGGGTCATACTCATAGCCAAGGTCTTCTGATCCATGTCTGTTTCAACAGCTGGGTCAGAGCCAAGGTCTTCTGATTCATGTCTGTTTCAACAGCTGGATCAGGGCAGGGTTTTCTTCTTTCTCTCTGCCAAGTTCTCACAGCCTTGCATTTCTCTTTCCAGACTGTTTCCGTGTCTCTATTCCACCAAACGGGTTGAACGATTTTTTGGTTGTAGTATTGTTTCTTTTGCATCTTCTGCTCCTTGACTTTCCCATGGTATTTCCTTTTGTTGTCATTTTGAAAAGGGTCCTTTTGTTTGGTTTGTTGTACTTTTGATAGTTTCTGTAAACTGAATACGACTGGGAAATTGTCACTTCCGTGACGTAGAAGTCCTTCCGCTGTCATGCCTATTGTGAATTTTGGTCCAATGAGCGAAAAGTCAATGACACTGTCAGTGTCAACCTGCCGCCCTGTATATGTTGGAGATGATGTCAGTGTACTGAGAAGTACTTCATCCAGCATCTCTTCCAGCGCAATTCCCTGAGGATTGGTATCATGCTGATCCCGCAATTTTTAGCGTGCATTAAGATCTCAACATAGTATTTCAGTCTCCAAATTAATTTCTATTTCCCCCAAAAGGTTCAACCCGTTTTTGATGTATGAGAACCTGGATGTATGTATGCACTGATGAGTACAAGGCTTTTCTGATCACTGTCAGGTCTTTCCAGTCTCACACCCAGGAGCGAACCGTCATCCTACGAGTTGGAAACTGGACGTCAGAACCTCATAAACTGTCTAGGGGAACACCTCAAGGTTCTCCTCTCTCCCCTGTTTTATACGATGTTTACCTTAAAGGCCTTGCAGATCTCAATAGAAACGGAATTGCTCGAGTGTTGACACTAGCAGATGACGGTCTGATCTACAAAACATCAAAGAATGCTCCAGAAAGAACGAAAGCAGTTCATCAGCAGTTGAACAACATTGCTCAGTGGTGTCAAGAAACCGGATCGTCCATCAGCCCAACAAAAGCCCAGACATTGTCTGCACTCTCAACAGCAAGACATTAGGACAATTACCCTCATCAGTTTCTTTCAGTTGAATATCAACTGACACATACACTGATTGGGTATAGGCTTTAATCAGTTTCTTTCAATTGAATATCAACTGACAACATACACTGATTGGGTATAGGCTTTGATAGAATGCTGATCTTTAGAAAATACATTGAGAATATTGTTCTTAAATGCGAAAAGGGCTTGTCTTCCATGAAAGCAATGGCAGCTAAAGGCACTGAACAGCGCCATCTCTACCGACTGTAACATGTAGTTGTACTCGGTGTGGTTGTTTACGGGTTAGGGCTCTCAATACTGTCCTAGTGCACGCTTCTTAAACTAGAAAGAAAAATCAATGATATTGATCTTGAGAACAATGAGGGATACACCGGTTGAAACTATGCAATGCCTGCTGGACCTTTCTTCAATACAGCGTAGACATAAGCTAGAACAGGTGAAGACATATTTCACATTACATGCGGCAGTCAAAGGAACAAAAGGCCTAGGATATGGAAAATCATGAATGGGACAGGCAGAAGATAATATACAGCTTGTGTGCCGTTAGCAGAACTCCAAGAAACGAAGGAATGGGGAAATTGTCCAGACCACTTCAAACACCGTTACCAAACTGCCATCGCTCCAGAGCCTGGAAGACGCTGTCGAGAATGGCCAGAAGGCAAAACCAAAATTGGTGTGATAAGACATCCCCGACACCTGATTTCGTCTCGAGTCTGTCGCGCACGTTTCTGTTTTGTCCAATTTGTCTTTTCACTGAGGAGACAAAGAGCAAATTAGTCTGGCGTCTGAATTAACGATTCAGTGGGTTGTCTGCCGTTAGCGCCCCCTTCTCTCCAACACACCACTTCCTCCACGTCCCTCCCTCAACTTCTACAGTACAAGTCTTACAGGTCCCAAACGGGGAATATACTGGTAGAGTTTTGTAAAGTTTCGTGAAGTTGCGTTGGTAGCGTGACAGCATGTATTCGTTTTGTTTGTTACTGTTTTATGGCATTGCTGTGCTCTAATGATTTATTCTGATATCACACTTCACTCTGGTGCTACGGTTTGTTTTTTTTTGTGTGTGTGTCGCATTGTAATTTATTGGTGTGGTGTTCTACTTGATTAAGGCAGAACAGTTTTGGCGTGTCGGGTTGTAATTTTTCCCTACGGTGTTACTGACGTGAAAGCTTATTGTTGCTAATTGCATTTTTTTTTTTTAGTAAATGTGTGCGACGTTACTGTTTATTCTGGTGTTGCAGTAAATTGTAGATTATGCTAACTTCTTTTAAATGTAATACTGTTGTGAGCTATGATGTCATTGTCTATTGTGATGTTTTGTTGTAACGGTGACCTCAGTATTTACTGTTATAATAGAATTATTTTGGCGTTACTGTTAAATCTGAAGTCATGGATTATACTGACGTCACACTTTATTTCGGTGTTACTATCAAGTATGACTTCCTTGTTTATAGTTATATGTTACTTTGATTATGATGTCATTGTTTATAGTGATGTTACAGTTTAGTGTGATGCTTCTGTAAATTGTGATCATTGTTTATGGATAGATTTCACTTTGATTATGGCGTCATTGTTTATTGTGAATTTACCGTTTACTGTGGTGTTACTGTTGTCATGTTGATGTGTTACTATGACAGTAGAGCTAAATGCGTGACGACGATGTTGATTTACCGTATACTGAAACTGTACACTTTATTTCGGTGTTCAAGTAATTCTTATTGTGTTAAAGTTTTTTTTTGTAGAATTATTGTGTATTTTCTTCCTGCATTGCACTTGCGTTTGTGTCTACAGAGAGAGAGAAGACAGGGCAGACAGACAGACAGACAGAAAGAGAGTGAGAGAGAGATAGAGAGAGAATGACTTGGGGTGGGGATGGGAAATAATATGGGGCGCCCTGACGCGTGTTTACTTTTGTCTGAGCTTGACTGTGTACTGTGAACTTGGAGTCGGAAAGAATATGACAGACAAGATGTTGATGTGACCACAATGACGTCACCACAGTTCTCTGACCACGCTGTGGTGTACTTCAATGCACACACATTGACAGTTCCATGCAAATTCGCCAGTGCACGCACGCACGCACATGCGCACGCACGCGCGCGCGCGCACAGAGAGAGAGAGAGAGAGAGAGAGAGAGAGAGAGAGAAACACACAGGGTGCTGCATAGGAGGTGGACAAAATCAACAGAAGAAAGATCAGTATCAACAGCAATACATGCTTTTATGTACGTTTATATTTTCAAAGTGATATCAACAGCGAAAAGAAAAGAAAAGGTGGCGTGTGTGGGTGGGTGGGTAGAGAAGTGAAGAGGAAGGAGACAAAGATATTTAAAAAAAAAGTAAAACAGATAAATAGATGAATAAATAACACACAATGAAAAAGATTTCCAGAGCTATGAAAAAGATGAACAATGCGAGCAGCAGATCAGCAGGACAGTGCACAAAACGCAACAGATACTAGCTTTAGAGTGGCTGTTTTGAGGGGGGTGGGGGGTAGGAGGGGTGAGTCTGAATGGGTGGTACAAAAAGATGCAAAATACAAAAACAAAGAAAAACAGTACCTGTAGGTAATTGTCACTAACAAACCCATAGACACATAAGCGGTTGTTCAGTTTGTATAGGTGTACTTCTGAGATGACAAAAAATATACTGCTGGGGTAACTTGCAAAAATAGAAGGGGAGAGAGAGAGAGAGAGAGTAGTTAGTAGTAGTAGTAGTAGTAGTAGTAGAAAGTAGTAGTAGTAGTAGTAGTAGTAGTAGTAAAGAATAATAAATACATAGATATTAAGTAAGTAAATAATATTGATAAATTCATAAAGAGAAATGTAGACTGGAGGTTGCATACCCCATAGAGGGAAAGAGCACCCCCGTTCCCATACAAGCATGTAGGTAAATCAAGAGACGATAGGTAAATGAAACAAAGCAACCCACCCAGCATCCTCCACTTCGCTTGCCATGGGTGTTCAGATTAATGTGTCTGCTACTTGTCTTTGATGCTTGATCAGGTGGTACTGATGTTAGCTTTACGGGGAAAATAAGCGCACCTGCCTCCTTTTCCCTCTCGTCTTCATGTCTTTATGTCTCTCTCTGTCTCTCTCTGTCTGTCTCTCTGTCTCTGTCTCTGTCTCTGTCTCTCTCTCTCTCTCTCTCTCTCTCTCACTGTTTGTGTGCGTGCGTGCGCGCGCGCGCGCGCGTGTGTGTATGTGCGTGCGTGTGTGTGTGTGTGTGTGTGTGTGTGTGTGTGTGTGTGTGTGTGTGTGTGTGTGTGTACACAGCCTTTCTATCACTTTCTTTCCACGTGTTTATTCGTTTTTAGGGCTTCTGTTTCTGTTTCTCTTTTTCTTTTGTCTTTCTCTCTTTTTCGTTTCTCAGTCTCCCTGTCTCCTCACCACTCTCTCTCTCTCTCTCTCTCTCTCTCTCTCTCTCTCTCTCTCTCTCTCTCTCTCTCCTGTCTCTCTCCCTCTCTCTCTCTCCTCTCTCTCTCTCTCTCTCTCTCTCTCTCTCTCTCTCTCTCTCTCTCTCCTGTCACTCCTTTCCTTTGCTAAATTTTGTGTTTGGAATAAACAAGAAATCAGCCCCACGGACAAAAGAAATACCTGGAATAAAAATGAGATGAACTTCCCGCTCGGGTTTCTTTACACTTTGTGCGGTCCCCCAGGGTGTCAGGATAACGGCCATGCTTTCTCGCAGTCTCGTGCTTTCTCTCATAGAGTGAATGAGAGAGAGAGAGAGAGAGAGAGAGAGAGAGAGAGAGAGAGAGAGAGAGAGAGAGAGCAACCCTCTGGCAATGTGCCAGAAAATATGGGATTTCGAAAAGCGTGCGTAAACAACATAATGTGAAATGTGCACAGTGCAGGATTTCACGGTCAGTGAAGGCATGTTGCTTAGAGTCTGGTCGACCAGGGAGACCATTCTTTAGCAGTCACGTAATTCTTGTCATAATACACAGCATACTACTTATGAGGTCAGTTATGACTATCTCCCATGCTCTCTGTAACTTCTTGTATTTTAGAGTTTAAGTAAACTTGGTTGTTGTTGTTGTTGTTGTTTTTTAACTGTGTTAACTTACATTTCAGTTCAATTAGAATGCTTAGGAAAGAGTTGTCGTGAAGTTGTCTATTCAGTCAGCTGGGCTACACACTGACTGTACTGACTTCAACTAAACAAATTGTAAATGTAATTAATAGCGAACCGCCAAGAAAACGTAGACAAACGAATCACAAGACAAAACACGACGCGTTTCGACCTCATAGGTCTTCTTCAGGCAAGATATAAAACACTCAGGACAACGGAAATGTCCTGAGTGTTGTTTTTTTTTTATATCTTGCCTGAAGAAGACCTAAAAGGTCGAAACGCGTTGTGTTTGTCTTGTGATTCGTATGACTACGTGTTCTTGGCGGTTCGCTATTAATTACATTTAGATTTCTGTCTGCAGTCGCCTCACTTTGCAACTAGATCTGACTCGAACTAACTTGCATTTGAGACGAGTCCAGTTCTTTCGCTGTCTTTGACTCTGCTTGTTCCCGCCCCCCCGCCCCCCCCCCCCTCTCTCTCTCTCTCTCTCTCTCTCTCTCTCTCTCTCTCTCTCTCTTTTCACTGTCGTCCAGTTTCCTTGCCTTTTTGGTCCATTCATCAATCGGTCTTTGTTGTGGAATTGGTGACCCTTCCACCGGTCTTTGTTGTTGAATTGGTGACCCATCCACCGGTCTTTGTTGTGGAATTGGTGACCCATCCACTGGTCTTTGTTCTAGAATTGGTGACTCATCCACCGGTCTTTGTTCTGGAATTGGTGACCCATGTGTCGGTCTTTGTTCTGGAATTGGTGACCCATCCACCGGTCTTTGTTGTGGAATTGGTGACCCATCCACCGGTCTTTGTTGTGGAATTGGTGACCCATCCACCGGTCTTTGTTCTGGAATTGGTGACCCATCCACCGGTCTTTGTTGTGGAATTGGTGACCCATGTGTCGGTCTTTGTTCTGGAATTGGTGACCCATCCACCGGTCTTTGTTGTGGAATTGGTGACCCATCCACCGGTCTTTGTTCTGGAATTGGTGACCCATCCACCGGTCTTTGTTGTGGAATTGGTGACCCATCCACCGGTCTTTGTTGTGGAATTGGTGACCCATCCACCGGTCTTTGTTGTGGAATTCGTGACCCTTTCGCCTGCTTTTGATTAGGAATTTGTGGCCCATTTATCTGTCTTAATTCTGAAAGGTGTAGCCCATTCACCTCTCCTGGTTCCGGGCTTTAAGGCCCATTCGTCTGTCTCTGTTCTCTTTAGTCTTTCACACTTATTCATCACCCACGATACGAGATGTCAGGGGTCTTTCAGTACTGCCTGCGGTCTCCACCTTATGGAAATTCTGTTCTAGTCATTCCCTCCTTTTTTTGTAACTGACTCTGCCGCTTTTCTTGGTTTTCCCTCCTTTTTCTTTGCTCTCATACCCTGCCATCCTGCATTCATTCTACCGACACCCACACCCACTTTAAAAACACCAACGTGCACAGAACCGATTTGGACAATGTGGCATGGCGTCCTCTGTGATCGACTGGGCTGTAAACAAGAAGATTAGAACAGAACAGTGCTTATACCTACCTTTGTTCAAGAAAAGTTGTACAGTTGTTGTTGTTTTTTTGTCTGTTGGTGCAATTTATAGTATGTTTTTGTTTGTTTGTTTCTTTGTGCGGGGGGGGGGGGGGGGGGGGGGGGGGGATCTTGTCACCTGACCACTGGGCCGTAAGAGTTCAAGCCGTGGGATTGGCGTGCTGTATCCATTCTGCAATTGTAGCAGTTCATGGCATTTTCATGTATTTTTGTTGAATTTAGATTTTTTTTTCAGTCCTTCATCTACTCACTCCTTTAAACTATGGATGATAAAGGAAGCGGAACGGCTGGCACCCACGCTACGGAAATGTTATGTCGGCTTTACGGGCGTCATTAGTTAGCTGTTATGTTATTATTTGATGCAAATTCTAGAGACGATTTTTTTTTTTAGGACGGAACTTGTTTCTTCTCTTTGTGATGGCAACCCTCAAACGGCTGTGTGTAGTTGGCTGGAATATAACCAGACTGAACAGGTTAAAAAAAACAAACAAACAAACACACCGTGGCCAGTTCTTGTCCAGATTCTTCGTAGAAGACCATCAACCGAAGAAACTAAAACTGTTTTTGTCGCCTCCCACCCACCCACCATACCTCCACCTCTCCTTCTTGGTTGCAGGTGGTGTGGTGACATCATGCAGTGTGAGTGACGTCATGCTGATGATGACGTGGTGTGACGCGCAGGCGTACCGCAGCGCCCTGTCGGCCTTGGCCATGCAGCACCTGATGCTGACGGCGGCCATGGTGGTGCTCTTCGTCTGCACCAAGACTTACGTGAATCAGATCCGACGTCAACAGGCCAGGTGATAGCTCGTGTGTGTGTGTGTGTGTGTGTTGTGTTGTGTTGTGTTGTGTTGTGTTGTGTTGTGTTGCATGCGTGCGTGCGCGCGCGCGCGCGCGTGTGTGTGTGTGTGTGTGTGCGCGCGCGCGCACGCGTGTGTGGAGGGGACTGGGTGGTTGCGTTTCTAACAATTGTACACTTCAGATATATGAACGTATTGAGTCTGACCACATGCCTGTTGTTCTGATTGTCATTGTTAACAAGATAGATTAAGTCATCCCAAAGAATATAATTTAAACTATTTCGTGAAAAGTTTGTTTGGAATGACGGGGCAGATGACTGGGAGTGCACTGCAGACCTCCCAGAATGGAAGAGTCACCCAGAGATCATCAGCAAGAGTGGCATGAGACCAGACATAGTAGTCCACTCTAAGTCAACCAAGCAGCTGATCATGATCGAGCTCACGGTGCCATATGAGAACAGAATGGAGGCAGCTCAAATCTACAAGACTGAAAAGTATGCTGATCTGGCAAACAGCCTGAGGAGAGAAGGCTATCAGGTCAAAGTCCTCACTGCAGAAATTGGAGTTAGGGGGTTTGTAGGAACGTCTGCATACAGCCTCATGAAACAGCTCTCAGTTGCAGGGAAGGAAAAAACCAGAGCCCTGAAAGCAATGGCAGAAGCGGCAGAGAGGTGTTCAAGCTGGATCTGGTCAAGGAGGAACAAAAGTGAACTTCATAAGGCTTAATTTCCCTACAAATATCAGGTGTCCCTGTGGCTCAGTGGTTAAAGCGCGAGTCATTAAGTGGAAAATGAGCATGTCCAGAGGGTCATGGGTTCGAATCCCAGCCATGGCTCGTCCCAAGATGGGAAAAAAAGGGGCAGCAGAGGGACATCCGGAGTCATGAACCGGGTGTGGCCCAACCCCCCTAGAGTGTCAG
The DNA here is from genome assembly GCA_033310375.1 of Conus canariensis. Lineage (NCBI taxonomy): Eukaryota > Metazoa > Mollusca > Gastropoda > Neogastropoda > Conidae > Conus > Conus canariensis. The sequence continues at coordinate 15,651,501 of CM065730.1, read as the reverse complement.
GAGATAAGGGCCGAAACACTTGCTTGAAGGGGGCTTCTCTTCTGAGGACTCTCTGCTGCCACGCTCTCCACGAGTTTCTTTCTACTGATGCATGGGTAAACCATTGACTTCCGGGAATAGGCCGGAGGACGTCCGGGAAAGACCGGAGGACACTGGGAAAGACCAGAACCAAGGGCTTTGTGGGCTGGCTCCCCACTTTGCCTTAAACATGTGGCTACTAAAAATAAAAGGAAAAGATGCTCCAGGATTCACCGAAAGGGGGAGAGAATGATGAATCCATCGGTGCTCAACCAATCATGACTGCAAATCCCAAACGGACTATGAACATGGACCAAATGGAATATCCATGTGTCTGTGGAAAGCGTTTCGCTACCACCCGTGGCATGAAGATCCACAGAACAAAGATGGGATGTGTGAAGACTCATCTGAATGAGCAGCAGCGCACTGCATCAGCAGATAAGACGTCGGAAGACCAAGGCCAGGATTTAAACCACAGTGCCAAGGACATCCACGCTGTTGGTTCGGATGAGGAATTTGCACAGGCCCTCGATGCCAGGCGCCTGAAACTCAACCTGCCACGAGCAAACGAAACTGAAGATTGGGAGAAACTGGATGCAAAAATCGTCCAAAGACTCGATGCACTGATAGGGAAAAGCACCCTGGAACACAAACTAGCCACATATGGGGACATTGTGTATGCCACATGTAGAGACGCCTATGGAGCAAAACTACCCAAAGAGAAAACACCTCCAAAGAAATCCAGACGCCAAGAAAAGATGGACAAGATCAGGGTCCAAAAGAAAAACCTCAAGATGCAAATGAAGACCGCACTGCCAGCTGAAAAACAAGGCTTGGAAAAACTGTGGAAAGACCTGAAAGAAAAACACAGTGCCCTCAGCAAAGCGGAATCTGCGAGGAAGAGGAAGAGCAAAAAGAAGAAGACACAAGAGCGCTTCTTCAGAGACCCCTTCCAGTTTGCCAGAACACTGTTTGAGCAGCCAAAATCTGGGACCCTAAGTGTGGACAAAGGAGTTCTTGAGCAGCATCTGAGGAAAACATACTCTGACCCACAGAGCAAAGCACCACTCGACATTCAAGGTCTGGTGTGGCCAACCAACCCTGAGGAACAGTTCAATGGCAAGCCTCCAACGTTGGCGGAAATCAAGAAGGTGGTCGACAAAGCCAGAGCCAAATCATCACCAGGGCCAAACGGAATACCTTACCAGCTTTACAAGAAATGTCCCAAGGTGCTGGAGTGGCTCCACAGGCTGCTGCGATCGGCTTGGAGAAACCAGAAGATCAGCGGCCAGTGGATGACGGCAGATGGTGTGTACATCCCCAAAGAGCAAAACTCAAGTGACATTAGCCAGTTCAGGCCAATATCACTACTGAACGTCGAAGGGAAAATCTTCTTCTCTGTCATGGCAGCAAGGCTGACCAAGTACCTGATGGAAAACAAGTACTTGGATGTGTCAGTCCAGAAAGGTGGCATCCCAGGCGTGGCGGGCTGTGTAGAACACGCCACAATGATCTGGGACGCAATCCAAAAAGCAAAAACAGAAAAGAGAGACCTGGACGTAGTGTGGCTTGATCTGGCAAACGCATATGGATCTGTGCCCCATGAGATGATACAGTTGGCTCTTGAGATGTACCATGTGCCAAAGAACATCCGCGACATGCTCAAGAAGTACTTCAATGGCTTCTCAATGCGGTTCTCTACCAAGGAGTACACAACAGACTGGATCAACTTGGAAGTGGGTATTGCAATGGGCTGTGCAATTTCCCCAATACTGTTCGTGCTGGCAATGGAACTCATCTTGAAAGCAGCAACAAACAACGCGAGACAAACAGACCTTGGCGATGGATACAAGATGCCTCCTCTCAAGGCCTTCATGGATGACACTACAGTGATTTCATCCAGAGAAGACGAGACACGTCATGTGCTGGAGAGGCTGGACGACATAGTTGCCTCATCCAGAATGAAGTTCAAGCCAAAGAAATCACGGAGTCTCTCACTGAGGAAAGGAAAAGTGGCCGGATCTGTGGTCTTCAGTGTTGCCAACCAGGCCATTCCAACAGTCACAGAAGAACCAGTCAAGAGCCTTGGAAGATGGTATGATGATACGCTGAAAGACACACAAAGAGCAAAAGAAACCAAGCAGATGGCGGAGGAAGGCTTGGAGACCATTGACCAGTGTGGGCTCCCTGGCAAATACAAGGTCTGGTGTCTGCAGTTCATGCTGATACCAAAGCTGCTATGGCCTCTGATGATATACGACATCTGCACCAGCATAGTGGAGGCAATGGAAGCCAAAATCAACAAGTTCACAAGGAAATGGCTTGGTGTCCCACCCTGTCTGACTGACATAGCGCTGTACTGTCGCCAAGCAAAGCTGAAACTACCCCTGAAATCCATCCTGGAGGAATACAAAGCAGGGAAGATCAGACTTCAAAGCATGCTGGAGGACTCAGGAGACAAGGTGGTAGAAGCAATTAAGCCCCAGCTGAAGACAGGCAGAAAATGGAAAGTTCAAGAGGCGATGGATTCTGCAAAAGAAAGTCTCAAGATCAGAGAAATAACAGGACACACACAGACCAACAGACAGGGACTGGGGGTGACCAAAACTGAATGGTGGTCAAAGGCCAAAGGAAAAGCCAAAAGAGACATGATGATTCAGGAGATGAGAAAAGAAGAAGACCAAAAAAGACTCCAAAAAGCAGTCCAGCAGAGCCAGCAAGGGCAATGGACAACGTGGGAGAATGCACTCCAAAGAAGTCTCACTTGGAATGACATTTGGCACATGGCCCCTCTCAGGATCAGCTTCATTCTCAGATCTGCATATGACCTTCTGCCCTCAAATGCAAACCTGGTGAAGTGGGGGAAAACAGACGATCCTGCATGCCCCCTCTGCCATGAAAAACAAACAGTGGAGCATGTCCTAAGCTCATGTAAAGTAGCCCTGGCTCAAGGAAGGTACACATGGAGGCACAACCAAGTGCTCAAAGAAATTGTACAAGTAGTCTGGGCTAGTACCAACACCACAAAAGGGAAAATCAGGACTCCAAAAGCACCCGCAACATTCTTCACGGCAGGAGGCAGCAAATCATGGCCAAGAACAACAGTGCCACTCGAAACATGCAGGCAGAGTCTGCTGGACGGGGCAGATGACTGGGAGTGCACTGCAGACCTCCCAGAATGGAAGAGTCACCCAGAGATCATCAGCAAGAGTGGCATGAGACCAGACATAGTAGTCCACTCTAAGTCAACCAAGCAGCTGATCATGATCGAGCTCACGGTGCCATATGAGAACAGAATGGAGGCAGCTCAAATCTACAAGACTGAAAAGTATGCTGATCTGGCAAACAGCCTGAGGAGAGAAGGCTATCAGGTCAAAGTCCACACTGCAGAAATTGGAGTTAGGGGGGTTGTAGGAACGTCTGCATACAGCCTCATGAAACAGCTCTCAGTTGCAGGGAAGGAAAAAACCAGAGCCCTGAAAGCAATGGCAGAAGCGGCAGAGAGGTGTTCAAGCTGGATCTGGTCAAGGAGGAACAAAAGTGAACTTCATAAGGCTTAATTTCCCTACAAATATCAGGTGTCCCTGTGGCTCAGTGGTTAAAGCGCGAGTCATTAAGTGGAAAATGAGCATGTCCAGAGGGTCATGGGTTCGAATCCCAGCCATGGCTCGTCCCAAGATGGGAAAAAAAGGGGCAGCAGAGGGACATCCAGAGTCATGAACCGGGTGTGGCCCAACCCCCTAGAGTGTCAGGAGATAAGGGCCGAAACACTTGCTTGAAGGGGGCTTCTCTTCTGAGGACTCTCTGCTGCCACGCTCTCCACGAGTTTCTTTCTACTATAACGACCAGTTTACTGGTATGATGTGCTCATCTGAAATCCAGTGGAGGATCAAAATGGTTCTCAGGCTTATTGATGTGAATATGAATAAAGCAATCAGCGTCTTTAATGCTTGTTTGAAAAATGCTGCAAAATGTATGATAAAGCGCATAGATGTAATCGGCAAAAGGGTTATGATGACTGGTTTGACACTGAGTGTCGCCAAAGTAGAAGGATGGCTAGAAGATTATTAAGTAAGTCAA
>CM065730.1:15622403-15642403 GCA_033310375.1 Conus canariensis | reverse complement strand
CCTTCCCTCCTTTCCTCCTCCCCCACTCTCTCTATCTCTCTCTGGAAAGATAGGGTCGATAAGATTGCAACTTGGTTCAATGGAAATCGAACTTGGCAGAACTAAAAGGGAGAAGAATTCTGTTCACTGACTCGGTCCGTATGGTGGAAAACGAACGCCAGCACAATGTTGTCCATAATACTCAACATTCCTACCGCTGACAGCGTTGGAACTTTAACTACACTTTGGCCCATTTTACTCAAAGCCCATGTTGTAACCACCAAAGAAAGTTGGCAGTGTATCCTTACTGCTGTTCAGACTTACAGAAGAAATGCCGTAGTGATTTGCTGGTTTTGTGTTGGTGCAGTATGGCAGTGACTGAACAAATTGCTTTTATGCAGGACGGTTTCTTTTCTTCTCTTTTCTTCCGCTTTTTTCTGGTATGGATTTATTCCCTCCGGCAAGGGGTTACGTTTTCACCTGCGACCGTTGTTTGTTTGTCTGTCTGTCGGTAAGATTACGCAAGAACTACTGAATCGATTTTAACGAAACGTGGTGCAGATTCAAACCTGACAGCTCGCCCAGGATTTACTTGTCGCTTTCTTTCTTACTGTGAAATAGAGCATCCTTGACATTTTCGTAAATTACTCGAGAAACAATGCATGGAAGCACGTCAGCCTGTTCGATGTATAAGATCCAGACATGTTAGATCTGTTGTAGCTCAGGATCAGCACCCAGTTCTAGGGGATAAAATAATACCCATAAAGTGGGTTTAGGGAGGAGAAGGGGGTGGGGCGCTATTTGACTTCAGCTAAAGTCTGCCTGAGTGCCGTTCGTGTTAAGTGATGATGTTCGGAAATCCTGCAAGGGAGACAATCTGTGTCAGGACTCGTGCTCAGTGAAAGTGTCCCCGCCGTTTTCATGGGACAGATGCTGCTGGTGAGAACGGCCAAAGCAACCCCCCCCCACCCCACCCCTCTCCAAGAAAGCTTAAGCATCCAGTCAGAGAGAGAAGATGCAAGAGAGAGAGAGAGAGAGAAAAGAAAAGAAAACGACGCGCGTGTAATGCAGTCATTGTCTGATCGTTAACCTGGTTCGCGATTCCAATCCAGTATTCAACTTTGTGACTGTGTTTCCTTGACCCATAAACTGACAAAAGGTAGCTGTTCATAGTGGAGAAGACGGGCATTATTTACTTGTGCTTTTTTTCATGTTTGTTGTTCGTACGTCTGAAGATAACTTCTTTGTGGTAAACTCACTGTTCTCTTTCATATTGTGCGTCACATGAGTGTCATTTAATTTTGTGTGTTGGTATTTTTTTGTTAATAGAAACATATGTTTATTATTAGTTTATTCTGTTGTTCTCTATATGTCGCTTGCTCATTCTCTTTTATCATACCGTTCGCATACTGTGTAAAACACTCAAATTGTGCAGTGTGATGTTATTTATGCAAACTGTTCGACTGTGTCTGTAACGGCGTTTGTATTGAATTAGTCTGTTATCTTACCTGCCCGCTCCCTGTTTTCCCCATATGGGCTCGTGGCCTGCACAACTGAACTTTTATCAGTGGCAGTGTCAAATAAACTGAAGGATGCTTAAACTGATGTGGGTGCAACCAAGCATGCACATAGCCACGCATGCACACAGGCACGCGCTCGCATTCGCGCGCGCGCACACTTCCATAAGCGCGTGCGCGCGCGCACGCACGCACTCACACATACTCTTTCTCTCTCTCTCTCTCTCTCTCTCTCTCTCTCTCACCACCACACACACACACACACACACACACACACACACACACACATATTTATATATATATATATATTATGGTATTTCCTTTCACTGTTTAAATCATTTTAAATAGATAGACGTTAAATCTAATATCGAATCAATATAGACGTTAAATCTAATATCGAATCAACACATGCGTACATCACACACACACACACACACACACACACACACACACACACACACACACACACACACACACACCAGACTACATTTCATTATGAGGAAGGAAGTTTCGACAGTAATCAGAGATACGGTTTCATCAAATCGAAAAGAAGCTGGGGTTTAAGTTTGGAGGGAGGAGGGAATATGTATGTGGTCTGGTTTAAGAGCTGACGATTACTGAACTCAGTCGATATCGAAATACTGCTATCTTTTTCCATCTGCCTTGAAGGTGGAATTGAAAGTAAATGGGAGCGAGAGGGGAGGCGGGGTGGGGTGTAAGAAAAGGTTTTAAAAGAGAAAGTTGTGAGGGAGTGAAGCTAAGGCACAAGATCATGGCTATTAATCTGTTACTTCATGGACCCTTGTCTGAATTTCCGCTAAAAAAATGTAAGAGGGAAGGGAGAAATGGGGGTTGCGAAAGGGGGGGGGGGGACTTTGGATTAGTGAGAGGTTGGTGTACGGTTTTGCCTCTCCTCATAGCCCCCCACCCCCACCCCCCACTCCCACCCCATCAACACACAAACACACTTTTCACCCCTCCCCCCTTCCCCTTCTCATCCTCCATCTCTTGCTTCTTGCACTAATGGCACCACTTAAATCTGAAAGGGCAGAATGAACGTGCTCGAAATTTCTGTTTATTTAGAATCTCTCTTTCTCTCTCTTCTCTCTCTCTCTCTCTCTCTCTCTCTCTCTCTCTCTCGCTCTCTCTTCTCTCCTCTCTCTGTTTTCTCTCTCCACACACACACACACACACACACACACACACACACACACACACACCACAACACACACACACACACAACTTCCCCTTTCGAATCCTTTTCTTAAACCCCGCCCCGCCTCCCCTTTCGCCTCCCATGTATTTTCAATTCCACCTCCAAGACAGATGGAAAAAAAATACACACACATACACACGCACGCACACAGACAGATAGACAGGACACCCCCACCCCCTCCCCCTACCCCTCATCATCATTCAGAGAGACACGCCCTACCATCATTGTTCCGCAGCAAGCCGCACCGTCATCATAGTGGCACTTGGAACGTGAATTGAAGGCTGGCAGGAAAGGAGACTCAGACCGCAGTCCTGTTCTGAAGCTGACCTGTTCCCGAACTCAATTGATACCGAAATACTGGCCCAATATCTCTTTCCATCCGCTTTGAAGGTGGGATTGGATGAAAATGAGGAGAGACAAGAACAGGGCTCAACACGTGCAGCTGTGAGGGAGTGAAGGCAGTCACTGGAAGGTACGCAGTGACGCCTATCAGTGTGTTCCTTCAGAACTTCGTCTAAATGTCCGCTTGGAAGATGTAGGATGAAGGGACAGGGATAGGAAAGAAGGGGATGGGAGCAGATGGGTGGAGAGAGTGAAGAAGCGTTGGGATTGATGAGAGGTGCACGGTTTGCCTCTTAATAATAATAATAATAATGATGAATACTTCTATAGCGCAAATCCTAGATTGGCTCTAAGCGCTTTACAATACAAGGACTAACGAAAACACGCACGCACGCACGCACACACACACGCGCGCGCACGCACACACACACACACACAACACACACGCACACGCACACACACACACGCGCACACACACACACACACACACACACACACACACACACGCACACGCACACGCACACAAACCGCATACTCAGGCACGGGGAAGCAGATACGCACAACACACACGGGAAAGCAGACACGCACAACCACTCACGCGCACCTTCGCACACACGCACTCACACAAACTGACATCTGTGTATGACCGGGACTTTTGAATTATCAGCCGAAATAGACGGCAAAAAGATGAGTTTTTAGTTTCCTTTTAAAAAATGGAAAAGAGCCTGATGTTATGTGGAAGAGAATTCCAAGTTTTAGGAGCCAGGAAGGAGAAGGAACGATCCCCCTTCTTTTGCATTTGAATCTGGGAGGAACCAGGAGCAACGAGTCAGAAGACGAGCGAAGGGTTCTAGCTGGGCAGTATGAGTTTAGAAGGTCAGACAGATAGGCTGGAGTTCCAGATTTAACAGCATTGAAACAGAAGCATGCGATTGTATATGTCACCCTGGCTTTGACCGGCAACCAGTGAAGTCTGCGTAATAATAGTTGAGGGTGTTCTTTGAAGGGAGCTTTGAGGATTAGTCTAGCTGCACAGTTTTGAACGTGCTGAGGTTTTTTGGTGAGGTAGTCGGGAAGGCCTGCTAGTAGAGAATTACAGTAATCGAGACGCGAAAGCACAAGAGAAGTGGTGAGAGTTTTGGTTGCTTCAGTGGTAAGTAGATGTCGGATAGCACCTATACGTCTAATTTCCAGAAAGCATATTTTACAGACATGGTTCACCTGTGCCTTCATATCAAGATCGCTGTCGATAAAGACACCAAGGTTTTTAACCTTTCCTGAGAAGGGAATAACAGTACTGCAGATCAGAAGTGAAGAATTTACATAAAGAGCGGGTGTTTTTGCTCCTGGTAAGCTGAACAGTAAGGCTTCAGTTTTGTCATGGTTTAGCTGAGGTTTGTTTTCAGCCATCCAGTACGGAACGACGGACACACATTCAGACAATTCGCCCTTCATTTGGTCGAGATCAGAGGCATTCCCCGAGCGTCTTAGCTGGGTGTCGTCGGCAAACATCTGGTGAGGACAGGAGTGAGTTTCAAGGATCTGAGAGAGAGGATGCATGTACATTACAAAGAGTGGCACTCCCACCTCGTGACTCACCCCCCCCCACCCACCACCCCCCCACCCCCCACTCCACAACCCCACCAACACACAGACACTCTTCAGTCCCCTCCTCCCTTTGCTCCTCCCATCGCCCGTCTCTTGTTTCTTACAGTGATGGTAACAGTGAAGTCTAAAAACGCAGAAGGAACATGATCGAGATTTCTTTCATTTCGAATAGCAAGGAGAGAGAGAGAGAGAGAGAGAGAGAGAGAGAGAGAGAGAGAGAGAGAGAGAGAGAGAGAGAGAGACGCCTCCATCATAATGACTGTTGGAAAATGAATGGAAGGCTGGCAGGAAAGGACATGAGGCTCAGACCGCAGTCTTGTTCCAACAAGAAGGGAAAGGGACGGAAAGATGAGAAGAAAATAGGACAAAAATGGATATAACGATGTCAGTACCAGACACATGCATGCGCAGACACACTTGAAAGTACAGCACGGATACACGGACGCACACGCACATACATATGCAAGTGCGGTTGGACCTGTCTACACACACAAAAAAAAAAACAACACATGCACGAGTACACAGAAACACGCACTATATGTGTGCATACACACATCACCACATGTATTATCAAACCAAAAAGAAAAAAAAAAAAGGGGGGGGGGGGGGAGGGAGGCGAAGATAAAAGGTACTTTCCAGCCTTCCGTTGACACTAGAACAACTGTTAAAAAACAGCAGTTTTTACCCCCAGAAATGGTTCGCTTACACGCGTATGGCAAGAACGAGAGAGAGAGAAAAAGAAAGAGGGGTGTGTGAGGGGGGGGGGGGGGGGGGGGGGAGAGAAAGATAACCAGCACAGCTGATTCCCAACTTGGATGGGAAAACTCACTCACTCACTCTCTCTCTCTCTCTCTCTCTCTCTCTCTCTCTCTCTCTCTCTCTCTCTCTCTCTCTCTCTCTCTCTCTCTGCGTAATTAAGATAGTTCAATGATTCTACCCATGTTGCATTGCCGTGGTGGAAGGCGAACACCGCTTCATTTGTCCTAACTATTCAACATTCCCTTCATCTCACAGATGGCACGTTGTAGTTACAGTGTCCACTGTTGTTCAAAATCCACGTCGTAATCTCCACAAAAACCTGACCATGTATCCTTACTGCTGTTCAAACTTACAGAAGAAACCCCATAGTCATTCGTAAATAGCACATTTGTGTAGTGTGACAGCGACAGACATTTCTTTCTTCTCTCTTTCTTTCCAGTTTTCCTGTCATAGTTATTCCCTCGGGGGGGGGGGGGGGGGGGGGGGTACGTTTTCACCGGCGTCTGTTGGGTTGTATGTTTGTCCATCAGCGGGATTACTAACAGCACTGCACCGATTTTAACGACACTTGGTCGAAATATTAAATGTGGACCCAGAACTAATCCACTGAGTTTTGAAACAGATCTGAATCATTCAGCGGGTCCAGGTTTCGTTTGGTTGGCTGGTTGGTCGGTTTGGGTTTTTATATAGTTTAATTATCATTGCCAGACAGGGCGTTTTTGACATTTTTGTAAATTACACGGACCTCAATGAAAGCATTTTTTTTATGAACTGAGATTTAGTGCGGATCGGAATCACTGCTTAGATTCAAACAGCAAAATATCATTCACGAAGAGGAAAAGGAGATGGGGTTGGAATGGAAGGCGCGGTTGCGGAGGAGGGGGTGTTTGGGGGGGGGGGGGGGAGAGAGAGAGAGGGAGGGAGGAGTGACAGGCGACTGCTCGATCTTAATGTTGGTTTGAATTCTGCTGAATATCAACCCAGTTGATTGATGATCGAAAACCCTGTCCTGGGACTGGATGGACCGACTGGTTGGTTTTGTACCTAAAATCAGACGCTATATTTTGTTTCAGTTCTTTAGCTATTTATTATTTACGTCATAGTTCTCTCTCTCTCATCTCTCTCTCTCTCTCTCTCTCTCTCTCTCACTCCTCTCACTACTCACACACACACACACACACACACACACACACACCACATACATACATAAATACATACATACACTCACACTCACTCACTAACGCACTTACACACATTTTCACGCTATTTGCTTTCACTGTCTAAACTCAATTTAAGTGAAGAAACGTTGAACTGAATAATAAACGAACACACACACACACACACACACACACACACACACACACACACACACACACATACACACACACACACACACACACACACACGCACGCACGCACGCACGCACGCACGCACGCATATCAGACTACGTATCACTATGAGACGGGAAGTTGTGACAGTGACCAGAGCTATCTTTTCATCACATTGAAAAGCAACTGGGGATGGGCTAGGAGGGAGGAGGGGTCATGTGGTCTGGGGTGGTGGGCAGCTGACCTGCTAACGAGCTCAATCAATGCCAGCATACTGGCCTGCTATGTTTTTCTCATCTGCTTTGAAGGTTGAACTGAAAGGAATGGGAAGCGAGGAGGGGAGGCGAATCAATCACTGGAAGACACGTAATCATGGCTACCGATCTGTTTCTTCAGGGTCCTTTGTCTAAATTTCCGCTTGGAAAATGTAGAAGGGAAGGGGGGGGGGGGAGGTTGGACAAAAGGGAGGGTTGGAGAGGGGGTGAGACAAAAGGCAGGGTTGGAGAGGGGGTTAAAACAAAAGGGGGGGGGGGCGGGGAGCTGGAGAGGGGGTAGATCAAAAGGGAGGGCTGGAGAGGGGGTTAGACAAAAAGGAGGGTTGGAGAGGGGTAGAACAAAAGGGAGGGCTTGCAATCGCGGGTAGAGAAAAGGGAGGGTGGAGAGGGGGTTAGGACAAAAGGGAGGGTTGGAGAGGGGGTAGGACAAAAGGAGGGTTGGAGAGGGGGTAGGAACAAAAGGGGGGGGGGGAGGGGTGGAGAGGAGGGGTAGACAAAAGGGAGGGTTGGAGAGGGGGTAGGACAAAAGGAGGGTGGAGAGGGGGTAGACAAAAGGGAGGGTGGAGAGGGGGTAGGACAAAAGGGAGGGTTGGGAGGGGGTAAGACAAAGGGAGGGTTGGAGAGGGGGTAGGACAAAAGGGAGGGTTGGAGAGGGGGTAAGACAAAAGGGAGGGATTGGAGAGGGGGTAAGGGCAAAAAGGGAGGGTTGGAGAGGGGGTAAGACAAAAGGGAGGGTTGGAGAGGGGGTAGGACAAAAGGGAGGGTGGAGAGGGGGTAGACAAAAGGGAGGGATGGAGAGGGGGTAGGACAAAAGGGAGGGTGGAGAAGGGGGTAGACAAAAGGGAGGGTTGGAGAGGGGGTAGGACAAAAGGGAGGGTTGGAGAGGAGGTAGGACAAAAGGGAGGGTTGGAGAGGGGGTAGGACAAAGGGAGGGTTGGAGAAGGGGTAAGACAAAACGGAGGGTTGGAGAGGGGGTAGGACAAAAGGAAGGGTTGGAGAGGGGGTAGGTCAAAAGGGAGGGATGGAGAGGAAGGTAGGACAAAAGGGAGGGTTGGAGAGGGGGTAAGACAAAAGGGAGGGTTGGAGAGGGGGTAGGACAAAAGGAGAGGGTTGGAGAGGGGGTAGGTCAAAAGGGAGGGATGGAGAGGGGGTAAGACAAAATGGAGGGTTGGAGAGGGGTAAGACAAAAGGGAGGGTTGGAGAGGGGGTAGGTCAAGAGAGGGTTGAAGAAGGATAGGACAAAAGGGAGGGTTGGAGAGGGGGTAGGACAAAAGGGAGGGTTGGAGAGGGGGTAGGACAAAAGGGAGGGTTGGAGAAGGGGTAAGACAAAACGGAGGGTTGGCAGCAACATTTCACAAGATAAAAAAGCTGCAACTAGACCGTTTTTGTGGAAAATTGTTGCAAGCGACAGTATTTAATTACTACAACATTTTACAGTGTCCTGTCGCAAAATGAGTTGCACAGTATTTTAAGGACAACAACCATATTTCATAGGTAAACTTTCCTGAAAAGGTGTCGCGCGACTAATTTTGTCAGAAAATGATGTTGCTGCGACTGTATTTCGCGAGAAATACTATCTCTTGATTATTTACGTCATGTATTTCAATGAAAATTGATGTGGAGTTTGTGCCACTTCAAGGTAGCCATTTGTTCCTTGGTATTGCAATTAGAATGCGCGTGTGCCTTGCTAATCATTCGTGTTGTGCTCCGTCATGGTGTATTCTGTACAATCTGTTTGGCCATGCATATATCCACTGTCATGTTGTATTTCGTACAGTCTGTTCGGCCATGCAAATATCCAAGTGTATATTTGACCATATGACACCTCCCCGTCCATGACACCTCATACCCTCCCGTCCCCTCCCACTCCTTGTTTCTCTCTCAGGAAGATTTGTTTTGATGTTGTCTGTGCGTAAGATAAAGTCTGTTTTATTACAATGCATACAGGCGCGCGCGACACCACACACACACACACACACACACACACACACACACACACACACACACACACACACACTCACTCACACACACACACACACACACACACACACACACACACACACACACACACACACACACACACACACACACACACACACACATATATATATATATATACGCGCGCGCGCGCAAACACACATACACATACACATTCACACACACACACACACACACACACACACACACACATACACACACACACACACCACACACCACACACACACACCACACACACCCCACACACATGTCAATATTAGAAAAGAACGTCGGGCAGTAATGAAAGATGTCTTTTCATCAAATTGAGAATCCAAAGGCGGCGGGGCAGGCGGGAGGGGGGGGGGAGGGGGAGGGGGGTAGGGGAAGAACGATTAGCTGCCTCCCAACCAAACCCAATCGATACCGGAACATGGACTGCATGCTACGCGTTTTCATCCGCCTCGAAGGTGGATTGTGGAGGCTATGGGATGGAACGGGGTTGGGATGGGTAGTTAGAGGGAAGAGGGGGTACACAAAGATTCAGGAGGGGGAGAGTGAGAGGAGTGAATGTAATACATAATCCCCCCCCCCCCCCCCCCCCCCCCAAGGCATGCGATCGTGACTGTCCGTACGCGTCATCAGAAATCCTTGTCTCAACTTTTCACGAGGGAAAGGTAAGCAGAGTTGCTTTGAGGGAAAAGGAGAAGGGGTGAAAGGATGGCGAGCAGTTTTGTCCCTCCTCGAAACCTCCCCCCCCCCCCCCCAGACAAAATGGATGTCATGATTGGGAAGGTCAGACAGAATGGATGTCATGATTGGGAAGGTCAGACAGAATGGATGTCATGATTGGGAAGGTCAGACAGAATGGATATCGTGATTCGGAAGGTCAGACAGAATGGATATCGTGATTCAGAAGGTCAGACATATGCATAACAGACATACCCAAGCGTTCAGCACAGACACACGCGCGCACTCCACGTGTATACGAACGGGTGCGTGCGCGCATGCACAAATGCACACCCGCACACAGTCTGTGTGTGTGTGTCTGTCTGGCTGTCTGGCTCTCTCTGTCTGTCTGTCTCTGTCTCTGTCTCTCTGTGCCTTTCATTATTAGTGGAAAACGAATGATCAAGAAGACGACATAATTAATCAGTAATATATCAACAACAACAACAACAACAGCAACAACAACAACAACAACACGCACACATATACACACACACACACGCGCGCGCGCGCGCGCTCTCTCTTTCTCTCTCTCTCTCTCTCTCTCTCTCTCTCTCTCTCTCTCTCTCTCTCTCTCTCTCACGCACACACCCATATGCACGCAAACACACACAAAACACACACACACACACATACGCGCGCGCGCTCGAAGCAGAAAGCAAAAAGAAATGAAAAAATAGACATGAATGATGGACAGAAAAAAAAAAAACAGTTCCTTTCGACCTTGGCTGACGTCAGGTCACAGAAAAAGGACGGCGTTTTTCCCCCTTGTTTTTGTTACTGTGTTTCTCTACAGATTGTTCTTTTACACGCAGAGAGATGGGAGAGTGGGTGGGGTGGGAGTTGGGAGAGGAAGAGACCGAAGCACACTCATGAATTCGAGTTAGTTTTCAACTTGGAAGGGAAATCTCTCTCTCTCTCTCTCTCTCTCTCTCTCTCTCTCTCTCTCTCTCTCTCTCTTTCTCTCTGTCTCTCTCAGAGAGGGGGGGGGGGGAGAGAGAGAGACTGATAATGACACTAATATATTTGACTGGCATTGGTTGATAGCCTTTAGGTCCAAGGGGTACAATGTCTTTTTCACGCATAGAAGAAAAAACAAATGCGAAACTACAAAATAATTTTTCAAAATGGAGTGACTGACGGCGGAGAACGAAGCAAAATTTAGAAAGAGAGGGTGTTAGTTACCGCCAATGACATTGACAAACAAAGCACATGACAAGACACGATGCATTTCAACCACTTGGGTCTTCTTCAGGCGAAAAAATAAATCACATTTAACATTTAAGACAGTACAAACAAAGAACGAAAATGACTCATCTGTTGTTAGTCCATGTGGTGGGGAGACCCACCACATGGACTAACAACAGATGAGTCATTTTCGTTCTTTGTTTGTACTGTCTTAAATGTTAAATGTGATTTATTTTTTCGCCTGAAGAAGACCCAAGTGGTTGAAATGCATCGTGTCTTGTCATGTGCTTTGTTTGTCAATGTCATTGGCGGTAACTAACACCCTCTCTTTCTAAATTTTACAAAATAATTGTCTACACAACTAAACAAAGTTAAGAAATTATTTCAATTTCTATCAGTCGTTTGAGTTTCCTGTCTTTTTGATATACATTTTCTGTTTGCTTTTTTTGTTGTTGTTGTTGTTCTTCAATAGAAATGTAGAAACAAACAAAAAAAAGATTAACAGCAACAGCTACAACTAGAAATTAGGTGTAGAGCTAGCCAAAAAAAAAAAAGAAAAAGAAAAAGATAAACACATAGCGTCATTAATGTATATAAAGTATGGTTACTTATTGACAAACATAGCACAGTGCTTTAAGAAATATCCAAAAGCCTGTATACATCATATTGTTCTGAAATCGTAAGAAATGTGTACATGTGTTTGATGAAAAACATGCAGGATAAATAGAATCAGACAGAGTGATCGACATGCATACACAAATATTATAGGAAAGATAACAGATGGACAGACAGACGAACAGACAAGCAAACAAACAGGAAGACAGAATGAGTTTGGTCGCAGCAAGTGAAGATATGTTATTGTCACATAGTACATTATCTCTCAAGTACAAATATGCAAACATATTTGATATTCACAGCAAAAGAACAAAAAGAAAAAATGACGTTAATCATTCTGGTACTTGTTATTATATATTGCATTATGTACATTTATATCTTGATGCAGAAAAGACATGTTCCAGAGACGTCAACTAAAACAACTGAGTAATAGAAATTAAAGATTCATATGCAAGCCGTCTGGCGTGGAAATCCATGTGGGTCATGCTTAAGTATATTTTTCAATTTTATGAATATAGTTCAGTATTTTCAAGAAAACTGCTACTTTTGGGAGACTGCCTTTTAACTTACACTTATATAAATAATGTTTTACTAGAAGAAGAATGAAGTAAAAAAAAATGTTATCAAATGCGATTGTTTTGTCGAAACCAAGAAGTATGAGAGACACCGTTAGACATATATTTTGTGCGTGAGTGCATTTCTCTTTTACTAAATCAGTACACCTACTCCAGGAGCATTTAACATGAGTACATTTCCAAAACATATGGTCGATAGAGTCTTTAAATAATCCGCGAAAACTGTATTTATCATGATCAGTCACTCCAGCTTTTTTCAAAATGACATTTGTTCCTAAGCATCTGTGAATTATTCTCAGCAGAAACCACTTAAGTTTTACATCTGGAATTTTATGTGGAGAAAAGAAGCACGAATCCTGTCATGAGCCTGTGAAAGTTTTATGTCCCGTTTGTCACAGCGCGGAGCTCTCATCTGATTATCAATCAATTTATCGTAGTAAGTCTTTGAACCTTTATGGGTGGCAAACAGTATCTTATAGCGAGTGAAGAAGTAATAATTAATTGTATCCGATGGTAATGTCAGATTTCTTAATGAATTCAATCATTGCTAGCTTATACCCTGTATAAGTGAGAAAATCAGTGTTGACATCGTATTTTTCCTTGAAGTGCCCGTGGGAAAGGAACTGACCTTTACTGCCAAAAATGTGCGAAATAACAGACTCTTTTGTTTTCAAGCATTTTAGAGACAATGTATCTGTTCCCAACTTGAATACGGTTGTTGAAGCAGAGTGGTTCGGCTCGTAGTTTAGCAGAGCTTTTTGGCAGACATCTGTGTATATAATTTTTTTTTTAAAGTTTGTAAGCTTCAAGGACGTCTGCCCAGAACGGATTATATATATTTTTGTAAATTTTGAGACAACCTCAGGACCATGTTTACTCATGAGAAGCCAATGAAGAAAATAACTGAGAATAATACGTTTCCAATTATGGTCTGATCTTTCAGTTCTGCGGATTTAGGATAGTTTTAGAGATGTGACGTAATTTTCAACTCGGGAAGACCAATACCTCCACTCCGTATGCTTTTATGCCCTATTTTCGACTGATTTTTTTCTGGGTTTTTTTTTTTTTTATTCCACACAAACTTACAACATATTTTCTGGCATGTTCGAAAGAAATCATCTGGTGGGTTTTGTAGAAACAGCCAGAGATGAGTCAGCTTTGAAATGATGACGGATTTCAAAATTGCTATTCTACCTAGGTGCGTAATCTGGCGTTTTACCCATACTTTTATTCAAATGATTTACGTCTGCAAGTCTTTCTGAGTAGTTTATTTCTACGCAATCTTTCAAGTCATTTGTGAACCATATACCAAGTATTCGAAATTTGAGTGAATTCCAGACAATCTTTAAGTGCTATATGTGGTGGTTTTGACTATTTTCCTTACACTTCCAAACCAAACTGTGCTCGTCTTACTCTAATTCATATGAAGACCTGAGACAATCAAATCTAAAAAGAACTTCAATGCAGTGTATAGAAAAGAACTTCAATACAAGAGGCAGAGACTGACAGAAACAGAGGTATGGTATCAGGAGAATCTGTGGTAGAGACAGACAGAAACAGAGGTATGGTGTTAGGAGAATCAGAGGTAGAGACAGGCAGAAACAGAGGTGTTAGGAGATTCTGTGGTAGAGACTGACAGAAACAGAGGTATAGTGTCAGGAGAATCTGTGGTAGAGACTGACAGAAACAGAGGTATGGTGTTAGGAGAATCAGAGGCAGAGACAGACAGAAACAGAGGTATGGTGTTAGGAGATTCTGTGGTACAGACTGACAGAAACAGAGGTATGGTGTTAGGAGAATCAGAGGCAGAGACTGACAGAAACATAGGTATGGTGTTAGGAGGATCAGAGGCAGAGACTGACAGAAACATAGGTATGGTGTTAGGAGGATCAGAGGCAGAGACTGACAGAAACATAGGTATGGTGTTAGGAGGATCAGAGGCAGAGACTGACAGAAACATAGGTATGGTGTTAGGAGGATCAGAGGTGCAGAAAGATAGAAACAGAAATACAGTTTTAGGAGAAGCAGAGACAGAGAGGCGCACAAGTATGGTGACAGAAGTACAGCCAGACAAAAACAGAAGTATGATGTTCGGAAAACCAGAGACAGACAGACGCAGAAGCATGGCGTTGGGAGAATCAGAAACGGACAGGAGCAGAGGTATGGTGTTAGGAGATTCAGAGACTGACAGAAACAGGAGCATGACATTAGGAGAATCAGAGGCAGCGACGGAATGCGGCGCGAGTTGTTTGTGTTTGGCGGATCAGAGGCAAGAGGCGAAGCAGTCGAATGGTAATGGCATTCCTGAAGCGACAATCCAATCTCCAGACTGAGACCTCCAAGGAGACCGAACTCCAACCTGGTCAGAATCAACATCGTCGTTCACAACAAATTAATCCAATCTCGAATCTCTTTACGATGGTCGCACAGTGTCGTTGACCTGAGGGCTGGTACAAATGGCAATCCCTATTGGCCACCATAATCTTTGGAGCGTGGTGGATGTGTGTGGCGGGGAAGGGGAGGGGAGGAAGGGGGGGGGGCGAAGGAGGGGAGAGGAGCGATCCTTTGTATCGAGGTGGTATTCCTAGGTCGACGTCAGACCGGCGGTGAAGGTCAGGCAGAGTGAGAACTGACCGTTTGGCTTTGTCGCCCCTGAGGTCAGCAGGCTGAAGAGAGAAAGATATTCAGGGCGGGGGGGGGGGGGGGGGGGGGGGGGGGGACGAATTAGGACCAAGGGAAAGAGGGAAAAAAAAAGGGGGGGGGGTGAATACTACAGTGGGAGTGAGGCTGATATTGGAAAACATGATGCAGGCAGACGGGAAATGTGTGTGTGTGTGTGTGTCTGTGTCTGTGTGCGTGCGTGCGTGCGTGCGTGCGTGCGTGTGTGTGTGTGTGTGCGCGCGCGCGCGTGTGTGTGTGAGAGAGAGAGAGAGAGAGAGAGAGAGAGGAATCATTTTGCTTATGTCCCAGACGACTGCAAAGGGCCATATCAGAGCCAGAGAGAATTTTCATTTTATTTGCCAGGTGACTCGCCACAATCATGCGCAATGAAAACTGAAATATTTGACCACATTTACACTAGTTTACAGCGCCTACGATCAATGTTATAAGCAAGTCTCCGTCCATCTAAGGTTCCAGATAATGCACATGGCATTTGGTCACGAAGGAAATACAACTGCCGAGATCGTGGAGACATTGTTCGTCATGCATCATGTTTTGTAATGAACCAGCCTCTGTTGGGAATTAGTTAGCGTCGCGGACTCTCGGCTGGGAGGTTGTGGTTCGATTCCCATTAGAACCATTCATTTCCAGAACTTTTCTGCCCCAACTGGCTCTTACTTTGAGTCTAGTTTGCTAAGGCTCAACTGGGACAACACAGTCGAGTTTCATCCACATAATGGGTGCATCTCTGAGACTGATGCTAAAAATTTCCTGACCAACACTCTAGATGTCTGTATCTCTCGGGCCTGAGCGTAGAATAAACAGTCATGCGGTCTCAGACCAGAATGGAAATCAGTAGATCATCTTCAGTATCCTCATCCTCATCGATCAGCATTGAAAAAAAAAGGGTTTTGTAATGTTGTCATTCAGGGATGAAGCGCATTAGTTTTCCGAATAAATTTCTGTCGTAAATCATTTAGAACATTACAGCAGAGAAGAGAGTGCACTTCTGTTTGAATAATGACTTTTAATGAGCGTGTAAATCCATTGCACAGTAATTCATTCAGTCTAACACGGCAGAGAAGAGAGTGCACTTCTGTTTGAATAATGACTTTTAATGAGCGTGTAAATCCATTGCACAGTAATTCATTCAGTCTAACACGGCAGAGAAGGGAGTGCACTTCTGTTTGAATACTGACTTTTAATGAGCGTGTAAATCCATTGCACAGTAATTCATTCAGTCTAACACGGCAGAGAAGAGAGTGCACTTCTGTTTGAATAATGACTTTGAATGAACCTGTTAATCCAGCACGCCTCGTCTGAATCTTATCAAGATGTTATGAATATATTCGTCAAAAGCGCAAAGAAACGTCATTCTTTCTAAACACAGAATTCAAATTATAATGTATACTAACTTTAGAACTGTTACCCGTGTATTCATTCCACGGCTGGTGCTAGCAACATTTTCAGAGAGAGGATCGAGTATTTCTTTTCATACGCGGGGAGAGAGAGAGAGAGAGAAGGGGGGGGGGGGGGACCGAGACACCTAGGAAGAGAGACGGTCTTTCTGCATCAGACGAGACGCGGGGAAAGTCAGAGAAGCGCGAGAGGATGAGCTGGAGAGACTGCAAGTGTAAGAGGGAGAGAAAGGTAACAAACAAGGTAGTCACACACACACACACACACACACACACACACACACACACACACACACACACACACACACACGTGCGCGTTCAAATAGAGAGAGAGCGAGAGAGGGGGTACAATAATCGAAGAGCTGATATTAGAAATGCCGGTGTAATATGTGTATCAAAATATAGTTATTGCACCCCATGGTGTGTTTTATGTAGGCATGTGTGTGGTTGTGTGTGTGTGTGTGTGTGTGTGTGTGTGTGTGTGTGTGTGTGTGTGTGTGTGTGTGTGTGAGAGAGAGAGAGAGAGAGAGAGAGAGACTGTCGGACAATCAGGCACAGATGGAAATGGCGCTATTTTAGTAGCATTAATCGCTAGTGAACAACAAGGAAATAGATACAAGCAGATTTGTTTTTCTGTGGAGAAATATGTGGGTTTGGCTGCTCAGAAACCGGTGACAGTAACAAAACCAAGACGTTTCTTTGTGAAAGCTTTTCTCGACGTTGATTCTCAGAGAGTCAGACAGACGGGCAGGCAGGCAAGCAGGCACAGAGAGAGAGAGAGAGAGAGAGAGAGAGAGAGAGAGAGAGAGAAGAGAGAGAGAGTCGTTTCCCTGTATGCGCTCAGGCTAACTGTCATTCTTTAGGGGTGATCAATTATTGATCCAGTTCTGGCTCCGTTGCGCATGAAGACAGTTGATTGGGTGCCGAAGTCGTGGAGTGAATGTAAGATGACGGCAGAGAGACCTGTTCGTCACTGGCACTTTTGTCCTTGTGCTTTTACCACCATTCCAGGCATGGCAGGGAGACGTACGGGGTATGACGGGGGAGGGGACGGCCAGAAAAATAGGGAAGGGGAAAGAGAGAGTTCACGAAAGATGACTTTTATAGAACTCTTGCTCGCTGACAAGTATGCTCTTATGCTTTCGTCACCTTCGACTTTCACTAGATTGCTAGAGAGAAATTTAGGGGGAGGGTGGAGGAGAAATAGAAGAGAGTGTGAGTGAGGGAAACATAGGAAAGGGGAGAGAAAGGCTAGAGAGAGGGGGGGGGAGAGTAAGAGAGCTAGAGAGAGAGAGAGAGAGAGAGAGAGAGAATATTAAAAATCAAAGAACTCATAACCGAAAGACCAGTACAACATGATTATAAATATTTAGCGTCATGGCACCCCACCGTGTCATGCTGTGTGTGTGTGTGTGTGTGCGTGTGTGTGTGTGTGTGTGTGTGTGTGTGTGTGTGTGTGTGTGTGTGTGTGTGTGTGTGTGTGTACTGTGTCTGCATCTTTGTCTTTGGTGTATGTGTGTGAGTGAGTGTGTGTCTGTGCGTGTGTCTGTGTGTGTCTCTGTCTCTGTGTGTCTGTATTTGTAAGAGAGAGACAGACAGGCACACAGACAGACAGATAGAGAGAAGTTTAGATTATACACTGTTTAGACTAGACACTATTTTAGCTGCGGAAAAGCCAGAAAAAAAACACACAACGAAACAGATACACGTAGATAACAGTTCTTTTATTTGGATTTTATCTCCCAAGAAGTGGATGTTTTGTATGCGTCTTTGTGAGAGCTTTCCTCATTTTTCGAGAGAGAGAGAGAGAGAGAGAGAGAGAGAGAGAGAGAGAGAGAGAGAGGAGAGAGAGAATCGTTTCCTGATGTGCGCTCAGGCTAATTGTCATTCTTAGAGGTGGCCATTTATTGATCTGATTCTGGTTCCGTGGGGCAGGAAGACAGTTGATTGGACCTGAAGTCCGTGGAGTGATTGGAAGATGATGGCAAAGAGAGCGGTTCGTCACTGGCACCTTTGTCCTTGTGCTTTTGCCGCCTATCCAGGGAGAGAATGAGAGAGACAGACAGACAGACAGAGACAGAGGGAGATCTGGAGCAAAAAAAAGAGGGGTGGGGGAGGGGCGGGGAGAGACAGAGACAGGAGAGAGAGAGAAGAGAGAGAGAGAGAGAGAGAGAGAGAGAGAGAGAGAGAATCCTTGAAAGATGATTGTTTGAAAACTGTTGTTCCCTGACAGGTATGATCTTTCGTCGTCTTTGATTTTAACTAGACTGCCAACGGGAAATTTAGGGGGAGGAGAGAGAGCAGATAGAGGAGAGTGAGAGAGTGAGTGAGAGAGAGAGAGAGAGAGAGAGAGAGAGAGAGAGAGAGAGACAGGGTGGGGTGGAGAGGAGAAAAACGAGAGGGAAAGAGAGAGAGAGAGAGAGAGAGAGAGAGAGAGAGAGAGAGAGAGAGCATGATAAATCAATAATTGTAACCGAAAGACCAGTATAATACAATCATCATAATATAGCATGTGGCACCCCACTTGTGTATGTGTGTGTGAGAGAGAGACAGACAGACAGGCAGAGAAGACCAGACTATTCGTTGTTTTAGCTGTAAAAATAGCTGGGAAATACAAGGAAAGAGATACACATCGATATCAGTTTATGTCTTTGGTTTTTATCTCCACAGGAGTGTACAAGGCTGGCTGCTGTAAAACTCTGCAAGACACGTCAATGTGACAGCTTTCCTTATTTTTCGACCCAGAGAGAGAGCGAGCGAGCGAGCATTTTCCAATGTCTTTTTAGGATCATTGTCATTCTAAGAGGCTTTCAATCCGACTCTACTGCCGTTAGGAAGGAGGAAAATTGATTGGATGCTGAAGACGTTGAGTGATTGGAAGATAAGGGCACACGGAGCGGTTGGTCGCTGGCACCTTTGTCCTTACGCTTTTACCGCCTTTCCATACATAAACCAGAGAAGGGGACGAAGGATGGGAGGATGGAGAGAGAATGTTTGCCTGAAAGACATTTGTAGAGAAATGACGGTATGTTGACAGCTCTGATTTTATGCTTTTATGGCCTTGGAATTAACTTCACTGCCAGAGAGAAATGTGGGATGAGGGAAAGGGGCGAAGAGAGGAGAAAGTCTGAGAGAAGGAGACAGTGGGGAGGTGGGGGGGGGCGAGATCGACAGAAAGACAGACACAGACAGACAGACGGACAGACAGACAGACATAGATTATTAGATTGCAACGCAGAAATAGCCAGATGAAACAAGGAAACTGGTACACGTAGGTAACTTTTCATTCATTTTTGTTGTTGTTGTTTTTGTTTTCTCCCGAGAACTGTACAAAGTCTGCTCCTATGAATACTCTGAAAGACGCATCTGTGTGAAAGTTTCGTCAATATTCGACTCATAAAAGAGAGAGAGAGACGGGGGACACGAAGGAGAGAGAGAGGAAGAGATCGAGAGAGAGAGAATTTCCTATATCTGTTCATGTTGATTGTCATTCCTAGTGGTGATCAATTATTGATCTGATTCTGGCGTCATTAAGGCAAGGGGAAAGTTGATTGAATGCTGAAGTGCCATGGAGTGATTTGAACATTACGGCAGAGAGAGCGGTTCGTCACCGGCGTCTTTGTTCTTGTGCTTTTATCACCATTCCAGGCATGGGAGAGAGAGAGAGAGAGAGAGAGAGAGAGAGAGAGAGAGGGAAAGGAGGTTGGGCATCTGTGGAAGAAATTGAGTATCATTGTAGAGTAATTATTCTTTTCTGGCAGCAGTTACGCTTTGATCGCGTTTGGCTTCAACCTGCGTGCTTGAGGGTGGTGGAGG
>CM065730.1:15612403-15614903 GCA_033310375.1 Conus canariensis | reverse complement strand
AAAGACAGAACTTCATCTGCTGAACATACTGAATGCGGAGCACTGTAAGTCAGATGAGGGAAGAATGTGGGCAGGGATGGAGGAGGTGGAGATTGAGGGGATTGGAGGAAAATTTACTAAAAAAAAAAAAAAGAGAGAAAAAAATGAGAACAGTCTTCCTTTGCTTTTTTGTTCATCATCATACACCTCGCTAACAAGAGTTTGTGTGTTCTTTATGTATGCGATGTGCACCACATGTGAATGCAGATGTTGTGTACTGTGTGTTTCAAGACCATGAATAAAAAGAAAGTTAATGAGAAGAAAATGGCATTTTCGGAGCCCATCTTACCTTTTTCCTTTCTGTTGTTCTAGTGGTTTTAGTTTTGAATTAGATCCTCACCCCCACCCCTCCCGTCCTTCCGACCCCCACCGACACCCCGCCCCTTTCCTGTCTGTCCAGGGATGGTGATCCGTGTGTGCCGTGTCATCTTTGGTGAAGGACATTCTGTATGGAAACTGAATGGAAACTAAGTTCTGAAACTTCTAAGCACACAGTGTCCTCTTCCTTGGTGTTCTTTGTTTCTTCTTTACTCTCGACAGATTCTTCTCTTATTGTTTTATGTCTTCATCGTGCTTTATCGTTTTCCAGCAAACTTCTCTCTCTCTCTCTCTCTCCCTCCCTCTCTCTCTCTCTCTCTCTCTCTCTCTCTCTCTCTCTCTCTCTCTCTCTGTGGAATGAAAGGAAAAATTGGAAGAACAGGCTCTGCCTAAAATCTCAATCCTTTCTCGAGCAAACGTTGTCTGATCTCTCTCTCTCTCTCTCTCTCTCTCTCTCTCTCTCTCTCTCTCTCTCTCTCTCTCTCTCTCTCTTAGCACCACACTACACCCCCATCCTCCTCTTTCTCACGTCCCCACCCTCATTTTGTTGTTGTTGTCTGCATCTTATAATTGCGTATATATGCATGCTTTTGTCAAGCCTTTGCATACAAATGCTTGTGCGTGTGAATCCTGTACTCTATAATCCTGTGCATGAATTCTTTTCTCCCCTTTTTCATTTTCTTTTCATTTTTTTTTCCTGTTTCTGTTCATTTTCTTGTCTTTAAATCTCATTGCATAATATGGCTTAGCGAGGACTGGTTGGGAGAATAGGCTCTGCCGAAAATTTCAATCCTTGATCGATTAAAAGTTTTCTGAGTTCTCCCTCTCTCTCTCTCTCTCTCTCTCTCTCTCTCTCTCTCTCTCTCTCTCTCTCTCTTCATTATTTTTTTATAATTTTTCCAGTCCGGTTTTTGCTTTCCGGGCTTATGGACTTCATATTGATTTCAGTGTTATAGTACTCCAAATTGTAACATGCAGGAGTAAATTATTTCGGGTGTATGCTTTAATGTACACATTAATAGCTTTTCTGTTAACCCCTTCCAACACTACTTCCCGCTCCCCCCCCCCCCCCCCCCCCCCCACACACACACACACACTTTGTTTTATAAACCTGTGCTGAGTCATTGTCATAATGATGGAAAATCGTTTTCATTCCATTTTCCAGCTCCATTGCAGCCAGTTTCACTCACTTCTGAGAAAAGGCCGCCCGGATCCAAATGAAAAGCCTGTAATGAGACTCGAACCCAGACCAGCCAGCGATGCTGACTGTTGTAGCACAGCGGCTGTTCTGTCATGTCTGTCCATCTCTTGATCCGTCTGTGTGTACTCCTGTCCAGCTATCGGCCTTTGTGTCTATTCCCCCCCCCTCTCTCTCTCTCTCTCTCTCTCTCTCTCTCTCTCTCTCTCTCTCTCTCTCTCTCTCTCTCTCTCAGTGTGTCGATGTATCTGACTGTCCGTCATTGTCAGTTTGTCTTTTGGTCCATCGGTCTGTGAATCTATACCACTGTCCATCTAGTTGTTTGTTCGGACGTATTTGTGTCTTCGCTGCCCAGTGCAATCCTTTCTTGTTTCCTGCAGGTTTAAGAATAGGGGACGGTGAGGACGGTAGACAATGGAGAGGAGAGCAAAGGAGCGGAGGTGGGGTGGGGTGGGGAGGGAGGAGAAGGGTGCCGGGTACGCAGGTGCCAAGAGATGGGAGGGAGTTCTAAAGCAGCTGTGAGTCCTGTGTCCAAGACGTTGGCAGAGCAGGGAGGAATGGTGCAGCCACTTGCGAGAGAGCGGGCTGAGAAGAGAGAGAGAGGAGAGAGAGAGAGAGAGAGTGAGAGAGAGAGAGAGAGAGAGAGAGCAGACCGAACACACCCATGCACATTTGGGAAGAAAATGGATAAAGAGTTTTGAGGAAGAGGCTTTTCTCTGGGGGAGGAGGGGGCGGGGGGGGCTGGTTTATATGTTGTCATTGTCGTTAAGACTAGTATAATCATTATTATCACAAGTTTTCTTATCAGCATCATCGTTGTTATTGTTTTATGAGTGGCAGGACTCAGTGTCATCATCATCATCATCATCATCATCATCATCATCATCATCGTCGTCGTCGTCGTCGTCGTCGCCGTCATCGTCGTCGTCGTCGTCGTCATCATCA
>CM065730.1:15607403-15609903 GCA_033310375.1 Conus canariensis | reverse complement strand
TCTTCTCAGTTCTCCAACACCAAATTATTTGGAGTGTGACTATCTTCGTTTGGAAAGCGTTTCATGGCAAAGAGGCCAGTTTTTCAATTACATCGCTACTTTCGAACACCCATATTTCAGTCTCATATTGTCAGCTTGACTGAACCTGCGGCTCAGATAACTTCTTAGATATATTAAACGAACTACAATCAAGCGTATGCATTATGATTATAACAGTTGCCTTTGTTCTGTTAAGTAAATCTCCACATACAAATGTAAATCTAAGCTTCGCTGAAAAGAATATACCAGATACTCATATACGTTTACTACTTTTACCATTTCATTTCCATACGCCCATTGCTCATGTCTAGCCAGCTACCCACCCTTGCGAAAAACAAAAATATCTGTTTTTTCCCATATTCACTGTTAGCTCCAGTCTCATCGCAGCTGCATGCGAACTATTCAACTGTCTTTGTAGACCAACAACTGATACAGATAACAAGATAGTATCATCAGTAAAGAGTGGTATAAACAATTCTGCCAAATCCAGAGACACGCCATTTTTATCATTTTCTATGATTTACAGTGGCAGTGTTACAGCGCTAGTTACAGTGTTATTAATGAACAATAAAAATAGAATCGGATTGCAGACATCACCTTGCTTTACTCCACATGTGCAATTCACAAAATCTGATAATTTTGCTCCGTTCCTTCACTCTCTGTACATACTTTTAATACATCTGTGTAATCTACCGTTGATTCTATTTTTAGCAACACATACGCACAAGCAACTGAAATGTTTTCATGAAAATGAAAGAATTCTTTATCCAATGCAAAATGCATACAACAATCACTATTATTATCAATATGTCGTATGCGAGGAGCTAAAGATCATCATACAAGACAGACAATTCCTCCCGAACATCTTCCATGTCGTGCTAGTTTAACAGCTGGTTATACAAATAACACATGCTCTCTATACAAACTCGACTCAACCTTTTCAAGAAAAATTTCGACAAGACACCCAAAGTCGAACGAAGAAATAAACAGAACAAAAATCTCCATCCTCAAGTTTTGAAAGCAATCCACACACGCTCCAATGAAGAAAAGACACTTTATCACAACATGTGCCCGTATTTACAGAACTCGTAGAGCTAAACATAGCATTCACCTCAGTTCCACTCCCATCCAGGTGACTATGCTTTTGCTTTTCTCTGATTCACTGGCCCAAAAGTCATGACTCGCTGTCCCTTCCCCCTTCATGTCAGCACTACTCCCACTCTTTCCCTCTGTCTTGTCATCACTATGCCTTTTCCCTGTCATGTAATTACTTCACCCTATCCTTGGCATTATGCTAAAAGCAGTACACTTTCTCCCACTGTCTGAGACATCTAATGCTCACCATGCATCTTTCTCACATGCAGTATTGGCCGTACACTGAACATCGCTATCAACTGAGTATTTCACATAACCTTCATTTGTCGTCAGATCGCATTTACATGAATCTAGCAATGGTTGAGCAAAAAAGAGAATCTGTGGTTTCTTCATATACAATAACATCATTTTGGAAATATTCATCCTTACAATCAATCACACTCGCTTTCTCATTTACACATAATTCTTGTATCACGAGCCTCACACGCTTGTGTCATAAACACGGAGAATAAGGTGACAGGTTCAACACAAGATGAATAGTGTTATTCTCTGCTGCGTGTTTCACGTGCTCGTATGACGAGGCACATGTTGGACTGTCACCGGCAAGATCAGCATACTTCCCACCCTTCCCCTATACACAAACCACTTCACCGTCCCACAGAACAGGTTAGCTGGTTGGCCTATCGCCAGTCCGCGAACGAATTGTAGCCAGTGCCACCCTAAACTGCTTCTGCGTTGTAAAAAGATCTGTAATATTGGATGGTGCGCTAGTTACACAGGGCCGGCCAAAATCCTAGGTGCACACTTTGTCTTTCGTCACCGTCAACTACACATCTTTTTCTTTCGATCACTATGTGATTGAAAACCATGGTAACTTGCTTACCTGCTCCCTGGCTGCCTTCAGAAAAGACGTTAGTCTCCTCCTCGTTTCTCTGACTCGCCAGGTGAAATCCTCGGCGATGAAAATATCATGTCCTTTTAAATTCCGTTTTCTTTTTTTTTTCTTTGTCCTTGTAAAAAGTGCATCTTGCGACAGTTGGCGGAGTACAGGAATGGAGAAGGGATGGAAGGAGATGGGAAGTGGGGCGGGATGCGAGGGCGAGATGGACAGAAGGGGTAAACTGTGCTTATGCTTTGTTCAGTGTGAAGTTTTACTCCAACAGTTTCCAATGAAAGAAGTTCTTTAACTTTTCCTTGTTATCTTTCCGCATTACATTTAATCAAGCTTTGTCTCAAAGATACGGCGTGTACGGTGATTTTTTTTAAATTC
The DNA here is from genome assembly GCA_033310375.1 of Conus canariensis. Lineage (NCBI taxonomy): Eukaryota > Metazoa > Mollusca > Gastropoda > Neogastropoda > Conidae > Conus > Conus canariensis. The sequence continues at coordinate 15,607,499 of CM065730.1, read as the reverse complement.
CAGTTTCTGTTATATTAATATAGATTGTGCATACCACATGTTGTTCCTTTCTTTGGAAAAGAGAACCCCATCGCAAGAAGAAAAACTAATGACAAG
>CM065730.1:15577403-15602403 GCA_033310375.1 Conus canariensis | reverse complement strand
CGATATCCCGATCTATATCCTGGCGTACGCATCAGATAAAAAGTTTTGCTCGGTAGATCCATTTGTTGGACTCGTTAACTGAGAAAGGGTAACTCTACTTTGCAGTGTAAAGACAGGCGTTATCTTCCCCTTATTTTTTTTCTGGAACAGGTAGATTGAATTTGTGACTATGTGTGTATAAAACTATATTTGACCTAGCTTGACTCTCTGGCTGAAGGTAAGTTAGACCGTCTCTTTTTTGTCTCACAAAATTAAGTGCAAAGCAATGCTTTTCATATACAGACATCGTTGATGGCTTTTTGTTTGTTTGTGAACACTATAGATGATTTATTTATTCACTTGTCTGTTTCGTATTCGGCATTACATGAATTCTACTGTGTGCCCTAATTTTGTGCTTTTGTCCATAGAAATATATATTTTTCAGTTAGTTGTACAATTCTCTAAAACTCGCATGGTCATTCTGTCAGTGCTATCATTCGCATACTTTGCAAACCATTCAAGTTGTGCATTGTAATGTAATTTATACAAACTTTTCAAGCCATGTAAAATCCATGTTTCTATTGAACTAGTCCATTGCCTCCCCTACCGACTCCCTGTTCCTCTGTCTCTCTAATGTACGGGATGATGATTTGCACAATTAAACCTTTATCACTCTGTCTTTCTGGAGGGTGTTAATACTGATGTTGTCTGTGCGCAAGTAAAAACAACACACACACATACTCTCTCTCTCTCTCTCTCTCTCTCTCTCCTCTCTCTCTCTCTCTCTCTCTCTCTCTTATTCACTCGCTCACTCACGTAAATAAAGACACACACACACACACACACACACGCACGCACGCACGCACGCACGCACGCGCGCGCGCGCACACACACACACACACACACACACACACACACACACACACACACACGACACACACACACACCAGACTACATGTCATTATCAGGAAGGAAATTCAGACAGTAACCAGAGCTACCTTTTCAGCGAATTCAAAAGCAGCAGGGAGATGGGGGAGGAGAGAGGAGGGAGCGTGTGGTCTGGGGATATGGATGGCTGACCTGTTATCGAACACAATCAAAGTACTGGCCAGCTATCTTTTCCACTCTGCCTTGAAGATGGAAATGGATAGGGATGGGGAGTGAGAGAGGAGATGGGGTAGGGGAATAAGAAAAGGATCCAGCTGGGGAAGTTGTGAGGGAGTGATGGTAACGTATATATAATCAACCACTGGAAGGCACGGATCGTGGCTATCAACCATTTTTTTCTTTCCAGGAGCATTTTTTTTCTAAAATGTACGGGGAAAGGGGGAGGGGATAGGTGAGAAGGGGGTGTGTGTGGAGAGGGGCTAGGGGGTGGTGTAAGGAAAAGGAAGGTTTGGATTGGGAAGAGGTTGGTGTACTGTTTTGCCACTTCTTGTAACACCCCCCCCCCCTCCCCCACCCCACCCCATCCCCACAACCTACACACATAACACCGCTTTTCACTTCTCCTGCCCCTTCCCCTCCATCCTTCATCATCGCCTTTTATATGGATGCACCAATGAAGGCTAAAACCACAGAAAGAATGTGATTGAAATTTCTGTTGTTCAGAATGACAGAGACAGACAGACAGACAGACAGAGAGAGAAGGACACAGACAGAGAGAGAAGAGACAAAGGCAGGGAGGGAGACGCCCTACCATCATTCTGTTTGAAAAAAAATATATATAAAGAAAGGCTGGGCTGTCATTGTGATGACACGTGAAAAGCGAATGGAAGGCTGGCAGGAAAGGACATGAGGCTCAGACCGCTGTCTTGTTCCAACAAGAAGGGAAAGGGACGGAAAGATGAGAAGAAAATAGGACAAAAATATATATAATGATGTCAGTACCAGACACAGACGCACTTGAACGTACAGCACGTACGCACACACACGCAGGCACAGGCACAGACATACGCAAGCGGGGTTGGATCTGTCCTCACACAAATACACGTGCATGAGTGCATAGAAACGCATATACGCATGTGCACGCATACACACAGCACCACATGCATTATTTGAAAACAAAACAAACAAAAAAACACTGGCGAAGAAAAAGGGAACTTTTAGGTCTTCCGTTGACGTTAGAACAATTCTTTAAAACAGTTTTTTCCCCCACAAATTGTATGCTTACACGCATATTGAGAGAGAGAGAGAGGAGTTCACACCACACGCACACGCACGCGCGCGCGGTCACGCACGCACACACACAGACACACACACACACACACACACACACACACACACACACACACACACACACCAGATTATATGTCATTACAAGAAAGGAAGGTTTGACAGTATTCCAAGCTATCCTTTCATCAAATTGCAAGGCGAACGAGAGCAAGGGGGAGCAGAGGAAGGACGGGCAGCTGCCTTGTTACCAAACCTAATCGATACCGAAATACTGGCCCAGTGTGCGTGGAGGGAGGGGGGTAGGGTGGGGTGAAAAAAGGGGGAGAGGGAAAGGAGTGAAGGTAATGTATAATAGCCCTAAGGCACGCGAACTGTTCAAGCGTTGCACACGGCACCATTATGTCCCACTGTCATGGGAATACAATAAAGTGAAGTATGGACAAGGATAGGATGTACCGTGCACGTGCTTTCATTCGTCATCTCATCCGACAAACTTGCATAACGTTTGTCAAAATGACGGCGGGAACCGCGCGACAACCGATTTTTCTCAAAAAGCTTGGTAACCCAACGGCCCATACGAATACAAGTTGGTTGATTTCGAGTCTGTTTGTGTTCGTTTTCGACGAACGCTGGTTTTTTTTTTTTTTTTTTTTTTTTTTTTTTTCCTTAACTAGCTCGCGTGTGACTTCAAGCCCGTCCAATAATTATTGTTTCTGCGGAAACAAAACTTTGTAAAGCAGCTCAAATTATGCATGAAGTTGTATTCGTGACGCAGAAGTATGGTGTTGGGAGAACCGGAGTGAGAGACTGACAGAAAACAGAGGCATGGTTTAGGGGGATCGCAGACAGAGATAGAAACAGAAGTATGGTCTTGTGACATCGGAGGCAGTGACAGACAGAAACAGAGATTTGGTTGAAAGAGAATCAGAGATAGAGGAAACTAGTTCTTTAACTTTTCTGTGTTAGTATTCTGCACATTATTGAATCAAGCTTTGTCTCAAAGGAGTGGTGTTTATAGTGATTTTTGGTTTTAGTTTCTGTCATATGAATGTGAATTGTACATGCATATGTTCCTTTCTTTGGTTAAAAAAAGCGTTCATCAAGAGAAGAAAAACCTGTAGTACTGTAATGTTAATTCCATTATCTTCAAGTAGCCGAGATTGCTTGCACATAAACAGATAAGTAAGTAAAAACATTTGACATGTTACAAAAGAGAAAGTGTGGTGCTAACAGTGCTTATGACCTTCCGGCAGTATGAAGTTTCCATAGAGAATGAGGGGCGGGAGGGGAACGCAGGGAGAGTCGGAGGGGGGGAGCAGAAGTGGTCGAGCGCTTTGAAGAAAGAGTGGACATTGTCTGGGTAGTTTGCAAGGATCTGGGAAGAGGGGGGGGGGGGGGGCGTGGGGTGGAGGAGGGGGAGAGTCTGTAGCAAGATGTGGAGAAGTAGTGAATGAATGTGGAAACCCATAAGCAATGTTGACAGGGTGATACAGGTTTCTCTCCCCTTGTCTGTCTCCTCTATGTTTCTAAAGTATAAGCAATGTTGACAGGGTGATACAGGTTTCTCTTTCCTTGTCTGTCTCCTCAATCTTTCTAAACCATAAGCAATGTTGACAGGGTGATACAGTTTCAAAACGGAGTGACTGAGGGGGAAAATGAAGCAAAATTTAGAACAGAGGGGGTTAGCTACCGCCAAGGACACAGACAAACAGAGTACAGGACAAGACACAATGCATTTCGACCTCTTGGGCCTTCTTCAGGCGAAAACAAATGACATTTAGGACAGTGAAAACAAAGAACCAGAAACCACTTATCTTCTCTTGTTCGTCACGCGATCAAAATGGTTCTGGTATTTATTGGTGGTGGACTGAGTTGAGATGAATGTCAGTCCTTTTGCCAAGACTGATCTGTCATCGTCAGAGACGGGGAGATTCTCAGGGATGCAGTAGACAAGGTGGTGGTGGTGATCAGATGTGGGGTCAGGATTGTGGGTTGGGGCTGAGTGACCATTTTGATCGCGTGACGAACAAGTGGTTTCTCGTTCTTCGTTTTTACTGTCCTAAATGTCATTTGTTTTTGCCCGAAGAAGACCCAAGAGGTCGAAATGCATTGTCTTGTCCTGTACTCTGTCTGTGTCCTTGGCGGTAGCTAACCCCCTCTCTTTCTAAAAAAAAAAGGTGATACAGATTGTCTCTCCTTGTCTGCCTCCTCCATCTTTCTAAACCATAAGCAGTGTTCACAGGATGATACATGTTTCTCTTTCCTTGTCTGCCTCCTCCATCTTTCTAAACCATAAGCAGTATTGACAGGGTGATAGAGGTTTCTCTCTCCTTGTCCGTCTCCTCCATCTTCTTTCTTTCTTTCTTTTTTATGTATAATTATTTCATGTTCTTTTTTCTTCAGCCGCTCCTCTTCCATCTGCTTCATCTTTTTTTTTATTTTTTTAATCTCAACCTTTCTTACTCTTCTCTTTCATGTATTTCTTTTACTACTCTCATCTTTCTTTTCTTTCTTTGTTGCTGTTGTTGTTGTTTCCATCCCCCCCCCCCCCCCCCCCACTCTTTTCAATGTTCTTCTTTTTCTCCTTCTCGTCCTGCTTCTGCTTTTTTTGTCCTTAACCTTCCCCTTTTTGTCTCCCCCCGCCCCGCGTGTCTCTCTCCATCTCTCCTCTGTCTCTCCCTCTCTCTCTCTCTCTCTCCCCTCTCTCTCTCTCTCTCTCTCTCCTCTCCCTCTCTCTGTCTCTCTCCCTCTCTCTCCTCTCTTCTCTCTCTCTCTCTCTCTCCACTCACTCACTCTTTTCCTCTCCCACCTCCGTTTCTCTCACCTCTTCCTCTTCCAACTCCATTTCTCACTCCATTGCCTCGTTCCACGCTTTTCACCCTTACATCATGATAAGGGTACATCTGCATCACCAGTTTTTCCTAATGATGTAAAGTGGTGTGTCAGCCTCCCAATCGAGGGAGTGAACGAACAACGTAAGCGGGATTAAAAAAAAAAAAAAAGGAACAAGACGGAAGAGATGGAGAGACACTTCAGAGAGAGCGCTGACCTCTTGCCAAGGTTGAACGGATCCTTGATCCGGGCATTGATCCGGACCCTTTTATGGAACCGCACCAAACTTGACTGGTTCGGGTTTTTTTTTCCACATTCCATCTTTGCAACAGGTTTCGTAAATATCGGTGTGGTAATTTTTGTGCAGTCTTGTTAACAAGACATAAGACTTCAGACATGATATATAACTTCTGCAGTGAAGGTACAACACAATTCACCGCTCCACACTCACACGCACGCGCTCACACAAACATACTTGTTCACACACACGCGCGCGCGCGCGTGCGCGTGCGCAAGCACATACAAACACACACGCACACACACACATGCACGCACACACACGCACACCACACACACACACACAACACACACACACGCACACACACACACACACACACACACACAACCACACCACACACACACACACACACACACACACGCACACACACACACACACGCACACACACACACACACACAGAAAGACAACAGCTGAAAACAAAACAGAGTCAAGGGGAAAAAGTCCAAGTCAGACAATACCACAATAAGAGACATTGTGTGGTATGTAGAAGAAATGTCAAGGAAAATGGATGACCGCTTCGGTACCTTGAAGGAAGAGATGAAAGGAAGCGCAACACATAGCACAGGGGTTGAAAACGGAAAACTTGGCTCTCCACCGTGACAGCTGCACTCTGGCATCTGTTGATAAACTTTTTTTTTAATTCTGATTGTTCGATGTTGAGAACTGAATCTGTGCTTTTCCGTTTTCTGGACTCTGGCATCTGTTGATAAACATTTTTTTTTTCAATTCTGATCGTGCGATGTTGAGAACTGAATCTGTGCTTTTCCGTGATCTGGACTCCTCATCACGATGAACTTTCTTGTAATGTTGTCAGTCATGTTTACTTCGGATTTTTGTTTATGCACAGTCCCTATCCCCTCCGTCTCCCCTTGTGAATGGCTTTGTAGAGCTTACACAATGAATCATTCATTCATTCATTCACTCTCCCTCTCCCTTCCCTCTCTCTCTCTCTCTCTCCTCTCTCTCTCTCACGCTGGTTTCATGTACCTTACAGAGCTACGGGAAGCGAGTCAACAACCCCCGTAAAACATCGGTGATGATGCTTTCTTGGAAACTCCTGTCACATGCCGTTGTGTGGGTGGAAGCCAGCAGGAAGAGGAAGGAGGGGAAAAGAAGGGTGTTGTGGGACCATGTACCATCAGTGTGAGCCACACGTTCTGTTGACTCAGTTCCGTTTCCGAGGCTTTCACTGTTACAGCTCACAGATCGAGCCTCTGGCGTTCTGATCAGTATCCAATGGAGGAAAAAGTTTATAGGCTCCAGCCTACGTCCTCACCGCCCCATCTCCGGCACCCTACCTACACCCCCCCCCTCCCACCCTCTCAATTGTCTGACCCTGCTCTCTCCCTCTCCCATACTCCCGGTTCCATGTCATTGGATGTCTTATATTATATACTACCCAGCTGAATATAAGGATTACCTCTTGTGTTCCCTGCTTTTTTTATTTTAATGTTCGACATGTAATGGTGCAAGTAAAACGAAAACTTGGCACAGACTATAAGCATCTGTCCCTGAACTCCCAAGATTTTTACAGTCAATGTCAGTCTAATGCGAATTTGTCTGAGGACATGCCAGTTTCAGATATACATTTTTGTGAAAGACCGTACTTTTGGTACGAGAATTTTGTTGTTTGCCGTTGTTTTTGTTGTTGTTCTTGTGATGATCATCAAGAGCACGGGAAGCATTCCCAGTGTCATGCCACACGCTGTAATTGGTTCTGACATTTCTGTTATGTGCTGGTCATAGGATTCCCACTAACAAGCGTGGCACTCAAAGACAGAACTGTTCTGTGTTTGAAAGCAAGTGACTCTTTGTTATCTTTCGCCTTCTTTTTAAGAAGTATCCATCAAACTATCATGTCGAATGGGGAGATCCTCTGATCAAATCTTGCTTTGTTTTTAACATCATTGTCCCCCTTTTGTTCATGTTGAGTCTCTGTTATAGATGAAACAGTAAAAGGTCGAACGTTGAATCAAATCTAGGTTGATTTACGATGTCATAATTGAGCGCACGTGGTTATGAAATGGTGCTGCAAGAAGGTTAGGGAAAATGGAAAAATAAACGGTTCATGTGCAGAGAAAATTAATCCAGAACTGAACCTGGATGCAAGAGTCCGAGTAGTAGGATATCAAAATGCTGTGACATTTGTCCAGACATTCCAGTTTGGCTGATAGTGTCATAAAGACATTGCACGAAGAAATGAAAAGCAAGCATTACTGAAGAGAAGGTGGGACGTGTGCGGTGTGGGGAGGGGGGATTCTTTCGTGAAAGCGATTGATCAAAGATGGATAGGTATGACAAGAAGATGGCACAGATTATGTCTGGCAGAAAAAAAAGAATGGTTCAGTGCAAATCAGAAGGGCTCTCAGGTGGGCACAGATCTCCAGAACATTTAGGTTCAGTGCGGACGAGAAAACCAATCAGGAGAGCGCAGACTTCTGCCATGGTTGGATGGGTCCTGGATCCGTCTTTGATCTTTGTCCTCACAAAAGTGTAACCCAGGAGAAATGGTGTTTAAACTGCATCAGGGGAGAAAACATAGAATCGGTTTGTAGAGATTTAGCTTTTTTTCTTTCTTTTTAATGTCATTTTTTTTTTCTTTAAGTGAGTGAGTCACTTTATGAGAGAAAACAAAAATGTCCATATCAAAGGCATGGATTGAAACAATTACCCCTCATGTACTTTTTGAAAACGGGATATTGAAAGAACGAAATGTCAACGTTAAGTAGTCCAGAAGATTTGAATTTTCTATAAAAAAAAAAAAAAAAAAAAGTTTCTTAAATGGATAGTTATGGCTTCTTAAACAGTAACTTTACAGATAATCATGTTCAGCAGAAAACTGAAAGAAAGGTCATCAGAAAAGTCTGTTCTCTCTCTCTCTCTCTCTCTCTCTCTCTCTCTCTCTCTCTCTCTCTCTCTCTCTCTCTCTCTCTCTGTCTGTCTGTCTTGGGCAAAATATAAAAAGCAGCAAAATCAGACTATTTCAAGAATCAGGCAAGTGCTAAGAGGGACGTAGAGTCGTTACAGCATCAGAACAAATTACAAAGAATTGGAAAAAGGAACCACTGCATTGATGTGGTTCGATAACATTTTCAACAATTATTTTCTAAAATTAGCCAAATCATTACAGAAGGCTGCCTATTTCTCGTTCAGGAACAGCTACAAGTCCCGAATTGCTCTTCTGTCATTTTGCCATGGACGATAGAGAACTACAGGTTCACTCAGTAATGTTGTCATTATTTACAGCACTTAATGTATAATGCCTAAGGTCGGTTAGAGACCAGGCTTTAAGCGCCTTACAATCCAAGGTCTCGTTTACACAATGAGTTGCCTGCTTGGGTGGAGCCGACGACAGAGCTGGCGCGACATTTAGTCGTTTCACGTGTCATTAAGTCGAATATCAGTCACCTACTTTTCCACTTATTCTTTCGATTGTTAAGGAGCGTGCATGCTATATGTAGACGTGTCATCCATACCAATGGTCAAACTCGTTTTGTCCTCCGAAAGATCATGATGGAATCTTATGTGTGCAAGATGTTATGTATGTGTTCACACATGAAACCTTGGTTCACACTAAATACCAAATTATTATTTGTTCTAAAAAATAGTCTACATAGAGCAGCAACAACACTCGTCTAAATGTGAATATGAACAAAAGTAATAAAGTTGTATTTAGAAGAGGTGGATACGTAGAAGCTAGTGACCGTTGGACGTAGAAGCTAGTGACCGTTGGACTAACAGTGGAATCCTTATCAGTTTCTCGCCGACGTTAAAGAAAGCCTAGTATATTGCAGATGGCAAGAATGGGATTTTCATGTCAAGAACAGTGATAGATTTAATATATACATATAGACTATACACCCCTCTTGATTTAATTCGTCCATTATGTAAAGAAGAGAAAGACGAAGTGATTTTGTTCTGTGGTGTCCTTTTCAAAACGATATAAGGGAACGTTGTATTCATTTAAAATACCATAGATCTCCAAGTCTTTTCAGATTAAGTTTACTTCTAGTTTCTAATTATGAACGAACAATTAGAAACCAGTCCATTTACTTATATAATGCATTTAATTTACGACCTGTGCTTGTGTCTTGATGTAATCTGTTGAATCAGTTTTGACCGTTAAAAAGATTTGAATGATGTCCAGGTGCACCTCTTCATGAGGGGCAGTGGCCTTTTTATGAATGAAATATCCGTTTCCGTATCTGTATATATCTCTCACCCCATGTGTTCTCTTGCTTCAACCCTCTCGTTCAGTCGCTCTGCTTCCAGCCACACTAAAAACATCTGAATAATAGAGGATACATCAAACGTCATTAGCACAGTGTCCCGTGTCCTGAGACTATCTCGACCCACAGACTGACAGACAGGCAACAGGCAAACAAAGAGATGATCGAGATGGGTGGCAGCGCCTATCCTCACACTCCTCAGAAACGCGAAGCCGTCATAAGAATGTGGATGGCTTTTTCTCCTTTTTTTTCCCCTACGTCGATTATTGTTCTTTTGTGTCAGGCTATCTCTTTGGCCCACAGCTGAAGCAGACGACGGTGTTGTTTTTCTAGCCATCTGCTACGTCCTCAGTGTCTGTGCCATTTTGTTTCTGACCCGGTTATTTCCCTTTCTCACTCACTGGTTCGGCTGTCTATCACGTCCTACTTTGTTGCATCCGGAGAGCTCTTTGGTATAGAAGGTCTTTCCAGTTAGAGGCGCTCGTTGATGTCAGAGAAGCTCTTTTGCATGAGAGGGAAATGATTGTTATCTCCTGCCAGTTCATATGGAACCCTATCATCACCCCATAGTTGATAACATTTCTTGCAGACAATGATAGCTTTTACGTTTGTATTGCGGTGGATTTTTTTCACTATTTTAACCTTTCCCGATAAATAGGGAGAATAGACAACGCCAGGGGCGTATTGAGGGTTTGTGTCAGTTTTGATAGGAAAGTCGCCATACTTGATTATCTTCTCTAACTTCATTGACGATTTTCTTTTCCAAATATACTTTGACACAGCAATATTTCAACATCACCTGATTTATATCCGGAGGTCAAACTTGATTAAGACCTGAGAAAAGCAGCAGGTCACAATGAATTATTGAATAAGTAGTGGGTGAAGGAAGAAATGAATGAAAAGTTTGTAACCTCAAAGTCAAGAGAAGTTTTTCCTCTCTTTTTTTTTCTTTTTTATTATTTACTCATGACAGTTCCCACGAGATTTTCATGACATTCCTGGGGCTTTTAACCTTTCGCTTAGCGCCACACTTACAAACATTGACAATATTTCTGAGCTGTTAACTACTTACGTCTTTCCAACCCAGCACCCACCCATACTACCACTCACCTACCCTCATCCGTCCCCCTCCCCACTTTCAAAAAAAATAATAGATGAAGGAAAAGAAACATTTTTTTTTATCTTAATCATGCTACTGAAAAATGGCGAATCTTCTGTGTGCGGTATGTTGTTGAGAAATGATAAGAGGTATAATGAAAGAGAAGTCTAACATGCAGACATATTTGCCGATGGCCCTACAGGTAGGCCGCTAAACAAATAGACTGGCAGATAAACGGATGGGTAGATCGTTGGATGGATGGATGGATGGATGAAGGGATAGTCAAATTGACGGTCCACTACGGAAGGAATCATCATTGCATTTCTGAGACATCTTTAGTTTTGCTATGTTCAAACAAAAAAAAAAAAAACATTTAATCTTCGCTGTTATGGTGAAACCTGTCTCAAATATGATCGATAGAACTGGAGGTATGACCAGTATGATGTGGGACCTCTAAACTGAAACGGGTTTTGCACTGATGAACACAAATGAATACAGGTGACCTTGGTTTGATTCATATGAAAGGAAAGAATAAATGAGGTAGGTGAAAGTGTTAGCTGTTTCCTGTCGCTTTTAAAATTTCCTTTCGAACTAATCATCATTTGAAGAATTTTCATGAATGATTCTTGTATATCATTGCACTATCATTCTGTCTTAAACAGGTCGACTTTGTCGTTAACGTCTTTCCTAGTTATGTAGGTTATTATTTCACTTTTATGGGTATCTGTTGTCGACCTTAATCACTCTTCCTTGATTACGATATTCCTGATGTTACAGTTTTCAAGACATTTCTGTTAAAGTTCATTGATGACACAGTAATAATTTTCGCCCTTTTTCCCATGCCAGGATGTTTTATTTCCACTTGAAACACTTTATATCAGCAATACCACAACAAAGTCGAGACATCTACATACAGCAGTTAACATAAGGCTTCAAAATCATACCGAAATTTTCTCATAAAAGTACAGGAAGTTTTGCCATTGTTGACATGAGTATTAGTTATTATGTGCGTGCGACTTTGAGAACTATGTAAATGAAGATGCAAGTGTATTTCACGTTTAATAAAAGGCAAAAAGTAATGACTAAGCAAGCCAACTGACAAAAAAGGTCATGAAGAAAAAACATTTGAATGGTACCTGCGGAGGGGGCAGAGCATTATTTTCTGTTTTCAATAAGGTTATTTGATTCGACGGAGTACCGAGTAAACAGCTTTATATACAGTGAAACAAAATGATAATGAAACAGCATGTTATCTTTCTTGTCCATTTACATCTGCTTGACCAATCATACATGCATTTGTAGCTTTCTTCCAAACGAAATATCTGCGAGACTCGGCAACAAATGACATGTACATAAATTATTGAATATTTGTTTCGCATTGTACCCTTTCTCATTAAGTCGATCCAATTAAGTCCAGTTCGTTGGATGGTCTCTTTCCGGGCTTAACTTACGTGATTCATTTATTGCATTCGTAGTGCCTCGTTCCTAGGCCAACAAAGTAAAATGGGATTCCAATTTCTTTTTTTTTTCCCTTTGTGCCTTCAGCGGTATGGAAGATTGGTTCTAAACGACACAATTTATCAACTGTCGTTGAAAAAGTGTAATTTCCAACACAGTTATACGGAATCAGAAGCATACATGAAAACGATAATGAAAGAAACGAGTTTAAATTACTTTTCACAAACATTCAGGTTTTTTCTATCGACGGTTCAAAAGTATTTCCTTAGATCACTGATGAAATGGTGAACATTACTCAAGAAGTTCACTTATGGGTCAAAATAACTGCTCTTATATCACCACGATAAGGACTTCTGGCATTACGTTTGCAGAAAGAGATGTTTTCGAAATTGCCCGCGCAAGTTGAAGCTCAGAATCGATCGGGAGCAGGGCTGCAGACCAAATGAGATCAGATTTATTACCTTCGTCAGGGAGATTTTATTTTCAGTGGAGAATGCTGACATGGTTGTTTGCTTATGTGTTTGTCTGAATGTCTACAGGATTACGCAAGAACGAAAGTCGGTGCAAAGAACAAATGCTGCTCAATATCAGACCCGTAGATTGTGATGTGCTGTACAGTTCCCACTTCATTGTAGTGTTTGCAAAAGCACACACACACACACACACACACACACACACACACACACACACACACACACACACAGATATATATATATATATAGAGAGAGAGAGAGAGAGAGGTATGGACACACACACACACACACACACACACACACACACACATATATATATATATATATATATTATTAATAGAATACTATGTTGAGCAAGTTAGTAGTGAGGGAAAACAAGTGTAGGCTAACAATTCCACTGTCGTTATAGTAATGACTTGGCAATGATTAAAAACAAAAACAAAAGGAAAAACAAGACTGGTAGGTGAAGGGGGACCAGGGAAAGAAAGAAAATGAAAATGGAAAAGCAGGGAAATTATTACAAAAATAAAATCCCTCCCTAGTTGCATATTGGGACCATATGCTACTAGTAAAGGATTTTGTCAGTATATGTGTCTGTATGTCTGTCTTTGTGTGTGCGTGTGTATGTGTGTGTGTGCGCGCGCGTGCACGCCCGCGCGTGTGTGCCAAATACAGCGCAACATGCCAAGCCCTGCTCCTGTTTTCCCCTGGGAATGGCAAACCGACCTTGGAGTGGACTGGACGTTGACTACAAGATATTTCTGGCCATCATTGATGCCCACTTCCAATGGATTGATGCGTACCCCATGAAGTCATCCACTTCAGCGGCCAGCATTGAGAAACTGCGGCGGTCGTTTTGCCAGAAACACTTGTATCCGACAATGGCACATACTTCACCAGTGCTGAGTTTGAAGGCGTCATGCAGAAGAACGGCATCAAACGCATCAAATCGGCACCCTACCAAGAATCCACAAACGGACTGGCTGAGCGCTCTGTGCAAACGTTGAAGCGGGGGCTGAGGAAAATGACCCAAGGATCAGTCGAGACACGCATTGCACGTTTCTTGTCCATGTAAAGGGTTACTCCACAAATAATGACTGAACTTTCTCTGACGGAGATGCTGTTCATCAGGAAGGTGCGAACACGGTTTGACCTGGTCCACCCTTGTATGGGGAGACAGGTGATTCAGGGACAGCTGGAGCAGAAGCTGAACTATGATCGTTCCAACAAACGCAGTTACAACGTGGGCGACATTGTTTGCATCAAGAACTGTTTTGTTGGACCGGAGTGGCTGCCTGGAGTAGTCATGCAGCGGACTGGTCCTTTATCTTATGTGGTCAGACTGGCTGACGGCCGTATGCAGAAGCGACACGTTGATCACATTCCTGCACGTCTTAGTGAAACAGACGAAGCTGAGATAACGGAGCAGGAAGTCCATGAACACAGTCAACCCCTGCCTATGGTTTCACCCTGGCCGTCGCCGGTCATTCGGGCATCAGTGATCCATCGCCGGTCAATCCGGCATCAACGATCACGCCCGAACCCACCATGCCTGTGGCATCGGCATTGCCTGATAGGTCCCTGTCATTTCCCACAGTTCCATGGATCCCAAGCCTTCAGCAGTTCCCCCTGAACTCATGGCGACTTCCTGTCCAGCACCGACACCCCAGCCCCCACCCCCACCCCCGAACTCACGGCGACTTCCTGCCCAGGGCTTCCCGCCCCAGCGCCCCCTCCCTCCCCCCGCCCGCCCCTGAACTCACGGCCATTTCCTGCCCAGCGCCTTCCCCCAGCCCCCCCTCCCCCAGCCCCCGCCTCCCACCCCCGAACTCACGACAATTTCATGCCCAGCGCCCATACCCCAACCCCCCCCCCCCCCCCCCCCCCCGAACTCACGGTGACTTCCTGCCCAGCACCCACGCCCCCTCTCCCCCCCCCCCCCCCCCCCCCCCCGAACCCGAACTCACGGCGACTTCCTGCCCAGCGTCCCCCCCCCCCTTCCCCCCGAACATACATCTTTGTAGCGTAGGTTGGGCCGTCCTGTGGGTCTAGAGCCTGTAGGGAGCTTGCCGTACAGCATGTCCTTTCGGATGCGACCGTCATCCATGCGGCTGGCGTTGCCAAGCCAGCGCAGACTCTCTGAGTCAGCATGGCGAACATGCTAGGCATCCCTGCTTGGGCCAGGACGTCCTTGTTGGTGATGTGGTCCTGCCAAGTGATGCTCAGTAGTCTTCTGAGGCAGAGCAGGTGGAAGGCGTTTCGTCAGCGTTCTTGTCGAGAGTACGAGTCCATGCTTCGCTTCACTTATATGTAAAAATTTTGCCAGACTCAAACTGCCTGCTTGCGTTATGTTCTTTTAAGTACGCTACCTGCATGCTGCATACATGACTGGTGTATTGTTTAATTCGAAAGACCAAAACTAAGGAAAAGCTGAAGTTCCAAGCTCTCTCTCTCTCTCTCTCTCTCTCTCCTCTCTCTCTCTCTCTCTTCTTTTTTCTTGTGCGCGTGCGTCTCTCTGAGTGAGTGTGTGTGTGTGTGTGTCTGTGTGTGTGTGTGTGGTGTGTGTGGACAGAGAGAATCTGGACACTCATTGTACTTGTGTATATAAATACACACGTGCTTGTTTGCCTGTTATAGGGTGTGTGTGAAAGAGTGTGCTGTAAGCGCTGAACCCAACAAAGCGTGGAATGATGTTCGCCAGCGAGATGGATGCTTTAGTGTAAAATGTCGTTTCCGTTTCGATCATGACATTCTCCTTTCTAGACTCCAAACTTCTTTTGGCATTCAGGGCACCGTCCTTGCGTGGGTGAGGTCTTATCTCAGTGATCGTTCCCAGACAATTGTTGTCAATGGTCTTTCTTCACCTCCAACACATCTAACCTGTAGGATTCCAGAAGGGTCCGTCCTTGGGCCGGTTCTGTTTGCTCTGTATGTCAGACCTGTGTCGGACATTATCGATCAGCACTCATTGCTGCATGAGAGCTTTGCTGATGACACTCAGATGCACAAGTCAAGCACTGTATCTGAACTCAGTGATGTTGTCAGTGATGTTCAAAGCTGTTCCCAAGATTTAAAGAAATGGATGACTTTGAATAAGTTGCAGCTGAATGACGACAAAACTGAAGTTCTCCTTGCTCCTCCCAAACTCCAAGATCACCCCTCCCTTCCTTCTTCCATCAGTAGCGGAAGTTCTGACATTCAACTCTCATCCCAGGCTCGTAACCTTAGTGTGACTTTTGATTCCACCCTTTCTTTCAAGCACCAAGTGTCTAAAGTTTGTGAGACAACATATCTGGAAATACGCAAGATCAGTTCAATCAGACACTTCCTTTCCACTGAAGCCACAAAAACTCTGGTTTGTTCTCAAGTTCTCTCAAGGCTGGGACTACTGCAACAGTCTCTTGGCTGGCTCAGCAAGTTATCTACTCTATCAGCTACAGAAGGTTCAGAATAACGCTGCCAGGCTTGTTTGCAAAGCATCTACACGTCAACATGTCACTCCTCTGCTGCAGTCCCTCCACTGGCTTCCAATCCAGAGTAGAATTGACTACGAGCTGGCTTCTGTCTGTTTCTCTTCCGTTTCTGGTACCGGACCAAAATATCTCTCAGATATCCTCCACATCTACACCCCATCCCGTCAACTTCGTTCCTCTGCCGACAGCCGCCTCTTGCGCATTCCTTCTGTCAGAACAAAATCTTTCGGTCAACGTTCGCTCTCCTTCCAACGACCAACTGTCTGGAATACACTTCCTATCAGTGTCAGACACCTACCTTCACCCTCTTCTTTCAAATCTGCCGTTAAAAAAAACTTCTTTCAACAGTTGTAAACCCCCCCCCCCCCAAAACACACACACACACACACACACACACACACACACACACACACACACACACACACACACACACACACTTCCACTTACCCCCTTCCGAGTGCCTGAGTGGGTTTTTACGTGCACGCGTGAGTGCCTGGTGGCTGTGTCACTTGTGCGTGCAAGCTGTATTGATGTGAGTGCGTGCGTGCGTGCATGCGTGTGTCTGTGAACGTGGGTGTGTGGTTATGCGTGAGCATGCGCGTGCGCATCCCGCGCGGGCGCGCGTGCGTGTGTGTGTATGTGCATGTGTGTTGTTGGTTATGTAAAGCGCTTAGAGCCCTAATTTTTAGAGAATAGGCGCTATATAAATTAACATTATTATCATTATTATATGTGAACGCGTCAAACCCACTAAATTGTGGAGAGTGGTATTTGCATGCTTTAAATATTCCTGAAGATACAGTCTGATGTTGTTTTCAGTCTCTACATTCCTTTGTATTTTTTCCATGTCCTTGCTACTGTAGCCCAGTCAGCCACACAGAACCCTAGCAGGGCTGTCACCACATGGGGGAGGGGAGAGGGAGGAGTCCTGTCCAGGGATGTCCCCGTGTTTGTTCTGTGTGCTCTGTGCTGTCATTTCTGCTAGGCGAGTCGGTGTCGCAAGCAGCATTTGTTTGGAGTCATGGGTGTGTATTTATATCATCATGGGAGCAAGAGTTACTCTACTCGTTTGTTATTTACTGTTCCCTGCCTCATTTCAGATTCTCAGTATAGCTGAACTATGGACATCGCAGAAAAGACGGCCATGTTTAAGGCCCCAGCGACCCCCCCCCCCCCCCCCCCCTTATTCCCCCCCCTCCGTTCCTTTTGAAAAACAAAATAAACAGCCAACATGGTGACGTGGGTAGCGTCGCAGACTCCCAGCTGGAAGTTTGTGGGTCCAATCCCCATCAGCGCCATTTATTTGTGGAATGTTTCTGCCCCGACCGGCTCCTATCCAAAGCTGACTTTACTATAGGCTCTCCTGACAAGACTGGGACCACACAGTCGAGTTTCATCCACTTAATGGATGTGTCGATGATACTGGTGCTCAAATTTTCTGACCAACACTGCAGGGGTCCGTGTCTCTCGGGCCTGGTTGACACCAGGATATGTTATGAAAGTGAGCGTAGAGTACAACCTTGTCACGCAGTCTTAGACCAGTATGGAAATCCGTAACGTCATCTTCAACATACTCACCGATCATCATTGAAAGAAAAAAAAAGTAAACAAGCTGACCAAGGACATTGAAATGCAACAAACAAAGGAAAAATTAAAAGATACGGGGAAACAAACTCTGCATATTAGACAGTTACCATCTACTGTGGACAAAGGGCACAGATACATTGTCTAGCGGCCTAATTACAGGGGGGGGGGGGGGGGGGGACACTGACACGTGATGAATTGTCACAAGACCAAAAAAAAGTGTAAAAACTTTCCCGAACCAAGACAGAAGAAGAACGGACCACGAAGGAAGAAGAAAAAAAAAAGGTCGACAGCAATTAAGTATAAAAATGAAACAGCGGCGCCCAAGAAAGTAACCCGAAAAAAGGACATTACTGGCTGGACATTGCCAGGAGGCTGGGATACAGAGTGTACCGAGAGAACCTTCCGCCTTCCGGCGGTGACCGGTCTTGACAATGAAACAACAGCAAACACAAGCCCCTGGCAACACTGACCTTGCTGGGAAATCACCAAGCAGCGGAGTGCGGGAGGGAGAGGCGAGGATGGACGGGCGGTAGAGGGGGGAGGGGGGGGGGAGAGAAGGACGAAGGAGGGTGAGGAGAGGGGGGGGGAGAGAACTATGAACACAAAGCTCGGCATTGATCTCTTAAAAACAAAAATCATTCCAAAAAAAAAAAAAAAGAAAGGAAGAAAAAGAGTTGAAAAGGTTCACACCAGCACATCCTGTCCAAGTGAAACAAAATAGTTCAAACCGACAACACACTGAATGCTTCACGGTTATGGTCTTACCAGTAGTCGCCATGGAGATTCGTCTCTCTCTCTCTCTCCCCTCTCTCTTTTCTCTCTCTCTCTCTCTCTCTCTGTCTCTCTCTCTCTCTCAACACCACGAAGAAAACAGATATTCAGGCAGTTTCTTTATCAGAAATCTTACCGTGTTTCGGTTTTCTAGAGATTAGCCTTATTTATGACCGAAAGCTGGGCAAGCCGCTGTGTTCATTTGTCTAACAGTGGGAAACCTCTGACACGCTGTCTCCCCAAGTCTTGAAAAATTGCGACTCAAAGTTTTGAAGTGGCCGCATTAACTAGGAACGGAAATACAGGCCCGGACATCTCTCTCTCTCTCTGTCTCTCTCTGTCTCTCTCTCTGTCTCTGTCTCTCTGTCTCTGTCTCTGTCTCTCTCTCTCTCTCTCTCTTCTCTCTCTCTCTCTCTTTGACCAGACGGCTGTATATGTGTGTGTGTGTGTGTGTGTGTGTGTGGTGTGTGTGTGTGTGTGTGTATATAAAGTATTTTTGTCGCACACTAAAAGTAATAATCGTTCGGTTATCCTCTACGTGTGTGTGTGTGTGTGTGTGTGTGTGTGTGTGTGTGTGTGTGTGTGTGTGACAGAGTGTGTGTGTAAGTGTGTGTTTGTGTCTGTGTGTGAGTGTATGTGTGAGTGTGTATGTGTGTGTGTATATATGTGAGTGTGTGTGCGCGCGCGCGCGCGCGCGGTGTGTGTGTGTGTAGTATGGCCTCTTTGACCCACTACTTCGTACAGCTCGGAAACGTGTATACAGATTTGTTCGTTTGTTTGCTCGTGATCTTTCTTGGCCCTCATAGAAGCCTTGTGCTCTCGTGGCTTAATAGAACTCTCTCTCTATCACTCACTCACTCACGCTCCTCTCTCACTCTCTCTCTCTCTCTCTCTCTCTCTCTCTCTCTCTTTTCTCTGTCTCACTCTCTCTCTAATTGTGTCTCTCTTGCACACACACATGCACACACGTACACGCACACACACGCGTGCGCGCGCGCGCACACACACACACACACACACACACACACACACACACACACACACACACACACCACACACACGCACGCACACACACACACACACAGGTACCTGGGTCATAGTTATTTTAAGCTTAATATATGATTTTTAAGAGAGTGCAAGGGGGGGGGGGGGGGGTCTTTGTGCTTTTTAAACCTGTCACATACAGGTGAGGTTCAGAAGATCGTTCAGATATTCTCTATATTGTACAATGAAGAAACAGTCCGATCTTTGTGTTTCAATCCTTTGATGATGTTCTTTATGAAAACAGAACTGGCGTGGAACTGGTTAATTCTTTCCTGAAACATCTGCAGAACTTTCAGTCCCAACCGTGTTTGACGTCACTTCCTCTTCTAATTCAGCACACTAACACAATCAAATGCTTTGTGTGGAGAATTTGTCAAACACACTGCAACCGACTGCTTTGGTGGATCGTTCACCATGCACTCTTCAACAGTCTCTTTGGGTGGAGCGTTTACTATGCACTCTTCAACTGACTCTTTGGGTGGAGCGTTTACCATGCACTCTTCAACTGACTCTTTGGGTGGAGCGTTTACTATGCACTCTTCAACTGACTCTTTGGGTGGAGCGTTTACCATGCACTCTTCAACTGACTCTTTGGGTGGAGCGTTTACCATGCACTCTTCAACTGGCTCTTTGGGTGGAGCGTTTACCATGCACTCTTCAACTGGCTCTTTGGGTGGAGGGTTTACCATGCACTCTTAACTGACTCTTTGGGTGGAGGGTTTACCATGCACTCTTCAACTGACTCTTTGGGTGGAGCGTTTACCATGCACACTTCAACTGACTCTTTGGGTGGAGCGTTTACCATGCACCTTCAACTGACTCTTTGGGTGAGAGCTGTAACCATTCATTTCAACTGTGCTCTTTGAGTGGAGGTTTACATGCACTCTTCAACTGCTCTTTGGGTGGAGGTTTACCATGCACACTTCAACAGTCTCTTTGGGTGGAGCGTTTACCATGCACACTTCAACTGCTCTTTGGTGAAGCGTTTACCATGCACACTTCAACTGACTCTTTGGGTGGAGAATGACTGAAACCATTTATTGTCAGATTAACATATTGTTGTACTGACTCTTTGGATTGAGAGTTTATCATGCACACTTCAACAGTCTCTTTGGGTGGAGCGTTTACCATGCACACTTCAACAGTCTCTTTGGGTGAGCGTTTACCTTGCACACTTCAACAGTCTCTTTGGGTGAGCGTTTACCATGCACACTTCAACTGTCTCTTTGGGTGAAAGCTGTAAACCTTATGCACTACTTAATTGTTGTCCTCTTTGGATTGAAGAGTTTATCATGCACACTTCAACAGTCTCTTTGGGTGGAGCGTTTACCTGCACACTTCAACCATCTCTTTGGTGAGGTGTTACCTTGCACACTTCAATGTCTCTTTGGTGGAGCGTTTACCATGCACAACATACAACATTCTTTGTGGGTGAAGCTTTACCATGCACATTCAACAGTCTGCTTTGGGTGAAGCGTTTTACCTTGCACACTTCAACAGTCTCTTTGGGTGAAGCGTTTACCTTGCACACTTCAACCGATTGTTTGAGTAGAGTGGTAACCATGCACAGTTCAATTGGTCCTTTGTGTGGAGAGTTTACCACACAAAATACAACTGACATTTTTGTGTGGAGAGTTTATCATGCGCAGTACAATTGACTGGTTGTGTGGAGAGTTTATCATATACAGTATAACTGACTTTTTGTGTGGAGAGTTTATCATACACTATGAAACTGACTCTACGTCTGGAAAGGTTATCATGTACTATAAAACTGATCTTTGTGTGGAGAGGTTTTTTTTGTTTTTTGTAACTCTTGCACACTAAAGCTGACACTGTATGGGAACAATGCACGTTATAACTGACACTTTGGATGAAGGCTTTACTATGCACAAACTTCCCTTCCCATGAGGAGTGTTCAGCATGCACACAACGTGCATGGAGCTGTCATGCACACCACAATTGACTCAATATGAAGCGAGTTCGATCTACTCACATGACTGCATGTGTGGAAAGTGTATCGCACACACTTTAACTGAATCCATGCGTGGAGAATTTATAATGCACACAAGTAAACCATGTGTGGGAAGTTGATCACACACGCTTCAACTGGAGACTTTCTTACACACATTTCCACTGACTCTGTGTTTGGAGAGTTTATCATATACATACTGACTCCATGTGTGGATAATTGACCATACATACCAGAACTGACTCCGTATGTGGAGAGTTTGTTATACACACTACAGCTGACTTCTCATATGGAGAACTCAACATACACACTACATCCCATCTGGAGATTTCAGCATAACTACCAACTGAATCTCCATCATTACATTACGTCCACAAGGTGTCTTTTCCCGCACATCATCAACAAAATGATGTAAACCGCTGAGTTTTACTTAACAAAAAATAGATCAAACTAAAAACCAAAATATATCTGGCAGTATCAACTTGGTGAATCAGTGAAAACTCAAATGGATTTGGAGGCAGTTAATAGGGTGCATCATCATGTCATGTCGCTCACTGTGCACGTGGATTGAGCGTTTTAAAGGCAACAAGCGCTGCCTTTGAAATTGCTCGCAAGCGACAGAGATCGTGACAGCGAGGAACGAGCAAACATTACTTCGGGCGAATGAACATGACTTCGTTGCGCAGGTCGTTTCTGGACATGATGGAGAGCACACTTACAGCAGTATATAACACCAAGATCAACATTGTAATGAAAACTTCTTCTTCTTCTGCGTACGCAGGCTGATACTCCTGCGGACACCCCCTGTATAGGGAGTGGAGTTTTGTGTGTATGACCGTTTTTTTTATCCCGCCATTAAGGCAGCCATGCTCCAGCTTCGGGGAAGGAGCATGCTATGTGTAACGTGTCATCCATACCAACGGCCAAACTGGCATTCTCTTCCGAAAGTTGGTGATGGGATTTT
Source organism: Conus canariensis (assembly GCA_033310375.1). Taxonomy (NCBI): domain Eukaryota; kingdom Metazoa; phylum Mollusca; class Gastropoda; order Neogastropoda; family Conidae; genus Conus; species Conus canariensis. The sequence continues at coordinate 15,580,051 of CM065730.1, read as the reverse complement.
ACGTGTGTGCAAGATGTTATGCGTGCATTCACATACGGAACCTCGGTTTATAGTCTCATTCGAAGGACTGTATGGGAAATGGAGTCAGAACCAATGTTAACTCCGAGGGAAAAATCCCCCAGTACCGAAACGGCCCGGCGGTGTAATGAAAACGATGTAGATATATTAACATAAATAATGATAATGATGATAATAATAATAATATAATAATGATATGAAAGTATACAAATAAACTGAGGAACCGTGGGAGAAGGGATGTAGCAACTAAAGTGAATGAGAGAAGACTGCGATGTTGTATCGACAGTTGCATAAAAAAATTCATGTGCATTTGGTGTTTGAGCATTTTCTTGGGTTATTGTTTGGTGCCTGTGGGGTGGGGGGGGGGTGGAAGGGGGGTTGCGGGGAGGTATTTGAGAACTGTGGAGGTGACTTTTTTCCTGGTAACAGAGGAATATTTCTCTTATCCAGTCACTGGCTGCGAGCCAGACGGAAAACATTTCCTGCAGAACCGGCGTCAAGCAAAAATTATAATGGAAGGCGTTGCTATGGTTTCTTTCTGCTGAAAACTCTCTCTCTCTCTCTCTCTCTCTCTCTCTCTCTCTCTCTCTCTCTCTGCATAATATATATATATATATATATATATATATATGTGTGTGTGTGTGTTCGTGTGTATGTGTGTATATGCATGTGTGGATGGGCGGGTGCTTGTACGTGTGAGGGTGCGCACGCGCATATGTCTGTGCGTGTTTATTTCATCCAGATCCCCGCCCCCCCCCCCCCCCCCCCCCCCTCTCCTGAATATTCCAACATCTGCTCGATCGAATATCTAATCTGTATTCCTAAGCGATCTCATCTTCATGCTATCATGTGTCCAGAATAAACAATTCCCAACAACCAGAGTAAATTCTGTCCCTGTTCTGATTGGCACACACACTACAGTGGACTCTAAACGCCAAGAGTACAGCGTACACACCAGAATTCGCTCCACGTAGAAGCGAGTGCACCGCACATACACCAGAACTTGACTTCGATTACGGAGATTTGAGCAGTGCCCGTCGTCCTACGATTTCAGGGGGAACTCCCTTCACGTCAGCCATTAGCTGCAGGTCAGCAAGTGTTGGTTAATCACAGACAGGGTCAGAGGTGGAATGACAAGAGAGTGTCCAGATTCTGATCCTTTCGAACACTCATCTCCACCACCCTCATCTCTCTCTCTCTTCTCTCTCTCTCTCTCTCTCTCTCTCCTCTCTCTCTCTCTCTCTCTCTCTCTCTCTCTCTCTCTCTCTCACTTGTATATGTATAAATATATAGATACATAAATAGGTAGATATGTGTATGTGTGCATACATACACACATACATAGATAGATAGTAATATATAGATAATGAGAGATAGAAAGTATTCTATAGATTTAGTTAAAACAGATATAAATAGCAGATCTGCTCTTCTTTTTTTAAATCTCTTTGTAAGTGCGCAAGCCCATCTCTCTCTCTCTCTCCTCTCTCTCTCTCTCTCTCTCTCTCTCTCTCTCTCTCTCTCTCTGTCCTCTCTCTCTCCCCCCTGTGTTACTTCGTTGAGGTATTTCTCCGGTTGGAATATGTCTTCAAAAGAGTAGTACCACGCATATTTCTCCGTCTCTGTTATATGAACATGCCAGTTTTGTTGAAAACAATCAGCAAGCCGTTGTCGGAATTCCGACAGAAACACTTTTTCATTGCCTACCATCTGAGTGACCCAAACTATTCCAAATCCATTTTTTATCAGGATGTTCTTTATGTCAAACACCCAGTTACAATATCCAGTTTCATCTCGTCTGTAGAGCATTTCATAAGCTTGTCTACATAAACGTTTTTCAGATAGTCGAATTAGTTTTAACCAGTACCTAATACATTTAACGTAGCTTGTAATAAACAAAGGAAATCTGCCTGATTCTCCATAGCACATTTTGTTCGAAGAGTGAAAAGGCACATTAAGAAATCTCTTAACCGTTAAAGTGTTTACATTTTCCAATTGTTTGTTTTCACAGAGTCCGCAGACTTCAGCAGCATATATGTCAAAATAGGCTATATCCGAGTATCAAAAAGTTTCCAAAATATTGAAGGATCAATAGAGTTTAATCTTCTTATTGTACGAAGAATTTCGATTACTCCCTTTCTGGCCTTTCCAGCAACTTCTGACCAGCCTGCCGTTAAGTTTAGTTCTGTAGTAAAAACCATACCTGTATACTTCAATTTGTTCGTTACCTTCACCTTTTCATTCCCATACCACCAGATGTCGTTTGCTGCAAGGTGTCCTCTTTTACGAAAAACTACGATGTCAGTTTTGTCCAAATGTGTTGTTAAGTTTAGTCTGTCTGCTTCAGTTTTTGATACATTAAGTTGGTTTTGTAATCCAGTCGAAGTTTCTGATAATGAAATCATGTCAACAGCAAACAGTAACATAAGCACGTCTATGGCTCCTGCAGCCCACTGTATGCAATGTCTTCATCGTTTGGACAACTCTACAGCAAGTTCATTGATAAAAAAAAAGAGTTGCGGGCTTAGCACACAGCCTTGCTTAACTCCTCTAGGGCAGTCGAAATACAGATAAGAATTCTACACCGTATACTGGGTACAAATATTGTGCTTATTGTGCTGTCAGAAATGAGA
>CM065730.1:15569903-15572403 GCA_033310375.1 Conus canariensis | reverse complement strand
TCTGTAATCTGGATTCCTCGTCACGATGAACTTTTCCTGTTGTGTATCGATTATAATTATTTCTCATTTTTGTTCATGCACAGCCCCTACCCCCTTCATCTCCCATCTTTGTGAATGGGCTTTGTGAAGCTTACCACGTAAACCATTCATTCATTCTCTTCTCTCTCTCTCTCTCTCTCTCTCTCTCTCTCTCTCTCTCTCTCTCTCTCTCTCTCTCTCTCAACTTTTTGTGTTTACTTTGTCTTTTTTTTTTGGCTTGGGTCTTGATCGCAAAAGGTCAACATTTTCTTTGAAAAAGCCATTCCATTTATAGGGCTTTTTTTCTGCAAATTTTTCAACAATGATTTATAACTCACAATAGAGTCTTTTCTTGTATGCGTCAGTCTGTATGCACGTGCGTCTTTCTGTTTGTTTATCTGTGATTAGATTTGCTTTCGCATGTGAGCTTCAATAAATTGTTGAGTGCCTTCATGGTTTTGTTTCTGTTTTTGACATTGGAAACTTATGCGTATCCATGCTGAGCTGACAGCGCGTATGCATACGTGCGTTCGTAGGTCCGTGTGTGTGTGTGTGTGCGCGCGCGCGCGCGCGCGCGTGTGTGTGTGCGTGTGTGTGTCTGTGTGTCTGTCTGTGTGTCTGTGTATCTCTCTGTGTTTGAATGTATGGTTACACACACATCTCTCTCTCTCTCTCTCTCTCTCTCTCTCTCTCTCTCTCTCAATTTTTTTTTGTTCAAGTTTTTCGTTTGCTTCTGGATGGCAAAGGTGAACCTTTTCTTTGGTGCTTTTCTTGGCGCTTCTTTCAACAATAACTTGCAGCTCACAAAGGAGAGAAAACAGACGACGTTTCTTGTCAGACTGTCGGCACATACATCTGTCTGTCTGTTTCTGTGTGTGTGTGTGTGTGTGCGCGCGCGCGCGGTGTGTGTGTTGTGTGTGTGTGTGTGTGTGTGTGTGTGTGTGTGTGTGTGGTTTATCTGTGATTATATTGGTTGCTTTTGCATGTGAACGCCAGCAAAAATGAAAGTCTGTGTGCTTTCATGCTTTCGTTTTTATTCGGAGATTGGAAAGTTATGCGTGTCCATGCAGGCTGATCGTTCGTGTGCATACATGCGTTCGCGCGCGTGTGTGTGTGTGTTTGTAGGTGCGTGTCCATGAGTGTGTGTAGGTGTGATTTTTGTGTGAGTAGGCATGTTTTTGCTTGTGTGTTTGTATTCGTGTATTTCATGACCTAGTGGGATCCTCTGCTCACCATACGACTGATAAGAGTCCCCGGGTCCTGGGGTCGAGTCTGGCACAGCGTGCTTTTTGTCCCTCCCCTTTTCCACCAGAGCTCAAGTGGCGGTCTAGGAACGAGTCTTTGGGATAAAGCGAGGTGGTGTGTGGTCTATGTCATTGGCACCAACCCTCAGCAACAGGGTGACGTTGCCTCGTGACGATTTGACATGGACTGCTCCCTGGATTGCCGGTGCCGGGGCTGTGGCGGGACAAGCTAGATTGTGGCTGTGGACGATGAGGTGGAAGGGGTGTGTGTGTGTGGGTGGGTGGGGGGGGGGGGGGCGGAATAAGCGGCTTGGGTGAAATGCCACTCAGGTGGCACGAAAAATGAGACAACACAAGATTTTTTTTTTCAAGGAAAAAAAAAGCTTTCTCCATGCAAAAACATGTTTTTCGGGAACTGTTTCCGTCTTTGGATTAGATTTACTGTCAAGACAAACATTTTCCCCGCACAGAGTAAGGATTTTTTTGTTTGTTTGCTTGTTTTGTTTTGTTTTGTTTTTAACATTTTCGACTTTCTTCGTACTACATGTACCTCTCAATAAAAACTGCGCCTCGTAACGACTTGTTTTTAAGGATTTCCAGAAAGAAGAATGGGGAGTGTGTGTGTGTGGTGGGGGGGGGGGGGGGGGGGGGGGCGGGGTTTTGAGAGGTTCCACTGTCCTTTCTTTCCTCGTCTTCTGTTGCCAGGAACTCCAAGCCTTTGAGCGGTTGATTATGTCTGAGGAGTGCAGGAAGCGGAGAACTGGTGTGTTCTTGTATGCCGTTTCCTTTCTGGTTTGTTGTTGGCTTTTCGTTGTTTGTATGTGTATGTGTGTGTGTTTGCTCTCTCCCTCAGTGCCGTTCACATTGAGTCTTCACGGAGTATATATATATATATTACTTATTCTCTCCTCTCTCTCTCTTCTCGTCTCTTCTCTCTCTCTCTCTCTCTCTCTCTCTCTCTCTGTGTGTGTGTGTGTGTGTGTGTGTGTGTGTTGTGTGTGTGTCGTGTGTGTGTGTGTGTGTTTCATCCTGTTCATCTTCTTTTTCTCTGTCTGCAGGCACACCATTTCATTACTTCATGAAGCTGAGACCACCCGTCGGTATCGTAGTGTTTGCAGTGCTTTTATGTTGATTCTTGTCAGTAGGAGCGACACATGTAACGATGTGAGCATGACAAGCGCGGGTGGTTAGACTAACCACGGCCTCTGATCTTCACCCTCGGGTATCGCACATCCGTC
>CM065730.1:15519903-15564903 GCA_033310375.1 Conus canariensis | reverse complement strand
ATGAGGGATAAGGGGAGTCGTGTCCGTTTTTGGTGCTAGGCTAGTAGGTTCGACGGATGATAGGGGAGTTCGAACACACCAGCAGGACCAGTAATACTGAACGGAGCAAGGAGATCACAGTAGAATGTGCAGGAAGAGAGGTCAGCTGTGATATACCCTAATCCAGGCTGTAGCTCAGTTTCAGTTTAATTATAGCTCAGCTGACCATACATGGCCACAAACATGTAAAGAAATTCAGGCAAGCAAGAAAGTTTATTGTCCAAATCGACACGCGCTGTCATAGAGTTACGACCCTTTGCTTGCCGAAAGAGCCAATAGTAGAGCACTAAAACTAAACATACTCCAAACCTGACGACATTTTCCTCTTTTAGCCTTTTCCACGCACTGATGTATGTTGATAATTTCACACATTAAGGTCCCCTTTCACACTGTCAAGCGGTTGTTTCAAGTTTACATCGTTCGTGGTATGAAGTTCTGATCACACATTCCCTTGCCTCACACTGATACTGCTGCCACAGTAAACTCTGCCATTTTGGTTTTTTTAAAAAAAAAAAGAAGAATATTCTGGCTTACTGAGACTCGGTCTTGGAATAGCCACGGTACAACACCACTGGGGAATTATCTGAAAATGAGACACCATGCGTGAACAGCAGCTTGTTTGGTGCTCTCATGCTTATGTCCTTTTACCCGCTTATGAGTGAGAGAGAGAGAGAGAGAGAGGGTTGCTTAAAGCCCAACCGACCGCAACGGGCCACATCAGGGCTGTCACCTCGTTGAAGTCAGCTCTCAAACAGTAGGTTCTTAAAAGACACACACAAACAACTCATCAAAAATGATGTAATTTCGTTGCGCTCTTTCTTCCGTGAAATCTTGCATCAAGTGAAAAATGTTGATCTCTGTCAGAAACTAAAAAACCAGATCAGGTGGGTCCCCTTTCAACAAGGGATGCAGGTTTCTGTAAGTTATTTATGTCTGACATCATGTAAGTCCAACACTAAGCATAAGAACATGTTTGATAATAAATGCTGCATCACATGGAAGGCACCCCGGAGCTTCTTCTTCTTTGGAAAGACTCGAGTGGGTGTAAAAGGAATCGCAAGACTGTTTCTTCTTTTTGATCACCAGTGGTACACGGTTAAAATGCTTTTAGGTTTGAACGAATTTGGAAGACAGAGCCCTCTCAGAAGAGAAAATCCTTATGGAAGGGGGGCGGGGGATCACGCATATACACGACTAGATCATTAATACATCGTTTCATAGCATAACGTCTGAATCATTATTGTCATCATCACCATCGTAATATTTTTCATCATCATCATCAACACCACCACCACCACAACCATTATCACCATGGTCATCGTCATCATTATTATCATCATTACCATCATCATCGTCATCTTCATCACTACCATCATCATCATCATCATCGTCATCATCATCACTACCACCACCACCACCACCAACACCAACACCATCATCATCATCATCATTGTCATCATCATTATCGTCGTCGTCGTCGTCGTCATCATCAGCATCATCATCATCATCAGTAGTGACTTTCAAAAAGATTTTCTAAAACAGACACAGTGTTGTCAGAAATTAATGTTGACATTAAATAACGCTTTGAAATATTAAAGAAGACAGTTATTACTATAATCATTCTTCTTCTTCTTCTTCTTCTTCTTCTTCTTCTTCTTCTTCTTCTTCTTCTTGTTATTATTATCATTAGTATTATTATCATTAGTGGTAGTAGTAGTAATATTATTATTATTATCATTATTATAATCATCATCCTCATCGTTGTTGTTGTCAATATAATTAATATTGTTGCTATTACTGTGTGTATTGTTTATTATTATTACTATTATTACTGTTGTTGTTGCTGCTGCTGCCACTACTACTACATTTATTATTATTATTATTGTCGTTATTGTGGTGGTGGTAGTGGTACTGGTGGTGTCGGTGGTTCTAATATTTATATCATTAATATAATCATTATTATTATCAGTTTCAATGTAATTATTATCAGAAGTAGCTGTAGTAATAGTGTTACTGGGAATAGAAATAGTGATAGCAGTAATAGTAGTAGTTGTTGTCGTAGTTGCGTCAATGTTATTGTTATGATTATCATTATTCTGTGTTATCATTGTTCTTCCTGTTTTCATTACATTATCATTTGGCCTTCCGTTTTTGTAGTTTTTGTTCTTCTCTTCACCTGTAGTTGAAGTAAATTCATGTTTTTCGTCTCGTTCTTATTTTGATTATCATAATATTGACTGGTTTTTTATCGTTCTTTTAAACATCAGCATCATCTTTATGATGATGACGATGATGATTATGACGATGATGATGATGATAATTATCATTATTATTATTGTTATCATTATCATTATTGTTGTAGTTGTTATGGTGATGATGATGCTGATGATGAAAAATGTCGTTGTTGGGTTGTTGCTGTTATGGTGCTGATTCCTGTGATTGTCGCCTCCTGTGACAGTATCACGGCCTGATGTTTGACCTGTCGGCCTACGGCATCGACACCAGTGACATGACGGACTCCTCGGGGTTCACCCTCAAACTGTTCGGCAGTTCACGGCACCGCTACATCAGCCTGGCTATCCCCAAGAGCGAGTCCGTGCTGGTCAGAAACATGAGGCTCATTCTGGACCGCTCGGTGAGTAGAGAGGAGGGGAGAGAGAAAGGAAGACGGAAAGAGAGAGTGAGTGAGAGAGACACAGACAGACAGACAGACAGAAAAGGAGAATCTCTGAGAGAGAGGAGAGAGAGAGAGAGAGAGAGAGAGAGAGAGAGAGAGAGAGAGAGAGAGAATCAGAGATAGCGTGAGAGAAAATCTCAGAGAGAAAGACAGACTGAGACAGAGAGAAAGAGAGAGAGACAGACAGAGAGACGGAGAGAGAGAGAGAGAGAGAGAGAGAGAGTCACAGAGAGAGAGATGATGATGATGATGAAAATCTTCATTTTCAAGGGGAATGAATGCTTTTTTTTTACATCCGGCCCTTGCCCCGCCGAGGGACTAAGAGTGACTAGCAACTAAGCATGACTAGTTACTAAACCATACAAACACACATAATTATCTTTAAGAATACATGAAAACATGGATGAGCTCTTTCCTCCTAAGAGAGAGGGAGAGAGAGAGAGAGAGAGAGAGAGAGAGGAGAGAGAGTCACACAGAGAGAAGTAAATAGAAATGAAAAAGAGAAAGAAAAAAGACCAAGGAGAAAGAGAGACAGGGACTTAAAACAGATTCACCGCGAAAACAGAGGGCGACAGACACGGAGACAAAGCAACAGAAGAGCGTGCAATAGAAATGCAGAGAGCGCCATCGACAATCAGGTACTACCAACTAAAAGGCCACTTGAGAGAGGAGAAGAGCAGACACGGTTCCGTACTAAAAATGGACTGACATTGTCATCGGGCCACTTTCGAGCTTTCCACCACATGTCGTTAACATCAACAGAGGAGTTGTGGAGTTATGTTGCTGACCCGCAGACCAACCAGTGAAGCCACGGACATGGGCGAAAACATCACCTCACAGGTGGAGGTTTAAAGAACCTCACAGGTGGAGATGTATAGAACCTCACAGGTGGAGATGTATAGAACCTCATAGATGGAGATGTATAGAACCTCATAGACCTCATAGATGGAAATGTATAGAACCTCACAGATCGTTTCGTATAGAACCTCACAGGTGGAGATGTATAGCACCTCACAGGTGGAGATGTATAGAACCTCACAGATGGAGATGCATAGAACCTCACAGGTGGAGACGTATAGAACTTCATAGGTCATTGGTGAAGATGTATTAAATCTCATAGGTGGAGATGTATAGAACCTGACAGATGGAGATGTATAGAACCTCATAGATGGAGATGTATAGAACCTCAAAGGTGGAGGTGTATAGAACCTCACAGGTGGAGATGTATAGAACCTCATAGGTGGAGATGTATAGAACCTCATAGGTGGAGATGTATTGAACCTCATAGGTGGAGAGGTATAGAACCTCATAGGTGGAGATGTATTGAACCTCATAGTTGGAGATGTATAGAACCTCATAGGTGGAGATGTATAGAACCTCATAGATGGGGGGATCTATAGAACCTCATAGGTGGGGGATGTATAGAACCTCATAGGTGGAGATGTATAGAACCTCATAGGTGGAGATGTATAGAACCTCATAGATGGGGGGATGTATTGAACCTCATAGGTGGAGATGTATTGAACCTCATAGGTAGAGATGTATAGAACCTCATAGGTGGAGATGTATTGAACCTCATAGGTGGAGATGTATAGAACCTCATAGATGGGGGGATGTATTGAACCTCATAGGTGGAGATGTATAGAACCTCATAGGTGGAGATGTATAGAACCTCATAGGTGGGGGGATGTATTGAACCTCATAGGTGGAGATGTATAGAACCTCATAGGTGGGGGGATGTATTGAACCTCATAGGTGGAGATGTATAGAACCTCATAGGTGGAGATGTATAGAACCTCATAGGTGGAGATGTATAGGTGGAGATGTATAGAACCTCATAGGTGGAGATGTATAGAACCTCATAGGTGGAGATGTATAGAACCTCATAGGTGGGGGATGTATTGAACCTCACAGGTGGAGATGTATAGAACCTCATAGGTGGAGATGTATTGAACCTCATAGGTGGAGATGTATAGAACCTCCTAGGTGGAGATGTATAGAACCTCATAGGTGGAGAAGTATTGAACCTCACAGGTGGAGATGTATAGAACCTCATAGGTGGAGATGTATTGAACCTCACAGGTGGAGAAGTATAGAACTCATAAGTGGAGATGTATAGAACCTCATAGGTGGGGGGATGTATTGAACTCATAGGTGGAGATGTATAGAACCTCATAGGTGGAGATGTATAGAACCTCATAGGTAGAGATGTGTAGAACCTCATAGGTGGGGGGATGTATAGAACCTCATAGGTAGAGATGTATAGAACCTCATAGGTGGAGATGTATAGAACCTCATAGGTGGAGATGTATTGAACCTCATAGGTGAGGGGATGTATAGAACCTCACAGGTGGAGATGTATAGAACCTCATAGGTGGAGATGTATTGAACCTCATAGGTGAGGGGATGTATAGAACCTCACAGGTGGAGATGTATAGAACCTCATAGGTGGAGATGTATAGAACCTCATAGGTGGAGATGTATAGAACCTCATAGGTGGGGGATGTATAGAACCTCATAGATGGAGATGTATAGAACCTCATAGGTGGAGATGTATAGAACCTCATAGGTGGAGATGTATAGAATCTCATAGGTGGGGGGATATATAGAACCTCATAGGTAGAGATGTATAGAACCTCATAGGTGGAGATGTATAGAACCTCATAGGTGGAGATGTATAGAGATTCTGTCGAAGGTAAAACTGGATACGCAGTTTTTGTATTGTGTTAAAATGTTAGGCGTAGGATTCCATTGTGGACATAGACTGGCGGTAAGTATACATTTCGGGTTTTTGTTTGTTTGTTTGTTGTTGTTGTTTTTCAAATTCATTCTAGTCCATTGAACATGGTCCCTTTTACTTGTGTTTCTTACTGATCACATGTCTTTTTCCACGCTGCTCAATATTATCGAAACATGTAATTTCTTTTAGATACGAAGACAAATTATTCCCGTTTGTGCCTTGTGAGTTTTGACAGGAAAAGATGAAATCTTCGGAAGCCTTCGTCACCATATCAAAGTGTTTATTGTCATTCATAGGGAAATCATTAAAAACTGAGGAATGCGCTATATCATTTTATCACTTTGTGCATGAACGTGGCCTTGTGGTAGTCAAAGTTTTGCTTTAGGATAAGAGAAGGGGAGAGAGTGGAGATATCATTGACCTTCTAATCAAAAAAGCGAATAAATCAGACTGTAAGAGAACCCAAGAAAAAGATACACACCGTTGGTACGGTGGGACCCAGAGAAGTACTGTCCTCAACTGCCGAACAAACCAGCTGGGAGCAATCCTGCACCACCCTTGGAAGACCTTATAATCGTACAGAGTGAACAAATCAGACGTTAAGAGAACCCATTTAAGTGCACGCCCGTCATACCACCTAAGGCTTCGATCTGCTTGCGCTTGTTGAATCTCACAGTTCAGTTGTTTTATTTGTAACTGATTGTCAGTTGTCATTGTGTTCGTACGGTAAAGCATTGTTTAAATGCATTTGTGCTAAGAAAATGTTCAATCTTTGATAGCGTGGATATTTTTTTCGATCGTTCCTGTGTCTAACTTGCAGTATGCTCAGACCAAAGTTAGCTGTCAGTCCCAACGTCCAGAACTGATACTGTCGTTCATGTTATCCTGTTTTGAACAATTTAAGGGCACACTACATTCCCTATAAATTTTGTAAAGATCCAAGTCGGTTTAGATTTACGTTGCTCATGGCATCTAAACATGAACGTCCTGTTAGAAATGTCTCAACATGTATGTACAAAACGTTGCAGCTGCGTTCTGTTGTCGTTTCTTTAATGCATAACAAGAAGGTATTGTTGATAATATAATTGTGTATCTGTCAGATCAGGTGTGTGTGTGTATACGCGCGCGCGCGCGCGTGTGTGTGCGTGTGTGTGTGTGTGTGTGTGTGTGGTTGTGTGTGGTGTGTGTGTGTGTGTGTGTGCTTCTTTATCAGGGACAATGTCTTATGAATGAATGAAAACTCTCTCTCTCTCTCTCTCTCTCTCTCTCTCTCTCTCTCTCTCTCTCTCTCTCTCTCTCTCTCTCTCACTCTAACTTCTTGATACTCAGGTAGACCCGGTTTGGGGACTTCCTGTAATAACTACATGGAAAAGGTACACATATTTATTGCCGTTAAGCGTTTCTTTGATGTCCCATTGCATTCGTCAAATACCGTTTTCTATGGTGAATCAGGCAGGTATCTGTTATATATGAAATCATTTATAAAAGTATAAGATACTGGATGAAATAACCAGGTTACCAATGTCGAGATTGTGTAGACAATCATAGGAAATGCTGTTGATGCAAGAAGAGGAGTTTAAACGGAAATGGGTATTTCAAATGAAGAAAAGTTTGACAGAGTGTGGATTTAGAATTGTTTAGATGTACCAGGGAGTAGTTTGCGAATAAGGTTCAATATCTGAATTCAAAAATAGACTAATAGCGTCATATAAACAAAACTCTCACGGGAAAATGGAAAGTAATGATAATTGTAACTGGTTCTTTTATTATATTGGGTATTTATATAGCGCCTATCCTCGGTCACAGACCAAGCTCTAGGCGCTTTACAGTAAACACACTACCTCACTCACTCAACGGGCTGCCTACCAGGTAGAGCCGGCCGAAGAGCAGCCTACTGGCGCTCATTCAGTCGTTTCCCGTACCATTCAAATATCAGTCACTCATTTTCATTTATTCCTCCAGTTTCTCACATAGGATGCATGCGATGTCCATTTCCACCGGTGCACGATGGCACACGACAACAGTTAGTGACAATTTTTGTGGCTTCTCGTTTAAGTCATCATTTCAAACAGAGGTATATTTCATTTGTCATGAATAGATGGCAAAGAATCAGTCTTGCCAGATTCAGATTAAGAACTTTAGATCTACGTGCAAATAAAACGCGGTTTAGTACAAATGCTTCCGTGGTGCCTCCCTGTCCGGTGTGTGTGTGGTCATGCTCTGAAGGAGTGTTTTAGACTAAAGAAGCAGAGAGGAATCTTAAAATCGTACACTTAACGTCAAAGAGTAATAATATTATTGTGCCTCTTGCAAAGTATATATTGGAGGCAGGGTCGATGCGGGAAAAGAAAAGGCTTAATGGGCAAAGGTATGAAATGGCGTGACGTGTATTTTATGCTTACCGGTTCATGAACCTTATGGGGAAGCAGCTGAAAAATGAGGACAAAATACTGATTCACGTTACATGTGGATGGTCGTGGTATTAAGTAGAAATGTAGTGGTGTGTGTATATCTGTGTGTGTGTGTGTGTGTGTGCATGCGTGTGTGTGTGTGTGCATGCGTGCGTGCGTGTGTGTGTGTGTGTGTGTGTGCATGCGTGCGTGCGTGCGTGCGTGTGTGTGTGTGTGTGTGTGCGTGCGTGTGTGTGTGTGTGTGTGTCTGTGTGTGTGTGTGCGTGCGTGCGTGCGTGTGTGTGTGTGTATGTGTCTGTGTGTGTGCGTGCGTGCGTGTGTGTGTGTGTGTGTGTGTGTGTGTGTGCGTGCGTGCGTGCGTGCGTGCGTGCGTGTGTGTCATGTATATACTATTTTCTATGCTTTTGTAACTAAATATTCAAATTCATTTAACCAGGGCTTTCAAGCTAATCACAGTAAAATGTGAAAGTGTCAACGTCTCCTCTCTGTCTCTCTATCAATCTATCTATCTATCTCTGTCTCTGTCTCTGGGTCTTCTCTCTCTCTCTCTCTCTCTCTCTCTCTCTCTCTCTCTCTCTCTCTCTCTCTCTTTAATTCTTTGGGGAGTCAGTGGGCACCACATAGATGAATATTTCATCAGGTTCCTCCAGTTCTGCCGGTTGTGTGCCAAGCTTCGGGTTACTGTTAATGGTTTCCCTGTCTGTTCTACAATGCTGCCAGGTCACCTTTTTTCTGTCACCGCTTACACCTCCCACTCTCCGTCAACAGTACCTTGGAGGTGGACTGTTTGAGCGAAGTTGTCGGATCTTACATGGCCGCACAACGTAGTTTTCTTCACTAATGTCAGTCGATTTTCGTACGCTTCTTTGTGCTGCATGATAGTATAACAGCCATTTTCATGTTTAATATCCAGAATTATTGCATTCTGGTTTAAATAAAACCCGAAAATGAATCTTCGGCAATTTTTGCACCGTAATAATTCAGAGTCAATGTCAGTTTGTCTACTGGTTGTAAAACAAGATTCCCCAGCTTCTGTGTACAGATTGTTTACCCTCTGTGTGCAAATTGTTTACCATCTGTGTACAAATTGTTTAGCCTAAGTGTACAAACTGTACACATGGTGGCATGGAATATAGTCAGACAGTGTCGGGGCCTTAGGTGGCGAATAGGGTACAGCATTTTCAGACAGGAAAGTCTTGCAGTGCCATACAGGAGGCAGTCCTAATCTAGCTTGGAACAGATCCAGGTCGTGGAAAGATGGACGAGAGTTTTGCAGTCATCGTCCCCATCTGTGTGAGCCTCTTCAAATTTCATCAGCTACGTACCATCACGAACATGACGGCAGTGAATAGTGTTTACACTGGGATTTGAGGTCGTGTTGGTATTCAAGGCAATAAGGTTGCTGAACAACTTGTCAAAAATGCCACACAGAAAAGCGTGCAAGAAGACACCCTTCTAAGTTTCTAAGCCAAAAGTTCAAAGATGTATTAGATCTTGAGAGAGGTATTGAAAGGGACACTTAATGTCATTAAAGAAAACTGTCAAGAAAATCAGTCTGCTTGATTTCCAACTTCAATTGAACTGGAAAGAAGTGTCGAAAAGGACAAATGGCATTAGAAACTGTTTTAAAAAAAAGGTCAATTTGCTTGATGTGCAGCTTTGAATTCCTCAGAGCATTATCATCAGCGTCACATAGATGATATGGTGTATGATCATTCGGACATGGTGAAAGTGATATATTTGAAACCTTGGAACTTGTGGTCCGCCAAACGTGTGCAGTGGGGGGACTTGCCTTGCATGCTGTCTCCAGTGTCTTCCTCTTGCTTGCCGGGCAGAGCCAGGATGTCTGTTGGGGAGTGTCTCCACGGAACTTTTGTTGAAAGGAAATTGATGAACACAGGAATTCCATTCAGGACCGTCAGATGAAATCCTTTCTCTCTTTGGGATTGAGATAGAGGGGGTTTGTGCTGTTTTGCCACTGTCTTTGTCTGACTGTCTTGTCTGGATGATCGGTGAGCTAATTAGTTCTCTTTTTTTTCTGCCTGTCTGTCTGTCTGTCTGTCTGTCTGCCGTCTGTCTGTCTGTCTGTCTGCCGTCTGTCTGTCTGATTGTCTTGTCTGGATGATCGGTGAGCTGATTAGTTCTCTTTTTTCTGCCTGTCTGTCTTTCTGCCGTCTGTCTCTCTCTCTCTCTCTCTCTCTCTCTCTCTCTCTCTCTCTCTCTCTCTCTCTCTCTCTCTCTTTCTTTCGTTTGATATTCTTTGTTGATCTCAACCCTTTTGTTGATATTTCTTTTGATTTTTAATGATGTAAAATTTGCTGCTCCAGCTACAAAATTATCCCCACAAAGAAATTATTTCAGCGGTGTTTCCTGTTAATAAGAAAGCTGCTAAATGCAGTTACATCAACGTTGTTGCCGTTGCAGACAAAAGAATCTGGTAAAAAAAAAGTGTTTTTTTTCCATTGCTTGCCATGCTGTTTCAGGAAGTGGGCCTTTCTTTAAACTAATGAAAATCAGTGCTGACCTTGTTTATCTAGGGGAAGTACATGTTTTACATATAATAATATTTTGTGACGTCATTGCCACATCCACATGTAAGAAATCTAAAAATCAAATAATATTGAATTGTTTTTCTAATGAAGATGATGGCGTCATTAATCATACCATATTCTGGGAAGCTAGAAAGCAAACCGAAAGAAGTTTGTATGAACAACTCTGGAAAATCGTTACTGATGTTTTGTTTTCTGCTAAAATGTGTTCCCTTTAAAGGTTCCTGTTACAGTGATTTTAATGGCGATCACTAATATATTTCGCCATATGGCTGCAGTGTCATAGATTATGTTTTCAGTATTGTCTCGTGATTTTTTTTTTTTATCTGTGGGCTTAATAGCTTTGAGTCAAAGCATTTTCTTGTGGATTTAAACGGAAAATGTCTGCATGGAATTTGATATTGCCAGAGAACGTTGTCCTGAAACTGATGTGGAAGATGGCATTGTATGACCCAAAAAGACTTTGTAATTCATTTTGAAGAGAAACAACAGTTTGAAGTTTTCAAACTTTGAGTATACTGTGATTAAACAAAAATTTAAACCGAAGTTAACAGTGTTGCAAGTAAATCTGAAATAAGGCAGGGAACTGTAAACAGTAAATAACAAACAAGTAGGGTAGCTCTGGCTCCCATGATGAAAGAAATACACGCCCAAAATTCCAAAGGAATGCTGCTTACGACACCGAATCGCCTAGCAGATATGACAACACAGAGCACACAGATCAAACACAGAGACATCCAGTTTTATGCAGACATGTAGAAGATCACAATGCCGTGCTGCTGCTTGTGTGGGAGAGGGGAAAAGAAAACAGTTGGTCTGATGTACAATGTGATCTCAAAAATAGAAAGGAAAAACACAATCATGAATAACATCTCAACGATTAAGGTAATAGTCTCCTCAAATCATAAATGCAGAGCACGTGTGAAAGAAAGAAAATAACACTAGTAGAAAAAAAAACGATCTTGACCAAGCAAGATCTGCTAAATGAAAGCGGTTGGTTAACAAACCTAAGCTTTTTTTTTGGCAAACGGCAGGTCGTGGGAAAAAAAACCCAGCTATCTATACCATTCCGGTTGAACGGTTTCCATGTGGACGGTTTTTAGAGTATTTAATGAAGCGAATGATGTAATCCATTTTGAAGACACTGACAACACAGAAAACGCAATGACAGTAAGCCGGATAGAAATGAGTGTTTCCGACTCATTTTCCAGGCCTGAATTTCTTATCAGTATTGGGATAAAAACATAAAAGCTGCACAAAAAAGTGTACTGCCTGACAAACTCGTTTGCGAAATGTGAAGAACATGCTGATGCTGATTTCCTTTCTACTGATTTAAATAGAGGAGAGTTTTTTCCCCCTTCTAATTGGGCCGATACTACATTGTGCCACTGCATCCGAAAGGAAATGTAAACCAGTCAGATTATTACTGTGGAATGGCTGTAACAAGTGCTGACAATAAGGTTTACACATGTAAACAAAAACTTACAAAATGGCAGATTGGGATTCAGTATTATATGCTGTATCTTTTACATTGTATATGTTGCGTTTAGTGATTTTATACAGGCATTCGATTCTGCAAATAGGAATGTGCTTGCGGCAACAGGAAGAAAATGGTGTAAGTAGAAAGAAACTCGTGGAGAGCGTGGCAGCAGAGAGTCCTCAGAAGAAAAGCCCCCTTCAAGCAAGTGTTTCGGCCCTTATCTCCTGACACTCTATGGGGGTTGGGCCACACCCGGTTCATGACTCCGGATGTCCCTCTGCTGCCCCTTTTTTCCCATCTTGGGACGAGCCATGGCTGGGATTCGAACCCATGACCTTCTGGACATGCTCATTTTCCACTTAATGACTCGCACTCTAACCACTGAGCCACAGGGACACCTGATATTTGTAGGAAATTTAAGCCTTATGAAGTTCACTTTTGTTCCTCCTTGACCAGATCCAGCTTGAACACCTCTCTGCCGCTTCTGCCATTGCTTTCAGGGCTCTGGTTTTTTCCCTCCCTGCAACTGAGAGCTGTTTCATGAGGCTGTATGCAGACGTTCCTACAAACCCTCTAGCTCCAATTTCTGCAGTGACTTTGACCTGATAGCCCTCTCTCCTCAGGCTGTTTGCCAGATCAGCATACTTTTCAGTCTTGTAGATTTGAGCTGCCTCCATTCTGTTCTCATATGGCACCGTGAGCTTGATCATGATCAGCTGCTTGGTTGACTGAGAGTGGACTACTATGTCTGGTCTCATGCCACTCTTGCTGATGATCTCTGGGTGACTCTTCCATTCTGGGAGGTCTGCAGTGCACTCCCAGTCATCTGCCCCGTCCAGCAGACTCTGCCTGCATGTTCCGAGTGGCACTGTTGTTCTTGGCCATGATTTGCCGCCTCCTGCCGTGACGAATGTTGCGGGTGCTTTTGGAGTCCTGATTTTCCCTTTTGTGGTGTTGGTACTAGCCCAGACTACTTGTACAATCTCTTTGAGCACTTGGTTGTGCCTCCATGTGTACCTTCCTTGAGCCAGGGCTACATTACATGAGCTTAGGACATGCTCCACTGTTTGTTTTTCATGGTAGAGGGGGCATGCAGGATCGTCTGTTTTTCTCCACTTCACCAGGTTTGCATTTGAGGGCAGAAGGTCATATGCAGCTCTGAGAATGAAGCTGATCCTGAGAGGGGCCATGTGCCAAATGTCATTCCAAGTGAGACTTCTTTGGAGTGCATTCTCCCACGTTGTCCATTGCCCTTGCTGGCTCTGCTGGACTGCTTTTTGGAGTCTTTTTTGGTCTTCTTCTTTTCTCATCTCCTGAATCATCATGTCTCTTTTGGCTTTTCCTTTGGCCTTTGACCACCATTCAGTTTTGGTCACCCCCAGTCCTTGTCTGTTGGTCTGTGTGTGTCCTGCTATTTCTCTGATCTTGAGACTTTCTTTTGCAGAATCCATCGCCTCTTGAACTTTCCATTTTCTGCCTGTCTTCAGCTGGGGCTTGATTGCTTCTACCACCTTGTCTCCTGAGTCCTCCAGCATGCTTTGAAGTCTGATCTTTCCTGCTTTGTATTCTTCCAGGACGGATTTCAGTGGTAGTTTCAGCTTTGCTTGGTGACAGTACAGCGCTATGTCAGTCAGACTTGTTGATTTTGGCTTCCATTGCCTCCACTGTGCTGGTGCAGATGTCGTATATCATCAGAGGGCCATAGGAGCTTTAGTATCAGCATGAACTGCAGACACCAGACCTTGTATTTGCCAGGGAGCCCACACTGGTCAATGGTTTCCAAGCCTTCTTCCGACATCTGTTTGGTTTCTTTTGCTCTTTGTATGTCTTTCAGCGTATCATCATACCATCTTCCAAGGCTCTTGACTGGCTCTTCTGTGACTGTTGGAATAGCCTGGTTGGCAACACTGAAGACCACAGATTCGGCCACTTTTCCTTTCCACGGTGAGAGACTCCGTGATTTCTTTGGCTTGAACTTCATTTTGGATGAGGCAACTGTGTCGTCCAGCCTTTCCAGCACATGACGTGTCTCGTCTTCTCTGGATGAAATCACTGTCGTGTCATCCATGAAGGCCTTGAGAGGGGACATCTTGTATCCATCGCCAAGGTCTGTTTGTCTTGCGTTGCTTGTTGCTGCTTTCAAGATGACTTCCATTGCCAACACGAACAGTATTGGGGAAATTGCACAGCCCATTGCAATGCCCACTTCCAAGTTGTTCCAATATGTTATGTACTCCTTGGTAGAGAACCGCATTGAGAAGCCATTGAAGTACTTCATGAGCATGTCGCGGATGTTCTTTGGCACATGGTACATCTCAAGAGCCAACTGTATCATCTCATGGGGTACAGATCCATATGCGTTTGCCAGATCAAGCCACACTACGTCCAGGTCTCTCTTTTCTGTTTTTGCTCTTTGGATTGCGTCCCAGATCATTGTGGCGTGTTCTACACAGCCAGCTACGCCTGGGATGCCACCTTTCTGGACTGACACATCCAAGTACTTGTTTTCCATGAGGTACTTGGTCAGCCTTGCTGCCATGACAGAGAAGAAGATTTTCCCTTCGACGTTCAGTAGTAATATTGGCTTGAACTGGCTGATGTCACTTGAGTTTTGCTCTTTGGGGATGTACACACCATCTGCCGTCATCCACTGGCCGCTGATCTTCTGGTTTCTCCAAGCTGATCGCAGCAGCCTGTGGAGCCACTCCAGCACCTTGGGACATTTCTTGTATAGCTGGTAAGGTATTCCGTTTGGCCCTGGTGATGATTTGGCTCTGGCTTTGTCGACCACCTTCTTGATTTCCGCCAACGTTGGAGGCTTGTCATTGAACTGTTCCTCAGGGTTGGTTGGCCACACCAGACCTTGAATGTCGAGTGGTGCTTTGCTCTGTGAGTCAGAGTATGTTTTCCTCAGATGCTGCTCAAGAACTCCTTTGTCCACACTTAGGGTCCCAGATTTTGGCTGCTCAAACAGTGTTCTGGCAAACTGGAAGGGGTCTCTGAAGAAGCGCTCTTGTGTCTTCTTCTTTTTGCTCTTCCTCTTCCTCGCAGATTCCGCTTTGCTGAGGGCGCTGTGTTTTGCTTTCAGGTCTTTCCAGAGTTTTTCCAAGCCTTGTTTTTCAGCTGGCAGTGCGGTCTTCATTTGCTTCTTGAGGTTTTTCTTTTGGACCCTGATCTTGACCATCTCTTCTTGGCGTCTGGATTTCTTTGGAGGTGTTTTCTCTTTGGGTAGTTTTGCTCCATAGGCGTCTCTACATGTGGCATACACAATGTCCCCATATGTGGCTAGTTTGTGTTCCAGGGTGCTTTTCCCTATCAGTGCATCGAGTCTTTGGACGATTTTTGCATCCAGTTTCTCCTAATCTTCAGTTTCGTTTGCTCGTGGCAGGTTGAGTTTCAGGCGCCTGGCACCGAGGGCCTGTGCAAATTCCTCATCCGAACCAACAGCGTAGATGTCCTTGGCACTGTGGTTTAAATCCTGGCCTTGGTCTTCCGACGTCTTATCTGCTGATGCAGTGCGCTGCTGCTCATTCAGATGAGTCTTCACACATCCCATCTTTGTTCTGTGGATCTTCATGTCACGGGTGGTAGCGAAACGCTTTCCACAGACACATGGATATTCCATTTGGTCCATGTTCATCGTCCGTTTGGGATTTGCAGTCGTGATTGGTTGAGCACCGATGGATTCATCATTCTCTGCGCCTTTCGGTGAATCCTGGGAGCATCTTTTCTTTTTGTACTTAATAGCCACATATTGAAGGCAAAGTGGGGAGCCAGCCCACAGAGCCCTTGGTTCTGGTCTTTCCCAGTGTCCTCCGGTCTTTCCCGGACGTCCTCCGGCCTATTCCCGGAAGTCAGTGGTTTACCCATGCATCAGTAGAAAGAAACTCGTGGAGAGCGTGGCAGCAGAGAGTCCTCAGAAGAGATAAAACTGTTATCGTCAAAGAGGTATTAACGATATAGTATTGGTTTGCTTACCTAACAAATGCAAGTATTCTGATTACCTTGATTGTCTTAGAGGTCTGAAACAAGGTTGACTGTTAAATCCTCAGTTCTTTTCTTTCTTCGTGAATGAACTAGCCGTTGATTTAAAGAAGAAAAAAGGGAAAACATTATATGCAGTCAATCCCTTGTTCTGTTGCAATATTTTACTGCTATTTGCTGATGATGCTATTTTGTTTTCTGATACAGTTGTTAGACTACAAGATTAATTTTATAGTCAAAATCAAAGAGGATCGATCGTGTTTCATCATAAGTGGATAAAGAAACATAGCAACCCAAGGGCCTTTAATGGTGTTGACGTGAACTGTATCATTTTCAGATAACTTTCTGGATTTGTGCATCTGTGCCTATTTTAATTTAAGACAGATATCTCTTGAAACTGTGGCGTCGTTTTCCGTGGCGGCAGTTAAATGTGGGATCCAAAGGCCACTGGGGTCTGAGCGCCACATAACGAGCAGTGCGAACAATGTATTTATTGGTACTGAAATGTCCACAGAGATGATCATTGCCCATCATGCGAAAATATGTAGGAAAAGGAAGCCCATGTTTTACACTTCTGTACTGTGTTGACGATATTCGTGAGAAGTGTACCGTTCCAAAATCGTTTAGAAATGATCCTAATTAGAACAGAATTGTAAACGCCTTATAACGCGGCAAAGAAAAAGTAATTGCCTTCGTCAAGGAGAGAATATTTTCATTCACCCTCATTGGTTTGTTTGTCTGTCTGTCAGCAAGATGACGCAAGAACCACTGAACTGATTTTAACGAAACTTGGTGGAAAGCTGGAATGTGGACCAAGGACGAATCTTTGAAGTTTTTGTGTGGATTCATGGGACGGATCCGGATGTAATGACAGATCCAGCATCCATTCAACAGGATTGTGCGAACTGCTGAACCGATTTTAACGAAACTTGGTGTAAATTTACAATCTGACCCTAGGATGAACCTTCCATGTTGTCGGTGCTGATCAAGATGCATGTAATCTTGGCGGGGGTCTGCGATCCCTGGAGTATCCTTGTAGTTAACTCCGTGGACAGCACAAGCACTGAAAAGTACAGAATATACCATGTAATCTGTCGTAACAATCATTTTCATGAACATTATTTTGAAAATGATCCAGCGGCAAAGTGTGTGTATTGTGTGCGTCTGTGCATGTATATATGCATGTATTGGTGTGTGTGTGAGTGCGCGCGCGCGCGCGCGCGCGCCCGTGTGCGCGTATGTTTGTGCGCGCGCGCGGGCGCTGAAATTAGTATAATATTTATGTGACTGATATGTGCTACACTTCACTATTGTACATTTCCACCCCCTTGTCTCTAGAGGCTGTAAATGCCATATGCACAATAAAACCTCTCTCTCTCTCTCTCTCTCTCTCTCTCTCTCTCTCTCTCTCTCTCTCTCTCTCACACACACCTCTTTTGTTCCACAGAAAGAGGGAGGGAGCGAAAAAACAAAGAGAGGGAAGAGCGATCAAGCGCGAGAGTAAAAGTGTGTGTGGGGGGGGGGAGGGGGAGTAGGGAGGGGTAGTTAGCACGAACAGCATAGCGCCGATTATAAAAAAGAATTAATGACGACAATGAAGGGAGATGGGGGAGGGAAGCTGGGGTTAGCGAACTTTAAAGGCCCGTTCCCATCTCATCCACTTGGTTGAAGGGAATGATCAAAGCTAACTATCAATCTATCGATCTTCCGGCTGGTAGAGCAAATGAATAGCCGGGAGCTTTCTCAGTCAGCTCAACCCATCTACAGTACCGCATTCGTGCGCTTTTTACTTTTTTGTCGGGAGAGGGAGTTCAAAGCACATGTGACTACCACCTCCCCGACTCCCCGCCTACCAGTCCGCCCCGGTTGTTGAATGTGTCTTCCCCGAAGTTGGAGTATGGCTGCCATAATGGCGGGATAGAAAACCGTCATACTCACAAAATTCCACCCCCTTTGTTGGGTAGATGGGATTAATCCTTGCCTGTCTACACAGGGAGTGTCCGCAGGAGTATCAGCCTGCGTTCGCAGAAGAAGAAGAAGAAGAATGTGAGTGTCAAACCCGCCAACGATCAGAAGGCTTTTGTTGTTATTGAAAGAGTGGTGCTGCCCGAACCCAGCATAGGAGTGATGGAGAGTTTGCGGAGGAGGAGCAATATGGAGAATAGCAGTGCAGTGTCTCCTCCGGCGGGTTTCCGTCCAACACTGGCCTGATGTGGACAGCTTTTGGAGAACTGCAGGCGCTGAGACTGCCACTGGAGGATCCTGGTATGGCTGGATGACAGAGGGAGGAAAGGGGGGCGGGGGGGTCATAAAAGATTCGGAGAGGGGGGGGTGAACCTTAAGCTGCTTCCAACAAGCGATAGTTTTGTGGCAGTGCCTTCTCTGTCGTGTACTTCTCTGGCTGCCGGTGTGTTTGACGAGGTTGGCTGTGGGTTATTGTTCAGCAAGTGGATCGAGTGGTTTGCTTTCAGGAGATGGGAGAAAGGGACGGCCATTATGAAATACAATGAAGACATCGTGCTTCTCTTCATATCCAGATTGCCCTGCTCCTTGTGCGTCATTCTCAAACTAATGTGGCGCGTGTGCGCGCACGTATACACTGTCAGACATTCTCGCGCTGTGCATGCCGCGCGCGCGCGCGCACACACACACACACACACACACACACACACACACACACACACACACACACACACACACACACACATGTATACATGCAACACGCACGTACACATGCACTCACACACGCACACACATGCATGCATTCTCAATCCCTCCCTCTTTGTCTGTGTGTGTGTCTGTCTTTCTGTCTCTCTCTCTCTCTCTCTCTCTCTCTCTCTCTCTCTCTCTCTCTCTCTCTCTCTCTCTCTCTCTCTCTTTCATGTACACACACGTCTACACATGTACACACTTGTGCATTCACACATGCAAGCACGCACAAGCACTTGTACACAATCAAACACCTACGCACGCACTCACGCACGCACACACGCACGCACGCACGACACACACACACCACACACCACACACACACACACACACACACACACACACACACACACACACACACACACACACATACATACACGCGCGCGCGCGCGCAGCAGCAGCAGAAGAGCAGATGCGGTGTGCAGTGGCATCGATCTGCGGTCACGTAATGGAGGTCTTTCACCGCGTCTGGCACCTCGCTTCCTCCCAGCTCTTGGCCAGATTGGTTGCCGCCAAACCTCTTACACCTTCCCCTCCTTCGCCATCTTCACTGCCCACCCCCACCGCCTGACCTTATGCCTCCCCAATCCTCCCTCTTGCCTACCCCCTCTTCCCGTCCTCACCGGAACCCCTTGCCCCCCCCCCCCCTCCCCCCCCCCCCCCCCCCTTCCCCCGCATCTTTGCCGGCTCCTGACATCTACCCTGATCATTTCCTCGAGTTGCCCCACTTCCTTTATCCCTACCCCGAACGGTTCCATCTGTCTTCTCTTTGGCGCCCCCCCCCCCCTTTCCCCCCCCCCCCCCCCCCCCCCCCCCCCCCCCCCCCCCCCCCCCCCTATTCTCCTTCTCCGTCTGTCCTTCCTGTGTTTTCCTTGTACACTTCTTCTTCTTCTTCTTCTTCTTTTCTCTCTCTCTCTCTCTCTCTCTCTCTCTCTCTCTCTCTCTCTCTCTCTCTCTCTCTCTCTCTCTCTCTCTTCCTTGTCTGTTCTTAATCCTCTCTCTTCCTTTTTTCTTTATCCCTTTCTCTTTCCTCCACCTTATTCTTGTATTGCTTTCTCTTCCCCCTCCTCCCTTCCCCGCCCCCCCCCCCCCCCCCCCTCTTCTCCTTGCTCCTCCCTCTTTCCTCTCTCTTCTCCTGTCCTCTCCCTGATTTTCTCCTTATGCCTCCACTTTTTTCCTTCCTTTTCGCCTAACTCCTCGCTTTTTCCTCCCTCTTCTTCTTGCCTCTTTCTCTTCCCTCCCTCTTCTTCTTGCCTCTTTCTCTTCCCTCCCTCTTCTTCTTGCCTCTTTCTTCTTCCTCCCTCGTCTTCTTGCCTCTTTCTCTTCCCTCCCTCTTCTTCTTGCCTCTTTCTTCTTCCTCCCTCGTCTTCTTGCCTCTTTCTCTTCCCTCCCTCTTCTTCTTGCCTCTTTCTCCTTCCTCCCTCGTCTTCTTGCCTCTTTCTCTTCCCTCCCTCTTCTTCTTGCCTCTTTCTTCTTCCTCCCTCGTCTTCTTGCCTCTTTCTCTTCCCTCCCTCTTCTTCTTGCCTCTTTCTTCTTCCTCCCTCGTCTTCTTGCCTCTTTCTCCTTCCTCCCTCGTCTTCTTGCCTCTTTCTCCTTCCTCCCTCTTCTTCTTGCCTCTTTCTCTTCCCTCCCTCTTCTTCTTGCCTCTTTCTCCTTCCTCCCTCTTCTTCTTGCCTTTCTCCTTCCTCCCTCTTCTTCTTGCCTCTTTCTCTTCCCTCCCTCTTCTTCTTGCCTCTTTCTCCTTCCTCCCTCTTCTTCTTGCCTTTCTCCTTCCTCCCTCTTCTTCTTGCCTCTTTCTCCTTCCTCCCTCTTCTTCTTGCCTCTTTCTCTTCCCTCCCTCTTCTTCTTGCCTCTTTCTCTTCCCTCCCTCTTCTTCTTGCCTCTTTCTCCTTCCTCCCTCGTCTTCTTGCCTCTTTCTCCTTCCTCCCTCGTCTTCTTGCCTCTTTCTCTTCCCTCCCTCTTCTTCTTGCCTTTCTCCTTCCTCCCTCGTCTTCTTGCCTCTTTCTCCTTCCTCCCTCTTCTTCTTGCCTCTTTCTTCTTCCTCCCTCGTCTTCTTGCTTCTTTCTTTTCCCTCCCTCTTCTTCTTGCCTCTTTCTCTTCCCTCCCTCTTCTTCTTGCCTTTCTCCTTCCTCCCTCGTCTTCTTGCCTCTTTCTCTTCCCTCCCTCTTCTTCTTGCCTTTCTCCTTCCTCCCTCGTCTTCTTGCCTCTTTCTCTTCCCTCCCTCTTCTTCTTGCCTCTTTCTCCTTCCTTCCTCGTCTTCTTGCCTCTTTCTCTTTCGTCCCTCTTCTTCTTGCCTCTTTCTCCTTCCTCCCTCTTCTTCTTGCCTCTTTCTCCTTCCTCCCTCGTCTTCTTGCCTCTTTCTCCTTCCTCCCTCGTCTTCTTGCCTTTCTCCTTCCTCCCTCGTCTTCTTGCCTATTTCTCTTCCCTCCCTCTTCTTCTTGCCTCTTGCTCCTTCCTCCCTCGTCTTCTTGCCTCTTTCTCTTCCCTCCCTCTTCTTCTTGCCTCTTTCTCCTTCCTCCTCGTCTTCTTGCCTCTTTCTTCTTCCTCCCTCGTCTTCTTGCCTCTTTCTCTTCCCTCCCTCTTCTTCTTGCCTCTTTCTCTTCCCTCCCTCGTCTTCTTGCCTCTTTCTCTTCCCTCCCTCTTCTTCTTGCCTCTTTCCCTTCCCTCCCTCTTCTTCTTGCCTCTTTCTCTTTCGTCCCTCGTCTTCTTGCCTCTTTCTCCTTCCTCCCTTTTCTCCTTCCTTCCTTTCCTTAGCTCTGCCTCTCTTCTTTCTTTTATGCTAACTGCTCCCCAGAGAACTAGTAAACAGGCATTCTGGCTCACCCACCTCCGCCAGCTCCAACCGGCTGAAGCCGGTTTCGCTGTTGCTCCGCCGGGTTACCCAGAATGCCTGTTTACTAGTTCTCTAATAGTAAACACTTTACAAACATACATAATGTGTAGGATTATCCGTTTTTAATACTAATTTACTAAACTTTTGAGACTTAAGTTTTTGCTTAATCCTTTGTTTTTCTTGATCGTTTTCAATAACATCATTTTCACGCATACATTCATCAAATGCGTCTCTGTCTTTC
Source organism: Conus canariensis (assembly GCA_033310375.1). Taxonomy (NCBI): domain Eukaryota; kingdom Metazoa; phylum Mollusca; class Gastropoda; order Neogastropoda; family Conidae; genus Conus; species Conus canariensis. The sequence goes on along the minus strand of CM065730.1, from coordinate 15,543,240 downwards.
ATGTGGAATAAAACTACAGTCTTTAATTGCTCTCTAAAGTCTTTTAAAACTGAGTTATATTTTTGACATAAAATCCACACACTTATCCTAGCATGTCTTCCACTGAAAGCCAGTTTTGACAAAGCGTTTCTTTTTTTGACTATATCCTTTTCTGCTGAACAATCATCTATATTAAATAATGTCTGAGTTCCTTCAAACTGTCTATAAAAGTGTTCTAAACACTCACTCAGTTTATTGCTAGGATCAACTAAATAGATTTCATCATCTGTCCATATAAACCTTCTGTCGTGATATGCTTTGTTCCACTTTAATGTTGGACAGAAAATTACTATATGATCAAAATTATAACGATAAACTGTTTGTAATAGGTCGAGGACAAATATTGTTTTTCCACAACCAGTCTGTCCACAAATCAATGAACAATGAGGGGTTTTTATCATAAAGTTTAACACCGGCATTGACACCAAAGTTGTCTGCTCCATAGTTTTAAAACAGAATTTAATCTAATCCAGTTATTGTTTTTATCATACTCTCTGTTAAAACTTGTTCAGTATAATAAAACCCTATAAGGCCCAAATGTGTAAGATTAATCCAGTTCAGTTCTGTAAGATCGTTTCTATTTAAACTAATATCAATTTTGTTGCTTGTTGTTATGACCTTAATATCCTCGCCATTGTAAAGAACGACGACAGTAACTTTAAGTTTGTCAACGTCTAAGTTTTGCCAGCTAATAAGAATTCCTTCCATAAGGTTGTCACTGACACCCACAGCTCCATTTCTTGCCTCATCTTTTAAGACAGAAATTTTAAATATCATTGTGAACGTGTCTCCTAATTTTGTGCGTGGAATGAACTGTAATTTTGTAGAAGCTTTCTTTAAAACCGATTCTCTTCTGTGGAGGATGTACTGTTTGTCCCCAAACGGCTTTATTTCGATCTCTCTCCGACTGTTGTCCTCTGGCATAAGACTTACATGTAAAGGGCCAGAGTTCAATGCTTTTCTGAAACTTTTTTGACGGTCAAAAAATGTAAATGGGCTTAAGAATTCAAATTTTATGTCCCATTCTAAATATGGTTCTAAGTGCCATTTGTTGTCAGTTTTTCGAACTATTTTATATTCATACTGACCTGTATTATTTGCTTCTAGATTGCGTAGTTGTTCTAGTTTAGGAAACCTTTTGTTGTCGCCAACCTCTTTGCGCTTATAATAACCATCTTTAGTGTACTCAAAACCATACAAAGTGCCTATCTCACCGTTTTGTTCAAAGTCCTCAACGTCTGCAAGGTCTTTTAATTCTAAAGTTACACACCTCTCAGGCGCTAATGTAACTCCTGATTCTTCTGGTCCCCGTGACATTTTTTAAAACAACGTATTATTTTATTTCTAAAACAATGTGCAGGTTATCACATTTTACGACTTTCCCTGTTTTATCTGTGATCTTTATATTAAATGATCTGACCCTCCCACAAGCTAATCTTTTAAACTGTAAATTAGGAAATTGTATAATTTCATAATCGCAATATGCAGCTTTTCCTGATGGAAGAGCTCTTAAAACAGTTGAGGGCCTTCCATCATATAAGTTTTCATCAGTGCTCAGCTCGTCCAAATGAACATAGAGTAATGAATGTAATGCAAGATCGAGCGGATATTCTCCCTCATAAGTAGTTTTGTCTGATGTAACTCTAAAACTATGAATGCCTCGATTGTCAGTTGCAAAGCCTAACATTTTAGCTAGCTCTCCATCAAAATAGTAACCTACTTCTTCTTCAGGTTTGAATGCTAACATTATTTTCAAATTTGCATTGTTAAGTTTGAGAGTAATGTCGAAGTTACTCATTGCTTCTTTTAGCGAGCAAAACCCGTAATAACCATCAGGTATGGTTAACTGGCTAACTAAGTTTCCTCTATTATCATATTTTTTAATCTTATTATTTTCCTTGGATTCAGTTATATTAAACCATACGACTTTGTAGAATATTTCATGGAGTGCAACCCTTTGGGTTCCGCATTCATTATCAATAGCATATTCTAAAAACGAAGGACTGTCTTGAGTTGTTATTGTTACAAACATTTTTAAAACAATTTAAAAATGAGTGCATTCAAATATACTAATGCAAAATATTCTGTTGGGCCGCACTACAGTCCTAAAGATATAACAACTGATACCCTCGACATTTCTGTGACTCAGTCTGACGCCTTTCAAGTAAAGGTTAGTACTCCATTGAACAGATATCTTAACCCTCCTATTAAAAACGACTACATCGCGAAAGTGTGGTTCAGTCATCCGATGCAGTTTTATCAGAACCAGTTAAACTTTGCTGTGTTTTGTGCATCAACTGGGTGTGGAGTGTCGTATGCTGATCATTTAAATCATCCTGATCCTTTGGTGAGGTCAGTGTATAGATTTCATTTTTATTACGCCTTCAGACGTATTTTGTCTGAACTGCAATCACCATTACCAAATGACAAAACGTTTAATCCATTCAGCAACAGAATAGATTACAAGGCTTTTGAAAGGATCTGTAACGAATTTGATATTGACCCAAAGACAGACTTTAGACAAAAGTTGGATCTTAATCATGGTTTAGGCACCCTTTATTTTTGGGGCGTGCACAGAAAGTATAACTATGATTGGAATCCTCCTTACACATCTTTCTCTTCAGGCACAACTGTTCACCTCGGGTCCATAGAGCAAGAGCATAAAACAGCGTGGACAACATTTATTTTAGACACTTCTAAGGGCCTAACTAGAGCGGGAATAGAACGAATAAACGACTCCATTCGTACTTATGTTTGGTGTTTGCTAGGTTCGCAAGCACAGGCAAGATCTAACATAACTGATCCTTCTACTGGCTTTGATGCACAAAAACAGTACTTGGCAAATTTAGAGGACGCCATTAATTCTGCAATTGATTTGCCTTCAAGTATTAAAAGGTACCAAAATGTTTTACAATTTGCAAGATCGAAAGTAGACTTTGCTGTCGGCACTGGTTTATACATGCTGCCTTCTGACCTCAGACTTCAGATAGGAACAATAATAAACTATAATAATGAAATCCTTGTTGCAGGAAATGAACAGAAGGTTGGACAAACGACATAAATTCTGAGCCAGTAATATTACAAACAATAAAAAAACAAGATGGCCCCCCAAGAATAAGTCATCCAATCCCCGTGGCCCAAAGCCCAAAGGCCATTGAAGACGCGCGTGATGACCATGAATATGAAAAGACAGCACTTGCTTTTGGATTAACTGCCCTAGGATTACTTGGTCTTTATCTTACTAAAGAGTAACCCAACTATTAAGACAACTAATGTCCATAAGTGCTCAGCCATAAAGCCAACTACTTTACTTGCAGTAGACAAAAGCCAGCTAACGATCCCCCCTATTATACCAGGCAAAGAATCTATTGCCTTACTGGCTAATTTTTTTAGTAAGTTTGCAAGGTGATCGAGTTGTTTTTTTACCCATGATTTATCTGATGACGGAGTTGGCGGGCCTGGCGGCACTGCTCCCCCACCACCGCCGCCTGTAATAGCCATCACCAGTGTACTTATTGCAAATCCTAAGGCTGTTATAACACTTGCTAATGTGACACCTTGCTCTCTAAACAGTGTTCTTATTCGTTCTGCTAACGTTGTGTCTTCATATAAAATTCTTTGGATAGTTTCTCTTATTCTGCTCACTTGAGTTCTTAATTGTTCTCGGTTAGTAGACAACACTTCTAGTCTTGCTGATCTCTCTTGTTCAAGATCTTTTAGTCTTTGAGTTATTCTTTCTTTAACACCAGGCCCTAAGTTGTGGTCATCAGCCTCAACTAGTTTTTCTTTTTCTCTTTTTATATGCTCATCTAGTTCACCCAGTTTTGCTAAATTGTTTGTTAATTCGCCTCTGATGCTTCTCAAAGCATGATTAAGGGCCGTTATTTCTCTCATAGGTAGCGGCGGATCGTGCATAGTTTTCAATGCTGTTTCTTCTGAAAAACTGGTTTCTGCTTCTATTGCTTGTATTATTTCGTCTGCTGTTTGATTTAAATCTTTAAGTTCTGTGTTTTGCATTCGGTTATCTGTTGGGAGTTCTTGTAGTGTGTTTTGAAGTTTAGCAACTGCCTCACTGTCTAATCTTCGCGGTTTAGCAATGCCAAGGCGATTTTGATCGCTAACACTGAGCCTTTGTCTAATTGTACTCTTTGCTAAAAACTTTGATGGGTCTGGTTTAGATGTAAGCTGTACAGGTTGTCCTTGCTCGTTTTTAAAAAACAAATGGTCATCTTTTGTTTCAAAATCATTAGGGTCTATAAATTCGGGAGGTTCTTGGCCTAAACTTTGATAAAATGATTTGACCTTACTTTCTGTTAATTCACGCCGCAATGATTGTAATGGATGGGTCAAAGGAGTCATTTCACTCATGTCGTCTCCAGGATCAAAAACATCATAATCTTCTTCACCTTCAATGCCTGCCATGGTTTTAAATAATTAACTTTTTATTTTGTTTTATAAAAAAATGTCACAAGCATATGGCTCAATTCTTGACCCGCATAGAAGACTGAAAGAGCCCTTTGGCGTGAAGGGAAATAAACAGAATATTATTGTTCCAAATAATCCATCTACTATTGATTCAGATCAAATTCTTACTGTTAAATTTCCAGACCTAGGAGCTGATGAAGTAATTGTGCCGGGATCTGCACGGCTTACTTTCAAAATAGAACTTGATTCAGCAACAGACGCAAACAGGACAGTTGTACAGAATTTGGGACGGGCAATCGTTAAGAAAATTTCTATAAAACTTGAGGGGCAAGAAATATTTTCTTTACACAATGCAGACATATTTCTAATCTATTGTGATCTATGGCTAACCGCGAATGAAAGGGCTGACCTCGCGTTTCAAGGAATCGAAAGTGATGAAGCACTAAAACACAGAATAGACGCCGAAGATGCTAAAGACGGTAACAAGCCCGAAGCTGTAAATTTTGCGTATGGAAATCGCTTTTCCATCCCCTTGGATTTTGAGTTATTAAGCGCGCATGCGCCATACTTTCAAGGAGCATTAAAAGACAGATTGTCATATGAACTAACTTTTAATGAATACAAACGTGTCATTAAATCTACAGACACTGATTCTAAGTACAGCATTTTCGACATCTCGTTAGAGTTTGACATTGTTAGCAACCCTAACTTAGCAAGGCTGATTGAGCAACAATATCAGTCACGATTAGCAATATTTTACGAAAGAGTGATTCATCATACTACATATCCTAAACGCAGGGCAGACACTATATGGAATTTTAGTTTTAGTGCCGCAGCAAGATCCCTTAAAGGTATTTTATTGCTGTGTGAAGATGAAGAACCATACCAAAGACAAAGTGAAAAGTTTATCAATCCTAAAATCACGAAAGTACAATGTTCAATTGAGGGTAGTCCTAACCAAGTCTACGGTAGCGGGCTTAAAACTTATCATCATTTTGATGAAATAAGAAAATATTTTGGAGGCGGGAGGTGTAGAAATCCAACAGTAGACCTTGTGTCTAAAGATCTACACCTTCACAATGTTAGACTTGATGATTATTTAACAACGAAATACGGTTTATGGATTGACCTAAGGTCGACAGAGGATAATCAGTTGCATGGAAGTGGGAGAACAGTTAAAGACGTAATAAACATTCAAATTGATAAAGAAAAAGAGAGTGATAAACCACTTAATGTATATTTGTTTTTAATATATGATGCGCAGCTGAATATTCAAGATAACAGATTAAAAGATATCCAATACTAAATTATTTTTATTTTTAAAAAAAGCATGTCTGTTCAGGTTTATCCAAAAGTGCCCAAAGAAGAGAACCCTGTTGCGGTAGACATAAAAACTTTCAGATTAACAAACATAACACAAATGCAAACCCAACTAGAGCAGGACCTTTCAAAATACAGTAAAACCAAACGAAGGTATTCTGCTGTCTTTAATACTGTTACATATGTTAATACTGGAGCATCGATCACTAGTGCTTTAACAGCAGGAACAAGTGTAGGTCTCTTAGCAACAGGCATAGGCGCACCGGCAGCTTTACCTCTAGGCGGTTTGTCTTTAACTCTTGGCCTGTGTTCATTGGCTGTAAGTGCTGTCAGCAAAAAAATAAAAACTAAACTCCAAAAGCACACAGCTATGGTTCAACTAATAACAGCTAAACTTAGTTCCTTCAAACTGACAATAAATAAAGCACTTGCCGACTCGAACATCACGGATGAAGAATTTAGTCGCCTACAGGCTGATTTTGAGGACTACAAAAGACAAAAGTTTGATCTTCAAAGAAAGGCAAGGGCAACTTTTTCTCAACAACCAGACACCGACCAGATAAAAAAGGAATGCTTAAAAAAAGTAAACGAAACATTAAACTCTGTTCTAAACAGCTCGCATTAACAACTCCAAAGGGCGTTTATACTTTAGTTTACGAGTCCAAGCACAAAAAGACCGTTGATATTGATTCTGATTAAGACGACTTTGGAGTCGATGTATTTTTTTTAATTTAAATAAATATGTTGAGTTAGAAAAGAAACTCAGCATGGATAAGATATATGAAGGTTCAGATGAATTGTTTGAAGCAATGTTCGAGGAAGAGCGTTTGTCAAAAGCTTTAAATGAGGTCGTTTTAGAAGTTATTGATCCAACAAACGTGGAGGCAAGCGTTGTACATGCTATTTCTCAAGTTCCAAGTAAACTAACAATAAACCCTCCAGTTAAAGTAAGGGTAGTTGTTTTAATCGACTATATAACAATAAACGAAGAAAATCTAGAAGTCTGGGTCTCAACTAAACAGCAGACTATTCTTTCTTATAATGATTTAACACCCGGTTGGGCAGATCAACTTCTTACACAGTTTAATGAAGCCTCTGAAGCAGCTAAAATGAGAGGCTCTGGTTGGTCAGAGGGTGAAGTCCTAGACATCAGATTAAGACAGGCTAAGTATGAGCCAATTGTAGGCAAGTCTTACATTCCACTGCCTCCAACATTAGTTGCAAAGAGAGCAGTTCTGAACATAAAAAATTCAGACGACAAATGTTTCATGTGGTGCGTTCTTGCTAGGCTGCATCACGTTGCCAAAAATGCAGAGAGAGTATCTAACTATTTACAGTGGGCTAAGGATCTTAACTTTAACGGTCTTGAATTTCCTATGGCTGTAGACAAAATTGATCAGTTTGAAGAACAGAATCCCCCAATAACTGTTAATATCTACACATGGTCTGAAGAAACCAACCTTCTGCCCATTAGAGTGTCTAAGAACAGCCCATCAATAGGCGAACCAACCAAACATCATGTAGACTTACTCCTGATGTCCAGCCATTCAGGATTGCACTACACTCTAATACGCACAATGAGTAGATTACTAGTGCATACTACAAAATACCATAGCAAACAAGAATTTTGTAGAAAATGTTTAACAAGAATTCCATCCGTTCAAGCTGCGAGTGAACATGTAAAACATTGTATTAGCCCAGTTGACTGTGATACAGAACTAATTACGCCCGGAGAAGGCAGTAAAGTTAGTTTTAAGAACTGGAAACGGTTGCAAACTAGTCCATATGTTGTTTACGCAGACTTCGAATCACTCATTGTTCCTTATGAAGGACCAACCCCACAGAAACTTCCTAAAACAGTCTTAATGAGTAATCATCAGATTTGCTCATTTGCCTTCATCATTGTTAGGTCGGATGGCGCCCATTCAAAGCCAGAATTATACAGAGGACCAAATGCTGCAAAATACTTCTTAAAACGCATGCAGCAAGTGCGTAATGCCTGTTCTAATAATCTGAATTTATCTGAAATCATAATGACGCCTGAAGACCAACAACAGTATGACTCAGCCACTCACTGTTGGATTTGTGGGGCGGCCTTGGTTGCCGCCGGTTTAGACCTCTCCCCAGACGCAGAGAATCCAACAGTAAGAGACCATGATCACATTAGTGGAAAGTTTAGAGGAGCAGCACACAGTAAATGCAATCTTCAACTAAAGTTTGAACCAAAGACATGGAAGCTGCCTATATTCTTTCACAACTTGCGAGGTTACGACTCTCACCTTATAATGCAAGCAGTAACCAGCGATTTCAGGGTGTCATGCATTGCGCAGTCATCAGAAAAGTACATGTGTTTCACTTTAAATAATTTATCTTTTTATGACTCTATGCAACACATGATGGGTTCATTAGAGTCACTGGCGGGATCCTTAAAGTCCTGCCCAATAACAGAACACTATTTTGACCCAACTCTTGTTAGAAAGGGCGTTTATCCTTATGAGTACATGAACAGCTGGGAAAGGTTTGACGAAGATACACTTCCGCCTAAAGGCGCGTTCTTTAGTAGTCTTAGAGGAAAGGACATCAGTGATTCTGATTACCAGCATGCTCAAGATGCGTGGCAGAAGTTAGAGTGTAAAACGATGGGAGACTATCATGATTCCTATTTAATGGCGGATACCTGTTTGTTGGCGGACGTCTTTGAAAATTACAGAAAGACCTGCATGAAACATTACAGCTTGGATCCCGCGCATTATATTTCTGCGCCTGGGATGAGCTGGGACGCTTTCTTAAAATTTACTGGAGTACAAATTGACCTGTTGTCTGACCTACCAATGCTTCAGATGATTGAAAACGGATTGCGTGGGGGAATCAGTATGGCGTCGCACCATTACTGTAAAGCAAACAACAAATACTTGGACGACTATGATCCAAATAAAAGGTCTAACTATCTTATGTATTTAGATGCAAACAATCTGTATGGATGGGCTATGAGTCAATCACTTCCATTACGTAACTTTAAAATGTACACAGGACTCAAAGACATTCAAAAGTTTTTAAAATGGCTTCAGAGTCTAGAAGCTGATCAACAACAAGGCTTTATTCTAGAAGTTGATTTAGAATATCCTCATGAACTCCATGATTACCATAATGACTATCCATTAGCGGCAGAAACCCTAAAAGTGTCAATGACAGAACCGCCTAAACTTGTGCCTAATCTTCGAGACAAAAAAAATTATGTCTGTCATTACAGACTTCTCCAATTTTATTTAAGACATGGTTTAAAGTTGACAGCTGTTCATCGTATAATTGCTTTTGATCAAGAACAGTTCATGAAACCATACATCATGAAGAACACTGATCTCAGAACTAAATCCACAGATGCTTCAGAAAAAGACTTTTTCAAGTTGATGAACAACAGCTGTTTTGGAAAGACTATGGAAAATCCGCACAAGCGTAAAGATGTTAGATTGGTCACCAGAGAGAACGATGCAATTAAGCTAACTTCTAAACCTAATTATCAGGACTTCAGAAGATTTCATGATCAGCTTTTTGGCATAATGATGAAAAAAAAGAAAGTCAAATTGGACAAACCTGTTTTTATTGGGTTTACTGTTTTAGAGCTGTCGAAGCTTTTGATGTTAGAATTTCTTTACGACTACTTTAAACCCTTGTATCCAGAGTCCAGAGTTCTGTACACAGATACAGATTCTTTTGTAATCGACATCCCTACTGAAGATTTTTACAAAGACATGGAATTAGAAGTAGCAAAAGAGCATGCCGGATGGTACGACACATCTGATTACCCTAAAGATTCGCCTTTGCATTCAACTGTTAACAAGAAGGTTTTAGGTAAGATGAAGGATGAATTATCTGGAGGTGTGATCAAGGAGTTTGTTGGTTTGAGGTCGAAAATGTACAGTCTTTCAAGCCAAACAAAAGTTGTTAAAAAAGCAAAGGGAATATCTCGCAGTGTTGTGCAGTCAAGCATAACCCATGACAATTACAAAGAAGCATTGTTTGGCAATAAGACTTTTCATCATGACAATTACAAGCTGCGATCTAATCTGCATGAGATTAACACAACAGTTGTAACAAAACGGTCTCTTGACCGCACTAACACAAAAAGAGTATTTGTTAATCCAGAGTTTTCATATGCAATTGGCCATTGGAGAATAGTATAATCATATGGGCTTATATTTTTCAGCAATCGCACGTTCAATTATATCATCATCTAATTTAGCAAAATTAATATTATTTATTAATGCTAGATGTGCTTTAATTTTTTTTGCCAGTTCACGATATTCATATTCCCATACCCATAAATCAAAATCAAAGCTTTGGGGTTTAAAGCGATTGTCTGGCGATTGTTCTAGCCAGGGATTGTCAATCTTCTCAAATACTTCTTTAATGATATACTGATGCTCAAATAAATCTTGCATTAATTTTAAAGACTTTCCCTTTGCCTTTTCTGCCATTTCCCTTTGAGCTTCCATTTTAAACTCAAATATATTTGCCTAAATTAAAATAGTTCTTGAAGCTTACCTATATCATCAACCAATTCAGAAAAAATTTTTCTCATGTTTGCTTGATGTGCACGAATTTTTTTTATCTTTTTAATATATTCTTGCTCCCAATCAAAATTTGAGGTTTTGTCTGGCATGACATGATCAATCTTCTTAAATGCTAGTCTAATAGCAAGATTACAATCAAATATTTCTCGTATTATTTCTAAGGACTCTTCCTTCACCATTCTTGCTTCCAGTGCCATTTTACGTAAGGATTCTTCCTTTTCCATTCTTGCCGCCATTTTAATTGAAATTAAAAAATAATTAAGCGACTGGAACTGTGTCTGGAGGGATTATCTGCAGTTCTTCTTTCACAAAAGATCTTTGAGGGGCAGGTCGTTTTGTTGTGTCAGTTTCTCGTAAATAATACACGGGCGGATTCATTTTCACAATTTTTTTTACCTCATATGGATCAACACTCCAAACTGGATCTGTTGCCCTGATGCGAGTGTCCCCTTCCGCTTCTCCCGGCGAATAAAGGTATCTCACTTTCAAACCAAATGGTAATAGTTTGCTTGATGAAGACTCTCCTTCAACAACATTTATTGTTTGTTTTCTGATTGCTTGTACTGGTTTTAGACCTTTAAATTCTTCATTATTCATTGCACGTAGAACTGAGGGCAGCCTTCTAACCCATTCTGTGTTGCGAGAATTGTCAATCAGCTCTCTGTGATACTGGTAGGAGAAAAGTCTTTCAGATAACTGTTTGTTAAAGTTTTCAACCAAGCCCTGTGATCGGTGAACACCCGGAATGCCTCTTTTAATGGTAACTCTATGTTTTAACAATAATTGATTCACTTGTCCTTTAAATTCTTTTCCGTCATCGACTTGAATCATGCGAGGATAAGTTAACGGGCCTCGTTGATATATCAGTTGTATAGCGACGGCAACAGCAGAAGCACTCTTTTGTGTTAATGGTTCAGCATCTTTGTATCTTGAAGCTATATCAATGACTGTAAGTGCGTACTTAAATCTTTTTCGTCTAATCGTATCATGGGGTAAATATAAAAGATCCATTTGATGGGTGTCGTTTGGAGTTATATTCACAAAGTGTGGTCTTTGTATTTGTTTAGGCGCAGGTATATAAATTTGCCAAATCGCTTGTTTAGATAACCATTCTTTTGCTGTTTGTTCACTGACTCCAGCTGCTTGGCTTAGCTTTTTAATTGCTGTTATTCCCTTCCAATATCCTTTTGGCGAATAATAGATCTTGTTCATTTTTTATTCAGCCAATATTATGCGCAACAAAATACACAACGGTCATGCCAAAAGCAATAAACAATATTTCTTGCATCTTTTGTTTTTCTGATGGTTGATAGTAATCGCTAAATTTGGGGGGGGGCAATGTCTCGATTGGCTTGCCTGTTACAAGATAATATTCTTTTATTGCTTGATCAACATCTTTAAATGTGTAAGCTGCATGCCCCTGTTTTTTCAGTTCATCGTTAATAAAATCTAACTGCTCAATTCTCTGCTTTTCATACGCAGCTTGTGCTGCGGCTAGTTGCTCCATAGCTTTGTTATGTCTTTTCCTCTCGCCGTCATCCCGTAGTTTACTAAACGCGTAATTACTTCCGCTAAAAGCAAGCGCATTCACCACAGCGCCGCCTATCATCATCACGAGTGAAGCCATTTTTATAAATGTATTTTTTAATTTTACATATTAATACTGTCTGGAATTATTCCTTGCTTAACTAGAAAATCTTTCGTAGCAAATGAAGCTGTAATAACAGCAATCAGCTTTGCTGAGTCTTCAAAGCCTAGTTTGCCAAGATCTGCTGGTTTTATTTTTAACAGGCTTTTACCAAGCATTGTGTATCCTACACTTAGGCCTCCAATAACAGCAGAATGGTATACGAGGTTAGTAATAGTTTTTTCGGTGCTCATTTTTAAAAAATAAAATAATATTTATTTATTAATAAAACATGAACTGCGATGATCTACTAAACGTTCCTGAACTTATGATTACAAATGATCAAGTTGATGACCAAGCTATTATGCCTAAAAAGGAAAGGCTGTATTCTTTGGCGGCGTGTGGAAAAACAAAACAGTACCTTGGAAATGAATTCAGCATAGAACAGATACAACAGATGTCGCCACAAGACATTGTAAAGTATCACAATAGGTATGAAGCGCAACTGGGGTCAAGAATGGTAAAAAGCGTTGGGCAAACGGCTCTTAGTTTGTACACTAAACTAGTTAGTAGATTTGCTCCCATTGATTCTGAACAAGATTTTATGTATGATTTAACACAGGATCCCGTTTTAACAAAGTCATTAGAGTCTCTAGGATGTGATCTGTATTACAGATTTGGAACATTGTTATCGCCATTAATCATGGGATTAATTACTTTTAATCATATAGATTTTGTTTCCCTTCAAAATGACCGAGCCAGAAAATCAGCAGAAAACATTGATGGAGAAAGTGACCAGTAAAAAGCCTCCTCATCCTGGGCGCGTTGCAGCAGGAAAAAAATTAGCAGAGTGGAACAAACAAAAAAAATTAATGTTGCAATCACAGAATATAACTCATAATGAAAACATAACACCGCCAACGCCAACAGTGTTGCCACAGCCAGCTGTAAATACACAAGTTGATTCAAGACCTACGCCGCCAAAGTCGTCATGGATTATTTGGATTAAAAGAGTTAGCATTTTTGGCGTCATTGCTGTTGGTGGGGGGGGTTATTACGTTTATAAAACATATACACAACGCCAGCAAAAACCGAAGCAGTCCAAAAAATCTCAGCCACTAAATACAGAAGCCGAACAAAAAAGCATGCCAGAACTGCCAACAACAAAATCTCATTTTGATCCATTTGATATGCAGTAATATTTCAAGAACTTAATAAATAATTATAAGTGACTTGAATAAGAACTTGATAACGACTTGATGACAACTTGATAAAAACTTAAATAAGAACTTAATAAGAACTTGATGACGACTTAATAAGAACTTAATGACGACTTGATGACGACTTGTTAAGAACTTGAATAAGTACTTGAATAAGTACTTGAATAAGAACTTGTTAAGAACTTGATGATGACTTGTTAAAAACTTGATGTTGACTTGTTAAGAACTTGAATAAAAACTTGTTAAGAACTTAAATAAGAACTTGAATAAGAACGTGATGCCGACTTGAATAAGAACCTAGAACGACTTAATGACGATTTTTTTCACAATTAATTGTTACATTCTTTTCCGGGGAGACAACTCCTCTTTATGTAGTACTCTAGGCCAGACATGTCTGGCCCCGGCTTACTCAACTGCATAATTGCCGAGTCGAAGCGTCGCACTGTTTGCTGGTTCGTGTCAAGTTACACATAAGGGGCGCCGGGCCGCCACGCAGCATTGTATAAATTTAGCCGGCTAAATTCCCCACCGGCGTCGTTTAGTACAGGCGTTAGACGTCATTGTATAAATTTAGGTGGCTAAATTCCCCACCTCAAAATAATATTTTCCCAATTTTATGTATTAAAAGCAGCATTTTTATATTTAAATCTAAAAGCATTTAAAACAAATATTTATTAAAAAGTAGTGACTAAAAAGTAAGGTAAGATGCACTTTGTTATTTAGCTTTTGGTGTTGTTTTAACAACTTTAAAAACAACTTTACTCTAGGCAAATAAAAACAACTTTACAAGTAGACACCATGTAATTGTAAAGCGTTTGTTTGTGTACAGTATATATATAAATCTTAAAGTTAACAACATTGGGGATATGCCTGCAGTAGTTTTAAATACTTGGTTGTCATGGCATTGAAAAGTCTAAATTTGCCCTCTTCCCTGCCCTCTAGTGACTCTTCCCATTTCGTGTTGTGTTGTCTGGGTCACTGGCGCGGCTATAAACGCCCGTAAACCACATGGGTTGTGTTGTCTGGGTCACTGGCGCGGCTATAAACGCCCGTAAACCACATGTGTTGTGTTGTCTGGGTCACTGGCGCGGCTATAAACGCCCGTAAACCCAAATCTGGAAGAGTCACTAAAAAGGGGGTAAGGGGACTGCCCCAAATTAGAAAAATAGTAAGCAGGCAACCAAGTATAAAAGTATACTACTGTTGGAGGCATATTCCCAAAACCCTTCACATCTGGCCGTGTTATATGTGACCCTCTGGGTCTGGCTTGGGGCCCTAGGGCGCCATAGGGTCTCAAGTGAGATCCAGAGGTGATCAGTAATGCGGCCAGATGTGAAGAGTTTTGCAAAAATTTATTTTACATTTGATGAATGTATGCGTGAAAATGATGTTATTGAAAACGATCAAGAAAAACAAAGGATTAAGCAAAAACTTAAGTCTCAAAAGTTTAGTAAATTAGTATTAAAAACGGATAATCCTACACATTATGTATGTTTGTAAAGTGTTTACTATTAGAGAACTAGTAAACAGGCATTCTGGGTAACCCGGCGGAGCAACAGCGAAACCGGCTTCAGCCGGTTGGAGCTGGCGGAGGTGGGTGAGCCAGAATGCCTGTTTACTAGTTCTCTTCCCCCGTTCTCGTCCCCCTCTCCTTATACCCCTGCCTCTTCGCTCTTTTCCTCACCGCTCCTTTCTTTACCCACTTCTCTCTTATCTCTCCCTGTTTCTTCGTTTTCTTCCTTGTCTCTTCCTCCTTCCACGCTTTCCTTTTTACCCCTCATGTCTTCACTCTTCTCCTTCCTTACCCCTTTTAATTTCATCCTTTTTTTTTCTCTTTGCTCTTTATCCCCCCCCCCCCCCCTTCTTTCACCCCCCCCCCCCTCCCGCCTTTCCGTCCTCTTCTCCAAACTCCTGCTTTTCTTCCTCTTCTCTTTACCATCCCCCTCCTCCCTTTTCCCCCTCTCCTTCGTACCTTTGCCCCGTTTCTTGTTCTTCTCCTTACCCACCCTCCTTTTCCTCCCCACTTTCCCCCTTTTCACCCCCTTTCCCTGTTCGTTTCCCCTTTCTTGCGTCTCCACCTTTCCCCCTTCCCCTGTTCTCCTTCCTGTCCTGAGCTCTGCCTCTCTTCTTCCTCTGATGCTAACTGCTCCCCCCTTTTTCGTCCTCCTCTCCTTATAGCTCTGCCTCTCTTCTTCCTCTGATGCTAACTGCTCCCCCCTTTTTCGTCCTCCTCTCCTTATAGCTCTGCCGCTCTTCTTCCTCTGATGCTAACTGCTCCCCCCTTTTTCGTCCTCCTCTCCTTATAGCTCTGCCTCTCTTCTTCCTCTGATGCTAACTGCTCCCCCCTTTTTCGTCCTCCTCTCATAGCCCTGCCTCTTTCTTCCTTCCTTTCTAACTCCCCCACCCCACCCCCCACCCCACGCCCCCATCCCCCCGCCTCCTTTCTTCCTCTGCCCCTGCTCTGCTCCCTCCTCCCTTTTTTCCTTTTTTTTTTTTTTTTTTTACTCTTGTCCTTACCTTACCCTCTGTTCGTGCTCCTCTGCTTGCTCCCCCCGCGTTTCTTACTCTTCTCCTTACCCCTGCCATTTTTCTTACTCATGTTCAGCCCCCCTCCCCCCCCCCCCCCCCCTCCCCCCTCACTTTTTTTTAATTCGTCTTCTCCAGATTCTGCCTTCCTCTTTTATTTTCCCTTTTCTTTTTACTCTTCCTTTTCCTCCTCTGTCCTATTCTTCCCCTTCTCTCCTTCCCCTTCCCCCTTTCTCTTCCTGTTCTCGCCCCCTTCTCCCCTCCCCCCCCCCTTTTTTTTTTTCATCATCTGATTCCCCCTTCCCTCTCTGCTTTCCCTTTTCATTTTACTCTTCCTTTTCTTCCTCTGCCCTGTTCTTCCCCTTCTCCCCTTCCCCTTCCTTCCCCCTTTTCATCCTCTTTTTAACCCTGCTCCTCTCTTTCCTCTTCTGCTCTTTTCTTTGTCGTTACGTGGGGGCAACTCCTTTCAGTTTCTGACGGATATTGTTGACTTGGAATTGCCAGAAACTGAAGTTCTGTCCTAAACCAAACAAAAAGCAAACAAACAAACCAGCAAAACAAAAGAAGACAATCTTTTTTCTTTTTAAATAGGCCAAGAAACTAGAAAATACGCAAGAAAATTTTTGTTTTTGCTGGCCAGAAACGGAACTTTTCTTTGTCTACCGATGAAAACCTGGTGGAGTAAAGCACCATTTTTTTTTTTCTCAAGCTGATGCACGCTGTTTGTGTTTCTCAGTCAGATGGGAGACAGAAGGAATCTGCCCCTCAACCCAGCCAGAGGCCTTTCGATCCCTAGACTCCAACTGCAGATGTTGTTTGTTCTTTTTCGGCAGTTGCACCCATGCTATTTAAAGAGGGCTATTTTGGATTCGACAGAGTTTGTTGCTTTTTGGCTCTCTTTCTAATCACCTTGTTTTACTTGTCCCGGTGTGAAGGACAGTAGGGGGGAGCAGGGGTACGGGGGTTTAGTTTTTTAGTTAAACGTTTGTTCACTAAGTGTGATATGAGACAGAAAGCAGGTGAGGTAACACAAGAAGTGCCTGCGTGCGCGCAAGAGCGTAAGCGCGCGCGCGCGCGTGTGTATGTATATGTGTGTGTGTGTGTGTGTGTGTGTGTGTGTGTGTGTGTGTGTGTGTGTGTGTGTGCATGGTAAAGTGCAACATTGCCTTTTACTCCGCAATAACAGGCGGCAGCAGAACCAAACATAGCAGGATCATACTTCTTTGAATAAAATCTCTCCAGCCATCCCCTGCATAAAGATGTTACCATTAATAAAGGCTGTACATCTCCAAGAACGAACGTGCGCAAGCATGTGCACACATTCTCTCTCTCTCCTCTCTCTCTCTCTCTCTCTCTCTCTCTCTCTCTCTCTCTCTCTCTCTCTCTCTCTCTCTCTCTCTCTGTGCCGTCGAACCCAACAGACGGAACTAAGCGTGTGCTATTATTATAAACAATAGCCTAGCCGAGTGAGGTTTACCTTGTCCCTTTTCCTGACAGGCCTGACACCGCCAGTGACAGATACACGATGGGAGGGTGGATTAGGGGGCTACAAAGCTGTCCACAAAACTCCAGTCCAGCCTCATCCTCCGCCTCCCTCATCCTCCTTCCCACATTCTCCTCCCCCATCCCCGTCCCCTGCTCCCTCCACAAACCTGGTCTCTCCCTCCCTCCCCCCCCCCTCCTCTCTCTCTCTCTCTCTTTCACTCCCCCATCTCTCTCTCTCTCTCTCACTCACCCTCTCTCCCCCCCTCTCTCTCTCTCTCTCTCTCTCTCTCTCTCTCTCTCTCTCTCTCTCTTGCCTTTTCCATTTTCCTTCTTTAAACAGTGGGTCAGGCGTGTAACGCTGAAGTGAACAAGACAGTGTATTTAGAGAAAGGTTTTGCCATTTGCTTGCTTTGTTTGTCGTTCGGGGGATTTTTTCAAGGGATTCTATTTTGGGTTTGAAAGGGCTCGGTCCCTTTTGGCTCAGGTTGTTAATACCCTGTTTTGGTCGTGTGAGCGCTCGTGTGTGTGTGTGTGTGTGTGTGTGTGTGTGTGTGTGTGTGGTGTGTGTGTTTGCTTGCGTGCGTGCATGCGTGCGTGTGTGTGTGTGTGTGTGTGTGTGTGTAGTAATAGTAGTAGTAGAAGTAGTAGTAGTAGTACTTCCATATTACGTCATTTCACAAAATTAGCTGATATTAGACGAGAGAGAGAGAGAGAGAGAGCGTGTGTATGTGTGTGTGTGCAGGTGTGGGTGTGTACATATAATCACAGAAAGACCGCCAATATCATATTGAAGAAAATACCTAAGTGGAATTTATATCCCGCAAGAGGTAACTTTAAAAGCACGACTGGTATCAGAAAAATCATATTGAAGAAAATACCTAAGTGGAATTTATATCCCGCAAGAGGTAACTTTAAAAGCACGACTGGTATCAGAAAAAACAAAAACAAAACAAAAAAAACTTATTTAGAGACGTGCCTGATAAACATAGTAAAAGCTTGATCTAAGAGCTTGATCTAATGTGATGTCTCTTATATGTTTTTTTTCGCCACATATACAGTTTGTTGAAGCATTGTATTTAGTTCTGAGAGCATCTAGTTTTAGTCGATAAAGCGTTGAAACAGTTTCTGTATTGATCGCAGGTGTCGGACGCCTTTAACATAGTAACATAATCAACACTTAAAAGTTGACTGTTTGTGTTTCAACATTAGAACAGGTTGTTTTGACTATTGCTGAAACAGTCGCAAGCCATTTATCGTAACATGGAAGTTGTGTGCACACATTTCGTTTCTAGCACGTTTTTTCTTCTTTTTTTTTTTTTCTTTTTTTTTCTTTTTTTTTTTTTTTTTCACATCTGTTAACAAGTTCATTACCCAAGGTTCCACAGAGGGAAGGAATCCAAAAGAAAGTTGAGTCAGTTCTTTTTCATATCAACATATGAATTAAATGACCATTTCCTTTGAAAAGAAAATATCTGAAATCGGTTTGCAAATTTATTGGATAGTAATACTGGCATCGAACTTACGCAGAACTACACTTGAAAAATTGCTAGATGTACCAATTGTTTTAAATTTTTGTAACAGTCTAACATGCCACACTATCTAAGGCTTTTTTTAAATATCAAAGGATGCGGTTAGAACGCTCTTTCGTCTAGTAAATTGATACTTTATTTGTTTTGTTGATTTTACAACATGATCATTGGTTGATCTTCCATTTCTAAAGTCTGTTGATTACTGGGTATTTCATCATTCTTGTCAGAAAAATAAGTAAGCCTACTTCATATAATTTTTTCCATAACTTTAGCAACATGAGAAGTCAGAGTTACGGGGTGGTAATGGTTTATGTTTGTTGCAGACTTACCATCTTTCACAATCGCAAAAATTATCGGCTGTTCCCAAATGAATAATTTTAGTAAAAAGCGGAAAAGGTTTTTTGTCAAATGTTTTAGCATTTCATTTAAAATTGCATCTAATCCAACTGATGACATTTTGTTACGTATCGCGGCGATTGAATCCTTTAAGTTTTGCATGGGTATGGGTGTGTTTTGCAATGATCGTTATTTGAAACTAGATTATCGTAAAGTTTTGTTTTCTCTTCCTTTTCTCGATAATGTTTGCATTTTTATGAAAGACTTTCTGGGCTCATTGTCTTTGAAAACATATCAGCAAACGCTTCTGCTTTTTCAAGTGAAGTAGGGAACTTCTCATTCTCTAAATTAGTAGGGTATCATAGAAGATTAATCCATTTTTCATAACTGGAAATTTTCTTTCCATACCTTTTGAATGACAAGAAACTTCTCTTGCACAGAACGATGACCAACATAGGTTCTTTACTTTTGCAATAACTTGGTTATAGTGTGCTTCTGTTCTTTTCAGTTCTATGTGATTTTCTTCAGTTTTGTCTTTAATATATTCTTTCTATTTTGATCTTCTTTCAAGTTACAGATTCTTGGCAATCTTTAGTCCACCATACATTACCAGGATGACCGTGTGTTTTTTTTTTTTTTTTTTTGGGGTGAGGGTTGTTTGTTTTCTTTTTTTTTTTTTTTTTTTTTTTTTTTTTTTTTTGGGGGGGGGTGGGTGGGGATGGGATTTGCTTTGTTTTGTTTTGTTTTGGTATATTACTACGTTTTGGAATGGAAGTATTTGCAGCTAAAAATATCTTGTTGAATATTGAATACAAAGTGATCGTATCCTGTCCATTCCCACAAATATTCTCTACATTTATGCCCGAAAGAAGCGTTTTTGATTTATTCCAGTTGGTAACTTTAAAATTATAACGTAGGTATTTTGTCCTCTGGTAAGTTTTGGACGTCATGTTTTTCATTGGTCGTTATTATGATTGGTAGATGATCACTTTCGAGAGTAGCTTCGTAAGTTTGCCGTGTGCCAACAACAACTAACTGGGGAGAAGGCAAAGACGGGTCTACGGCACTTGGTCTGTTAGAAAGAATATCTGGAATTCGTTATACTTCTGTTATCGAGCATACACAATGCGGAGTCGATCGTATCTTCAACAAAATGGTTGACAGTAATGGAAGAACAACCTTTTCCCAAAAATAGAGAACGGGCATTAAAATCACCAGCAATAAGCCATTTTTCATTAGTGTTTTCTGTAGCATGTAACCACTCCGTGTTTTTGTCATTCGGCCCTTTAGGCAGATACACAGACACAACATTGAGAATGATGTTGTTATCAACTTTAACTCTGGCCGGCCGAGCATGAATAGGAATATGGCAGATCTGATGGTGCAGGTGATGGACGTTGGGAATATTCAGTGCCTTCTTTGATATAATTAGCAGCGTTGATTTTTTTTTCTTTTCAGTCTGAAACTCGATTGTGTACAGGTGGATAAGAAATATGGGATAATCTCGGTAATTTCGATTTGCACACGTTTAGTGATTGCAAAATAAAAATATGGTAGGCTACTCATGGTTTGTCAGGTGTTGAATCAACAGTGATTCATTTGTCAGCACCAATTTGGCATTCCCTTGTAAAATCTTGACAGATTTATCAGGCATGCAAGTATATCACTAATACAACAATACTAGTTCAACTAGTTGGGGAAAAAACAGAAGTAGGCCTAACGAAAAACTCCTTAAAAAGAAAATGGAAACAACACAAAAAAATCGGCGTATTCTCTCTTAAGGTACAGCCAAGAGAGAGATGGAGAGAGGGTGTGTTGTAGTTTTTAAATAAGTCTTCAAGATAGGCCTAGCGTTAACTATGGTTTTGTTAGCTTGTGAATCAGTCAAACTCGATTAAACCAAATCTACACATGAATCTGTGTACATATCCCATTACGCTATAATTAGATCTACCGCCAGTCTCTCAGGGCGTCATAATAGTTCAACCATGCGTCTCTGTCTTAAAGAAAAGGTCGATCCAGGTGTCTTGGGTAGGATAAAAAAAAAAAAACCTTGGGAGGATGTGGAATGGTGTGCCTCCTTGTCTTCTTCGGTTTCATCCAAAATATCCGCCAGAAATATCTCCCAAAGTCGCCGGATCTTTTTACGGAGGAGACAGCTGTTTAAGTGTTGGTCTTAAATGTTTGTTAGTAAAAAGCTTTCCTCGATACGATTTCAAAGCCGTAAGACAGACTGACTGTCGTCCCGTTCGCTCCATTCAGGACGGAGTCATGCAAAAAACATGACCAGAGGAACGTCTTCTGTTTCTTTCTTTTTCTTTTTCTCCCTTCCACTTAGTTGCAGTTTGGCGTTATTTTTTTTTCCTTTTGCGTCATTGACTAGAGACTCATAATTATGTTCTTTTATTTTGTTTTCCTATAATTTCTTTTTCAGTTTTGAATTTCTGCTCCATCAACCCTGCAGCTGTTGTTGGTGATGATTTGGGGGTACGGTCTGATGGAGAGGGTCTTGTAGGTTCATGTTTAATGTATAATTCCACTGAGCTGTCGATGAGATAACTAACCTCAACAAGACGGTTCAAAAGAGAAATATACCCCATAGCATCTGTCGAGGGAAGTCTAGGCAAACGTGCCAACTCATTAATATTTTACGTTTAGATGCCAATTCGCATACCGGCAGGTACCTCTCATCAAAGAGCCACGTCTTCTGACCACGTTCATAACACCATTTGGACAGTTTTGCATGAATCGTCTTCCCTTTGGCATCTGTTCTGCAAGTGAAGTCTTTCAACGAATGATGGGAGAATTATTGGGAAATGTTGACGGCATTGTTTGTCATATGGGCGATTTTCTGATTCATGCACCTGACAGTGAGACGCATGACAGGACCACACGTCAAGTTCCACAAAAACTTCAAGATGCAGGTCTCGCCCTCAACAGTAAATGTGAACTTTCCTGGTCACTTCATCGATGGTACAGGTGCACATGTGGATCCTGATAAGGTTGCAGCCATTGCTGATTTCCCACCACCCCAGAACATCACTGAGCTTTCACCCTTGCCGGCTATGACAAATCACTTGGCAAAGATCATGCCGAATTCGGCAAAAAAAATCACGGCACCTCTCCGTCAACTACCGAAAAAAGATATGACTTGGATCTGGGAGAGTGAGCAAAAGACGGCTTTCTAGAAAACAAAAGACTTGCTTTTTGAGCCTCCTGTGCCAGCCCACTACTCTCCTAAAAGGAAAACAATTGCAGCAGCTGACGCACCTATGGCAGGCGCAGTCCTGTTACAAATCCTAGATGACGGCACGCACAGACCTATCAGTTTCATCTCCAGGTCTTAGAGGCAGAATCCAAGTATACTGTTAATGAAAAAGAAGCACTGGCGGCAACACGGGCTGTTGAAGGTTTCATCGGGTACATTCTTGGTATGGAATCCACGTTAGAAACGGACCACAAACCACGGGTTCCACTCTTCAGCAGCGAGGACATTGCGAAAATGCCTCCCCGCATATAAACTAAACTACGCCATCTGCGCTACAACCCCACAGTCGTCCACGTTACTGGCAAACATCAGATAACAGCTGACGCACTTTCCAGAGCTCCAAACAAAGGTCCTGTGGACAGTGACATTGAACTCCTCAATAGTGTCACAACATTTGCCAGACAAGCTGTGGAAGTCCGTCCTGCGTCGTCATCAAAAATGGAAGAAATCAAGAATACGCAAAAAAGGACGAAATCACAGCACAAGTCAGAACAAATTGCACTGAAGGATGGCCAGGATATATGCTACTGAAACTGTTCTACACAAACAAAGAACATTTTTCCATTGTAGATGACTTACTGCTTTATGACACGAGAATAGTCATTCCCAAAGATCTACGGCTGGACACACTGAACAGACACCACGACGGTCATCTGGGAATAACAAAATGCCGAGTCTTGGCAACATCATTGGTCTAGTGGCCCAGTATCTCCAAGCCAAACTTTGGAGATGGTGAACAAATGTCATGTATGTCGCAAGTTTCGTCCAGACGTGAAAGTGCCTCTTATGCCATGTGCCATACCAGAACGTCCTTGTCAAGAGTAGGGATCGGTCTCTTCGATTTGAAGACCAGAGAATGTGCTGTGGCTGTGGACTATCTTTCATGATGGGCAGAGATTCGGATTCTTCATGGTGAGTCAGCAACTGCGACAATCTGTGCCATGAAAAGCATTTTCGCCACATCCCAGACATTGTTGTCTCTGACAACGGC
>CM065730.1:15494903-15514903 GCA_033310375.1 Conus canariensis | reverse complement strand
GTTTATGTTCTTCCATAAACTGTGATTTAAGAAACCTTCCTGTGCTGTTGGTTTAATGTCATAAACAGTTTGTATTCTTCCGTTAACTGTTGTCTTAGAAGCCTTGTGCTGTTGGTTTGGTATCATGCGCGGTGTACATTCACCCGTATCTTGCAAGCTAAGAAAGCTCATGTCTGCAGAGTCATTAAAGAGAGGTTCTGTTCCAAGTTTGTGATTTAAAAACTGACCATCTCATGAACAGCATTTGAAAGTAGGTCTTTTGACCCGAGTTACTCCCCATACTGGATGTTCATTCAGTAAGTCCGAACATCTGTTTCAGGTATGGATGTGAACATGGCGCTGAAAGGTTTGATGACGTTGTGCAATATGCTGGACATGGCCGCCTGTGCGCAGACCGAGTATGACGTCATGAGCGCCATGGTGATGAAAGCCCGGCACACGGAGAACACGTCCAGGAGTTACCTCAACAAGGGGCTGGCGCAGACCCTCTTCTCCTCCGCCTACTCCTGACCTCTCACCCTGGGCTCAGCCAGAGAGGCGGTGGACGAGGCGTAACCGCATCAGATGTTTCTGTGTGTGTGTGTCCTTAACGCTGGCGGCATTTCTGCCGCCTCAGAGGCAGAACCTTTACTCTGGGAGCAAAATGACGGACAGACAGGCTGTTGAAGAATCTGCAAATAGTGGAAACATTATGGACATGCTATGAGAAAATGTGGGCACAGGAGGCAACAGGATGGATATGTTATGAAGGGGAAAACCTACACTTGGGCAAAAGGATGAACGGTTGTGGAAAGATGTGTACACTGGGGTAGAATGATGAAGAGGATACTGGAAGATTTTAACACCGGGACAAAATGATGAAGAGGATATGGGAAGATTTTAATACTGGGTCAAAACGTTGGAAAGAGTATGTGAAGATCTGAACTCTTGCGAAAAAAAAAAATGATGGAACGGATGTGAGATGATTTTGAACACTGGTGCAAAATGACGGGGGGGAAATACGGAGAAAAGATTCGGATGGATTTGAACCTGGTGCGAAATGACGGAAAGATTCAGGAGGATTTGAATACTGGTTCAAAATGACGGAAAGATTCAGGAGGATTTGAATACTGGTTCAAAATGACGGAAAAGATTCAGGAGGATTTGAATACTGGTTCAAAATGGCGGAAAAGATTCAGGAGGATTTGAATACTGGTTCAAAATGACGGAAAAGATTCAGGAGGATTTGAATACTGGTTCAAAATGACGGAAAAGATTCAGGAGGATTTGAATACTGGTTCAAAATGACGGAAAAGATTCAGGAGGATTTGAATACTGGTTCAAAATGACGGAAAAGATTCAGGAGGATTTGAACACTGGTGCAGAATGACGGAAAAGATTCACGTGGATTTGAAAACTGACGCAAAATGAAAGGAAGGATATAGGAAGATTTGATCACCGGCGCAGAATTACGGAAGTGGTACAGAAAGGTATGAACACAGGGTAAAATGATGGAAAGAATACAGAAGAATTTGAACACAGGGTCAAAATAATGTAAAGGGTTTCGAAAATGTCTTTGCATTGGCTGAAGCGGGCGGAAAGCTCCTGACGGGTGTGCACATTGGGGCCAAGTGACGGATAGGTCACGGGACTGTGTGGACGTTCCCAGTCTGTCGTCACGATCCGGGAGACGTGTGGTGTTTTCTCACAAAGACCGTTGACCCTTCAAGCCGTCCTCTATAGCTCAAACATGTCGTCTGACCCACTGTCGGCGATACGATGATGGTGGTCAGCGGAACAGGCTGAGTACAGAAGATTGCTACTGTCGGTAGGTTTACTGTTCTTTTTGTTTTTCTTCACATAAAAAGGGTACTTCTTGGAAATAAAAACAGACCACAAGTGCTAAAAAGATAGACCACAACTATAAATTTCGTGGGGTGTTAGCAGTTCTCTTTGTGCTTCAGTGCAGTGTTAGGGAAAATTTGTCAGTCTGACTGATTTGGGAACTGTTGGTCCGTTGGACAAAAACCAGTTCATTGTGAGCCAGCTGCCACGAAGCAGACATGCACAGTTCTGTGAATAACGATGGGCATTATTGCCTTCCAATGAACGGCTGCTTCTGTCAACCGTGCATCATGCACGTGCACTGCGGTCATCATCACTTATTTGATGGAAGGAGTTTATGGTTTGCCGTCGGTGCAAAAAGCAAGATAATTGCTAATATCATATAAAATTACACCTGTGGGCTACACTTTCTTTGTGTGTGTGTGATGAACATTACTCTTGTTGGCTTGCTATCGATCGGGGCAAAAAGCAAGTTAATTGCTAACATCAAAAGAAAATTACACTCTTGATCTTTTTTTTTTTTGTAATGAAAGTTCCTTTTTTTTCGTGAACACAGCTAATCTTCTGACTCAACAAGTTTACCATCGATGAGAAATTTGGCGGTTTGCCCTAGAGTGTGTGGGCCTTGCACATTCCTTTCCCCAGTTGTATATCTGACAAACAAGCTTTATCAGGCCTGTCGCTGATGTTTGTGTGTAAATCCGGTGGACGAACTATCCCACCTTGTCGATGTTTTGTCTTAAAAACTGCTGGGCAGGCTTTGTACACGCTGAACGGACCTCTCGGTGTTGTCTCATCTAGTTGACGAATACGGCTGGTGTCTTGTAAACAGTCAAGGACAGAGATTTTACGAATACGGATACGGTTTTCTAAATGAGCTAAGGATAGAGTTATTTTCCTTGGCAGCCATTACCCGCATGGTGAAGGACATTTTGCCGTTGAAGGCTTTTTGTGTTCGGGGTCGTCTTCTTCATCTTTTTTCTCTTTTTTTCGAGCCAGTCTTCAGCTGTTTGGCGCCCACCTGAAAAGCCTTGAACAGATTCGACGTCCCCGAAAATAGCCTCGGGCAATTTTATTGGAATGAAAATGTCGGTCATTCCAGCCTTTGAGCTTTGTGTGCTTTGTCTCCCCTTGTCCTGCTCCCCTCCCTCCGTCTCCTTGTCTCTCTCCATCGTCTGCTTCTCGGATTCTCAGAAGCTGGCTGGTTTTGAGGGTTTGTGTCAGACCGTCCCACGGTGCTACCTCTCAAATTCATCCTCAGTGCAAATCCTCAACAGTTGTTCTCAGTATTCTCCTCAAAGTAATGCTTCGGTGCTCGATGCAGCGAGGCATTGTGTACATCAATCCTGTCTCTGTTATCCGCCTTATGTGATGGTTCGTCGGTGTCGTCATCTTCAACTATTCTGTCTTCAATACGCCCGCCCTCAGTACCCATTTCCCTGCTTCCATACCTCAGTAATTATCCTCAACCCCCGCCCTCAATAGCCATTTCCCTGCTTCCATACCTCGGTAGGCTGAATTGTCCTCAGTGCGCGGCCTCAAACTGTTCAGTGTCGATCCTCGCCGTCAGCTGAGACTGTCCTAAGTGTAGCCGTCAAGGATCAGTTACTACGTGTGTGCACACGCATACTGTCTCTCTCTCTCTCTCTCTCTCTCTCTCTCTCTCTCTCTCTCTCTCTCTCTCTCTCTCTCTTTCACACACACACACACACACACACACACACACACACACACACACACACACACACACATGCGCGGGCACACATACTCACACACACATACACACACACACACGCGCGGACACACACACACACACACGCGCGCGCGCGCGCGCACGCACGCACGCACGCACACACACACAACACACACACACACCACATGCGCGGGCACACATACTCACACACACACACACATACACACACACATACACATGCGCGGGCACACACACACACACACACACACACACACACACACACACACACACACACACACACACACACACACACGCACGCACACGCACACACACACAGAGAAACACATGCGCGGGCACACATACTCACACACGTATACACACACACACATGCGCGGGCACACACACACACACACACACACACACACACACACACACACACACACACACACATACACACACACGCCACACACACACACACACACACACACACACACACACACACATGCGCGCGCATGTACTCACGAACGCAAACTCATACACACATAGGCTACGTAAAATACTATCTTTCATGTTTGTGTGTTGCCAGGTCTTCACTTTCCTTCGTCTTACCGCTGACACATTCCGACGGGGCTTGCACATTGTGCATCTGTGTATGTATGTTGCAGTGTTGGGGAAGGGACGGTGGGAGCAAGTGAGGGGGGGATGGGAGATGAGAGAGAAGTGATGGAGGTGGTCGTGTTTGTTGTGTTGGGGTTGTTTTTCCATACGTGTTGTTGTGTCCTTGCCTGTGTTTGTTCATTTCACTCCGCTGACTCAGAGTTTGACACACTCAGTGTGTGTGTGTGTGTGTGCGAGCGCGCGCGCGCGCGCGCGTCCGTGGGTGCAGGTGGGGAATCAGATTCAAAACAGTTTTACCGTAAAAGTCACAAACATTTACTTCACACAACACATTATACAGTATAAACCGCAGCTGTTTGAAGAATGCGTGGTTCATAGACATCTATTTCCACTTCATCTTTGCTCACAATAGTATATACACTTCATTAGTCTATGTGTAAGTGTGTTTTTGTGTGCATGTGCGCATTTTTGCGAGTGATGTGTTTGTGTGTGTGTGTGGGAGGGGGGGGGGGCGTGCGTGTGTGCTTGCATATGTTCTATGCCTTCGTTATCTGAGCAATTTTCCACTCTGAGTTCAGAGAATGGTCGTCTTCAAACATTGAATGCCAATAATAAAACTGACCGTTTCCGTCTGAGCTCAGTATACCGGTTGTAGCCTTCATATATATTGCTCCATGTTTAAATATCCGTCGTTCTTTGCGGACACAAAGCCGCCCATGCTTTCACTATAATCATCATAACTGTTGGTTTCTATTTTACTTCCACCAAATGTCATCACTTTGTGTAGAAAGAAAGGTCAGTTCACGCTGCCCGAATTTCAGTGAAAAACAGAGAGACAACAAGCAGTCGTTTTGACAAGATTCTGCTGAGTGTTACTGCAGTGGAGGTAAGGTCAATTCGCCGCCATCCCCCACCCCCACCCCCTTACCCTCCTCAGCATTTCTCTCTACCACCATCGCATGCTTTCTTTTTTCTTTGCGTGGCCTTGGACAAGATCTCTTTTACTTGGTCGAGATGGAGCATCTTGAGACGTTGATGTGGCATTGAATGTTTAGGTTGTGCCTCCGACGTGGGGACAAAACGCACCGTTGACTTTCAACACAGTCGACACTGGGAGTCGGATGGCACATCGCACTGATGAGATGCTGCGCTTACTGTTTTGCGTTTACGCTGATTTTCTGGAATCGAACTAACCATTACGGAGCCCACAGAAAAGGGAAGAAAAAGCGCGTACTGTTCAAAAGCGCGTGCAGTAAAGCGTGCGCCCTGGGTTTAAACATCAGAAAGCGCGCCTTTCATCTAGAAAGTGCTTTTTTTTGTTATTAAAAAAAAGAAAACTTTGCAAGCTCATAAACGATATTTTGATATCCAAAATCAGAAAATGCCCTTTTTTCCCTAGTTGTTGTGTTTTTCCGACCAGTCGATCCTTTTTATTGTTGTAGTCGTTGCGTGGACTAGAATGTAGCCCAGTAGTGACAGGCCTAGAATAGTCCGGGAACAGCGAGTGTCAACGCTGCAGTCTGTGTGACAGACTGACTGGTAAACACTGTCGCTCATTCCTGGCTTTCAAACATCATTTCTCTTCTTTGGGTTTTCTGTCCGTACAAAATGAAAACGAAATTACCTAGAAAAACGTCTTTAGTTCTGTGAATAAACACGCAAACACGCAAAATAAGCACGCAAATAAGCAATAAGCACGCAAAATAAGCACGCTAAATAAGCACGCAAGTTGCGCCCCCACCTCCACCACCACCCCCTTTTTGTGTTTTGCTTTGTTTGGATGGTGGTTGTTGTTGTCTGTGTTTTGTTGTTGTTGTTTTAACAAATCCACCTTTGATATTTGACAGAAAGAAGCTCTCTTTCGAAGGGAACTTACCTATGGGAGTTTTGAATAGGGCCATCTCTGATGAATGACTTCCCTTGATGATGTAGCATACACAGTTTGGCTGACTGCCCGAAGTTGCGGTTCTCTGAAGCCCCTCTGCACTGAGAAGGATGGCGAGTGGCAAGCCCGTCCACACCCCATGTCCGTCTACCTGTGTGTTCTGTCTGTCTCTTTCTTCCCTTCTGGCACTGCATCCTGCATGGTGGTCAGCACCAAGCCGGTGGTTCTGAATCGTGCCCAGACAATTTCGTCTTTCTCCTTTGGACAGTAGTGTAGAGGTCGTCATCGGTCTGCATAGACTTCAACAACAGGTCTGATTCTGTTGCAGACTTCTTCTTTTAGAATGAGTTTCACAATCCTCGCGGATCTCTCTCTCTCTCTCTCTCTCTCTCTCTCTCTCTCTCTCTCTCTCTCTCTCTCTCTCTCTCTCTCTCAGCTTTGTTCTTCTTTATTATTTAACACAGTTATCCCGAATACTTACCCCAACTTAGCCTCCTTCAGGAGATGTCCAAGCCATTGTTTTACAAGAGGTACGCAAACTTGAAGACACTCACCTCACCAGTGGACAGTCAGGGGGACAGAGTTTGTGTGTGTGTGTGTGTGTGTGTGTGTGTGTGTGGCGCGCGCGCGCGCGTGTTTTACAAGAGGTACGCAGACTTGAAGACATTCACCTCACCAATGGACAGTTAGGTGGTGTGTGTGCGCGCGCGCGCGCACGCGCGCATGTGTGTGTCTTACAAGAAGTACGCAAACTTGAAGACATTCACCTCACCCATAGACAGCTAGGTGGACAGAGTTTGCGTGTGTGTGTGTGTGTGTGTGTGTGTGTGTGTGTGTGTGTGTGTGTGTGTGTGTGTTTTACAAGAGGTATGCAAACTTGAAGACATTGACCTCACTAATGGACAGTTAGGTGGACAGTGTGTGTGTGTGTGTGCGCGCGCGCGCGCGCGTGTGTGTTTGTGTGTGTGTGTCTGTGTGTGTTCATCCTAAACAGGAGGGTTTTCTGTCCTTCCTGTCGTCTCATTTTTTCAGTTTTGGGATCACAACATGCTCCAGATCGATTTCATCGCTTGAAACTTACTGAGAGAAAGTTATCTGGAAAATATAAAACTGCCTCAAAAAAAAAAGAAAAAAAAAAGGAAGAAGAAGAAAGTACAAGAAAATAAGAGATAGAAATCGTCTTTTTATGGCAACTGTTTTCATCATCTTGTTATACTATCTGATGTATACTAGAACTCTTCACTTCTTGAAATACTATAGCACAGTAAACTCATTAATCCCGTAGATACTATGTACCCCCCCCCCTCCCCTCCCGTCACTACTCCCATTCTCCAGCCAAGGCTTGAACCCCCCAATGCTCTTTCATTGACAATAGATGCGCTAACCAAGAGGTGGGTTGATCCAGTCCGAAAAGCATTTCCAATGAAATCAGCGTGTCTTCATGATAGCGGGATCCATTGTCACGCTGTTACATTCCAGTCACACTGCTGTACATATCTACCAACCCTGTCAGTCCATTACGCATTGTATGCGTGGTAATGCGTTGTGTGCTTTACGTCTGTCCCCTCTGTCCGCTGTTGTTTTAGTGTGACGCACATTCAGCTGTGTATGTATGCTGTCGAAAGTCATTTTCTGATTGCGTCAGCGCACGCGCTGACACTTCCCGCCGCCCCAAAGCTCCACACACATCTCCGTTACTGCGGGGATTGAGGCCTGGGGCAGAGGCAGTGGGAGGGAGGGAGGGGTGTCTTTCAGTATGAATTGTACCCATCACCGTCAGGAAATTCTTTGCCGGGATTTCCTCTTTTCTTTTACTCTCTTGACCGTGCCTTTTTTGTTGTTTTTTTTTTTTTTTATCGTCGTCCGTTGTTTGGTGTGACCCGTTCCTCTGGTGTTGTTCCAGGCAATATTAACACCTTTTTTTGTACAGTTTGTGACATGTCACCTTTTTCTGTTGGAAGGAGACGACTACGTAGTGATCCTGTGCACTCTGAGCAGAGTGAATGCTCTTCTGCTGTGCCTGTTCCTCCATTGAGTGATAGGGGAGGAAGGAGAGACAGAGGGAGAGAGGGAAAGAGAGAGAGAGAGAGAGAGAGGATGGAGGGAAAGGGAGGGCGAGAGAGAGAGGGGGGGTGGTGAGACAGAGGCGTAGGGGAGAGAGAGAGAGCGCGCGAGGGAGAGAAAGGGAGAGGGAGACAGAGAAGGGGTGGAGAAGACATAAAGAGAGAGAGGGGAGGGGGGGGGGAGGATCTTAGTGAGAGGAAAGGTAGATAGATGGGGGTGAGGGAGACAGAGGGGTAGAGAAAGAGGGAGAGGAGGGGGGTGAGCGAGCGAGAGAGAGGTAGGTGCGTGTCTGTTGTTTTCATGGTGGGACTTTTTTCACGGGGAGTCGGACAACCAAATGGCCCTGTGTGTGTGTGTGTTGTGAGGAGAGAGAGAGAGAGAGATGAGGTGTGCACATTCCCACGCCTATGTTTAGGCCTATGTCTTTCTTTCGTAATAGCGTTTTTTTTACTCCATTATAGTAAGACAACAGGTCTATCACAGTTTGAAGGAGTAGCTTAGATTCTCCTTTTTTTCAGTGTTTAACCAATAGAACAATCCAGAGTCAAATTCAGGGTCACAAAAATTTGTGTAAGTAGGAGCGACTGTGACTGATCTCATATACTGGCCTGGATGGAATGGGTTTGAGTTTTGTTTTGTTTTGTTTTGTAATGTATTGTTTATCAGCTTTTAAACAGTGCTTTGTCGGTTGTTTCATGATAACTGTCAGTTATCTTTGCTATTGTTGCTCATCTCCTCGTTATCAGTGGTCCTGCACAATCTAGACCAGAGATTCCACCATATTTGTTTGTGTGTTTGTTTGTTTTCAAAATCATAAGGGGCCTTCTGTAAATGTAAGTTTCAGAGTCTCAGCTAGCTGGCTCAGAAACTTTGAAATGTATCACTAATGCTGTAGAACTGAACATGTAAGTGAGGGCAATAGTAGTTGGAGTAGTAGAGGGAAAATATTTGTAGTAATCGCAGGAGACATAGAAGCAGTAGTAGTTGTAGCAGAATAGTAGAAGTGATAGCGGTAGGAATGGGTGCTATGGTAGCAACAGTAGCTTAGACAACTCCGTATGTCGGAAGTGGCTTTCTATTCACATTTATGACTGTCGTTTTATATAACAATACTTATAGTATGAACATTTTACTTATGTTATGAATATTTTGATCTGGATGTATTTCATTCCTGTCAAGATGCTGAGGGAAATAATTCATTCCATTCTGAGGGATGCCACAAGCGGACGTCAATTGTTGTGTATACATTTTATTCATATGGTGGTACTAGGGGAGACGATTTAGTCGGTCTTCATAATCATGCCAGCAATGATGATTTCTCCACCGGATGTTCTTCCGAGTTGTGCCAGCAAGCAGCACAGCAAGCTGTTTGATGCGTTTTGACGCTCCAATACTAAACAACAAAGTTCGTAAAAATAGCGCTCTGGAGGGGAAGAGGGGAAAAGAGGGTGGGGTAACAAGGGAGATAATTAGCCGCAACATTCACTTTATCCATAGAATTGGAAATGCATCGGGTTTTCTTATACAGGCTAGGTTGTTTTTTTTTCTCTCTACATGACAGCAATCGAACCCCTGCAAGCGTTTGCACAAGTTAGCCCCACTGAAAACGCTATATTAAACAGAATCCATCGATGATTTGGCTTTTAAAAGATGTTAAAGTCACTGAGAAGAATAATTTCCTTGTCAGTAAGTGTTAGGTCTTCGGCGTGTCAGTAAATCTGTTGACTGTCAATTTGTTTGGCGGGGTTTCTATGAATTAATGATGGTTTGTATCTTTTCAGATGAAGCTCAACCCATAACCTTTCTGCGTGGTGTTTTTCAGGCAATGTAATATGTTTATATGTGACAGTCTGACTTATATATATATAGGATTAAGCCAGTTTGTTTGGGTACAATGGGTTCGAGTCTCGCGGTGTTGGAATGGACACGTCACATCTGCATCAGATATAATTTTCGATAAACGTGATTCAGCACAGCAAAAATTCGTGAAACTGTCGGCCAGAATACAAAAGAAGATAACTAATCTAATTTGTTGAGAACACGGTTAATTTTTTTTTAACTACACGGAGAAAAAAAAAAGGCTACGCATTTGCCGTGGGCATTGCGACTGAATGGTGATAGTGACTGATCAAACACACGTTGCAGCTTCAAGGACAACTGTAGTATCTGGTTCAGCCAGCGTAAATGAAAACACGTGCAATATGTGCAACTAAAGCAATGAATCTTGAAAGGAATGCACGAAAAGGAAGACAGCACTGTACAGCAAACTGGGCAGCAGGGATGCCAGACACAGATGAACAAAATATTTAAATGAAGATCAAATTATCAAATAGCGAATCGTTAAGATGCAATCCCAGTAACTATCATAAAATAAGCCATTGTGCAATAAGACACATACAATTGAACAGGAAAGAATAACACAGAGGTTGTTATCAAATATTCTGAAATGTGTACAAAACTAACCAGTACATTTGGTTAATAAGCTAAAATATTTTTTGTAATCGAAAAGCTACGTTTAAATACAAGCGAGATCAAATAGCAGCTCAAGTTACAATTGCAAATATAGTGATTATGTCTATGAGTATGGCATACTGCAACACATACACATAATGTTCTCACCCGTGCATACCATTGCACGCACCAACATGACATGTTCTGCATGAAGGATAAAACCTGACTTATGTTAATGCATATGATGTAGCTCACTGTAAAAATCTGACGTAAGCATTAGTGTATCTTAAATGTCTGCTGCAGTTTAACATGCGAGAGTCATCATGTTTAATACGTAAAGATATTGATTCACTTATTTTGAGGATAACTGACTGTGCATTCGTATGTGTCTGATTCTGACGGTACACAGACAATCATTTGGTTCCCATTTACAAAATGCGGGGAATGGATTCCTCCACAGTTGGAGCAAACTGATCTCTATGAAGATGATTGAGGGTAAGCGGTGGTGATTGAGGATGCTGAGTGTGGGTTAATCAAGGGAGGATAGTGGTCCATGGACTGTTACAGAGGGAGGATAGTGGTCCATGGACTGTACGAGGAGGATAGTGGTCCATGACTGACAGAGGGAGGATAGTGGTCCATGGACTGTAAGAGGTGAGGATAGTGGTCCATGACGTAAGAGGAGGATAGTGGTCCATGGACTGTACAGAGGGAGGATAGTGGTCCATGGACTGTACAGAGGGAGGATAGTGGTCCATGGACCGTATAGAGGGAGGATAGTGGTCCATGGACCGTAAGAGGGAGGATAGTGGTCCATGGACGTATAGAGGGAGGATAGTGGTCCATGGACCGTATAGAGGGAGGATAGTGGTCCATGGACTGTAAGAGGGAGGATAGTGGTCCATGGACGTATAGAGGGAGGATAGTGGTCCATGGACCGTATAGAGGGAGGATAGTGGTCCATGGACTACAGAGGGAGGATAGTGGTCCATGGACCGTAAGAGGGAGGATAGTGGTCCATGGACCGTAAGAGGGAGGATAGTGGTCCATGGACTGTACAGAGGGAGGATAGTGGTCCATGGACTGTACAGAGGGAGGATAGTGGTCCATGGACTGTACAGAGGGAGGATAGTGGTCCATGGACTGTACAGAGGGAGGATAGTGGTCCATGGACTGTACAGAGGGAGGATAATGGTCCATGGACTGTACAGAGGGAGGATAGTGGTCCATGGACTGTACAGAGGGAGGATAGTGGTCCATGGACTGTACAGAGGGAGGATAGTGGTCCATGGGACTGTACAGAGGGAGGATAGTGGCCAGGACTGTACAGAGGGAGGAAGGGTCTATGATCAGGACCACGACCAGAGCTGTGTCGTCGCAGAGTGAACTGAAAGGAATATTCAGTGTTGGTGCCCATCGCCCTGTACCGCTTTAATTCATGAGGAAGGGCTGCACTGAAATCGTGTTGATAGCCTGCTTCATTATCAAAGTAGGCGTAGGGATCATGGGAATTGTGATTTTGTTATTGGGTGATTGTGTGCGTTGGTGGTTCTAGTATCATAGCCACCTGATTCAACCCAAGTTGTAGGCATACCATAAACGGGTGGTGCTCTAACATGATCAGGTCTACAGGCGCCTAACACTTGCCGGTGTGTACCTATGGCACGACTGATCATATTGCCATCTGGCTGCAGACCACCTGACGAACCGTGTTCTGTCCGGAAATATTTCTGGGATGGGAAGGTGTCTACGGGCCAATTAATTAAAGTGCGTTTGATATTGGCAGCCAGCTGAGCAGTCCGTTGAAGCTGGCATGAACAAAGTCTTGATACATAGCCAGCCTGGGAGCACAAGACGTAGCCACAAAAGAATCAGTGTTGTCAATAAAAGTTATACCATTGGAGCTGCAAATGATTTTAAGATTATGGTTCGAAGGAAGGATGGGATTGTTCAAATTATGCCTGCCATTGGCTGGTATAAGTGAACTGAATGCGAACTTTGCTAAAGGAGAAACCTGACAACATAATTGAACAATTCTCTCCCATAGTTCAATGGGAACCTGCCCCGAGGGATTGTTACTGGACCCTACATGTACAGCAAGCGCTTTGATTTTGTTTTTGGGTGATTGCTGTGAAAGCCAGCGCTCTAAATCCGGAGTGCACATACCAGGAGTGCAAAGTTCGTACACGCTGTAAGAGCGAGGAGCTAGTCTTTTAGGCTCCACGTGTTTTATGATCATGCCTAACACTTTCAGCCGGTCCATGATTGTCCTCAGTTGTAGTCTGCTCGCACAGTGTCAGGTCACTAAGAGGAGCAAGCCGATTTCTGACGGGGAGGCAGTAGTTGGTAGAAGAGAACTGATCCTCACAGCTGTGAGACTGCAGGGGGGATTCCTTTAGGTCAGTGAGCATCAGAATCAGCGCCAGAAACTTCCATGGGTCTGCTGCTTGGACACTCAGGCTGGGTGTCGATGTTTGGGGACCTCACAGTGGAGCTAGATGACGGACTGGTCACCTCAAGTGCCGTGTCACAGCTGTGGACCTTTGGGGCTGACTCTGACACTTTTGTGTTTCCCTATTAAAAGCCAGGACCTGACCGAGACGGTGGATAGTCAATTTCAGTGGTCGGAAAGCCTGTCTGTTCACGCCCGAAAGTTCCAGTCATTTCAGCTGCAGTTGGCGTGCATTCCAGAGCTGGTTCGCCGTTTTGAAACTGCGTGATGGTATTGACAACAGTGCTTTCAAATAATTATTTCATTTCAGTTCGTAGTTTTCCTGACTGAGATCGGAGAGTCTGGTTGCCATTCTTTAAAGATTCGATAGATGCTGTCGTCTGAGAATTTTACTTCCAGATCTTCTATTCTGGAAAATAACAGGTTTATTTTTAGTTATTTTTGCAGCTTTTAGTTCATTTAATAACAGTCTTGTATCCTCAATGACTGATACAAGCCAGTCCTTCATCACTTGCTGCGAAGTAATCAAATCATCCATAGTTCATTTTAGTTCCATGAATTTCAGTTTATATCTAGTTACCTGGATCGGCGAGACTTTGAGGTGTTTGGGGGTGGCCCAGAGGGTTTGTCCGAAAAAAATTTTTGTTTCTCACTACGGGAGTGGTGACATCTGACGTCAGTTTGAGCTCAGTTGGGGATGGAGGTGCTTCTGTGGTGGAGGGAGGGGGGATGCAGGACAACGTTAGAGGGGGTGTAAACACAGAATAGAATGTCTTGGCTCTCATTGGCTAAAGCAGGCTCTGGGATAGTCGGAATAGAACGATGATCACTGGATGTTCCGATGACGGACTGATTGCGCAGGCGTGGTTCACACTCCTCATCTGTTTCTGCTGCTGGCACGGCGTGTGGCTCAACCATGGGTGTTGTCAGGGATAAAGGGCCTAGAGGCCTGATGAAGGTCAGTGGTACTTGAAGTAGTGTTGAAGTGAAACCATTGATGTCCCTGTCGTTGAGGAACGTTGACATGGGTCCTTAAATCCCTCGCACTCCTCCATGTCCCAGTGACAGCAGTCTCTCTCCTGACAGAGAAGACAACCGGACTTCTAGGACGTCTTGAAGTAGAGGGTAACGGTGATTCTCTTCGACGGTGTCCAGAACAGGCATGTGGTCGTTTTCGCCAGCTCAGGTAGGAAGGAGGTCAGCAATCGACTGTAAAGCTAGGAATGGCAGGATATCATCATTTTGGTTAGAGTCAGTCACATGAACATTATCAGCACAGTCTCAGATGGCAGACTAGCGGAAGAAAAGTGCATTCCGCCACAGAATCAATTCACGTTCTTCGCACCAGAAACGTGTTTGAATCTTATCAGCAGTGTGTCCCAATTTCTTATTGATCAAAGGGTGATTTGCTTCCTGCGACTGTGATATACATATATTCCGTTGTTGTTCAGTCATTGTTGAACAAATTTCCATTGTTGTTCAGTCATTGTTGAACAAATTTAAAAAGCTGAATCATTCTACACATTCGTGCATGGGTTAGCGGTGCCGTTCTCAGGGCATTCACGCACCCACAGTCCTCATCCAGGTGAGAACGCCATCCAAGTGTGGGGAATGCACGTGCAAGTGACCTTTCTTACATGGAGCTAGAAGGTAGAACTGTGCTCCATTTTGCTGTCTACCTTAAAAAAAAATTTTTTCTTCTTTTTTTTTTTGTAACTACCACAGTGTCATTTGCGATCGATGATAAACAGTAATGTAACTGGATTTACTGGTCACATACTTTTTTTTTGTGCAAGGAATCACCACAATACACAATCGATACATGCAGAAAACTTCACATGTGCAAAGTGTTCAAAAAACGTGACCAACCAGGCCGACAGAGACACAAGAGAGAAAGAGAGAGAGACAGAGGAGAGAGAGAGACAGAGAGAAGGGGTGGGGGTGGATAAGGGGGTGGCAACATCGACGGTTCTTTCTTTCTCTACATCAGCACTGTGGCATTTCTACGGTGTTCCCGACCCTTCCTCCCACTTTGATCTCCCCGTCAATGCGTCCGCGTGCAGTGTCCAGGTCAGTATTACATTATGAGGACTGATAATGGTTGATGAGTCATATTCAAGATAGACCACTCCGTTTGTACTGCAGTGGATAGAGATGTGGTTTTGAATTTTTGTGTGTATCAGTGTGTGTGTGTGTTCGGGAGGGGGGGGGGTGGGAAGGAAGGCGGGGGGGGAAGAGGGCTTGAAAGGGAGGGTGGTTGTGGTGGTATGGTGCTGGGCTCGAAAGCTCACTGTACGCTCTTGAGGAGGAGGAGTGTGTGTGTGTGTGTGTGTGTGTGCGCGCGCGTGCGCGCGTGTGTGCTGTAAATCGGCTAGGAGAGTATACTTGTGGGACGGAAGGGGGTGCTCACTGCACAGTGATGAGAAAGGGAAGGGGTGAGCGAGCGAGAGAGAGAGTTACACACTTGTTTATGCTTCAGTTCCAAATGCCTTTGTTGAAATAACAAACTGCCAGACTTTACCGTTGTCGTCCTTTTCTATATTCTCTACACGATATTCTTGGGTAATTTTCCTCCTAATTTTTGTCTCGTACAGCATTTTTTCCTTATTATGCGGATGAATATATTTTCACCCTTGGTATATCCACTGGCATTGTTCAACATTACATGTTTCGATGGGCCCATAATTTGACTTCGGTTTTTGTGGTGTTTCAAACTGTTGAATAATTTTGTTGTGTTTGTGTTACATGGGAAATGGCCGATGTAATAAAGTACCGCTGTTGTCTTTGTTTTCTCTTTTTAGATGTTGGTGAATAAATTCGGCAAATCATTTTCGAGGGTTTTGTCTGCTGATATTTGTGCTGTCTGATTGTGTATATGTAAGACGTACATGTGTGTGTGTGTGTGTGTGTGTGTGTGTGTGTGTGTGTGTGTGTTGTGTGTGTGTGCACAAGCGCGCAAGCTCGTGTGTGTGTGTGTGTATGTGTTGTGTGTGTGTGTGTGTGTGTGTAAAGGCGAGCTGAGTTGTTCAAGGGTACAGATTTATTACTTCCTGAATACTCATGTAGTGCACATTAATATGTGTGCAATAGAGAGTATGTGGTTTGTGTGAATCTGTATGTGTGTGTATGTCCGTATATATGTGCATCTGTGTGTGCGAGTGCGTGTGTGTGCATGCGTTGGTGCGTATGTATACAGAAGGACTGGGTTAAGTAATTTCCTGAGCCTTACAAACTGTATAGTTATGACTACGAGTAAATACTTCAAACTGCACTAAAGCCAACAAATATATTTATGCCCATGCGCATTTGCATCCAGGCATGCATATGAATATCAACATTCATGCATATCAGATCTGAGCATCAAGAGATGAAGTGACCGCACATAGAGACTAACAGGAAGAGCAAGAAACATCACCAACCAAATACTGGAATAATCTATGTACACATACATGTGCAGATGCGTGCATGCGGGAGCATGCTCACACACGCCCACAGATCACACACATGCTTACACATGCACATCTGCACACACACATACACACACACACACACACACACACACACACACACACACACACACACACACACACAAGCACGCACGCACGCGCGCGCACTCACACACACATACACACACATGCACACACGCACATGTGCACACGCACCACATACACTGGCACACAGACATGGGCCCGTGCCCACACACCGATGCACACACACACGTGTACACTCGCCACACACACTCTACTATCATAATAATGGGCACAGCCAATGTTAGGCAGGTACCAAGGTCGAATCAGCGCCTTGAGCTAATGCGTAAGTCAGACATCTGTTGAGTCGTAGCTATGAGACCCTCTTCTTAAAGATTCTCTCATCTTAGTCATTAATTCATGTACATCTTTAAATCACGCACAGTGTGGTCTGGAAACTTAGCGGTTGTGGTATAGCATAAATGGACTAGTCCGCACGCAGTGACACCTTGATGAAACTGAAACAAAAGTCAGAATCAGTCTCTGTCAAAAAGACAAAGCAAATGCCATGTGTGCGTGTGCGTGTGTGTGTGTATGTGCGTGTGTGATGTCACCATTGCCAGTCACGAGAGAGAGAGAGAGAGAAGACAGACAGACAGACAGACAGACAGACAGAGAGACAGAGACGAGAACCATGTGAATGTACATGTATCAGCCCTTCAAATTCTGAGCTGATACGAAATCATGAAGTAAGATTGTGCTCCACCCTCGACAGCCAAAAACATCATCAGGCGCTGAGATCACACACACACACTCTTTTCAAAGTACCTTGTAGGTAAGTTGTTGTCACGGTGTATATACGGGATAAGGCGCGCGGGTGTGGGGAGGGAAGGGGAGGGGGCGGGATGAGGGGGAGGGGGGGGGTAGGGGGAAGCGCGGAAGGGGAGGGAACGGCACGTGCTTCTTTTTTTTTTTTTTCACAATGATTTGGTTTGGATTTTTTTTCTGATAGCCTACATCCTGCCAGTCAAAAGAATCAGCAGTGTATATGAAGAAACACTTAACCCACTTTCCAACTCATGAAGCCCACACATATGTTATAAACACACGTGACTATTTTTTTTAATAGATCATGCATTACATATTCTGAGGAATAATGATACAATGACCCTCAGACTTCATGTCACAGACCTCGTTCCCAGTAGGCTACTGTTGTGTGATTATGTACGCGCATGCGTGTGTGTGTGTGTGCGTGCGTACGTGCGCGCCTAAACACACGCGCGAGCACACACGAGCAAGTAAGCACGCGCACGCGCGCACGCTATATTGTGTGTGTGTGTGTGTGCGCGCGCGCTCGCGCGCGCGCGCCCGCGTGCGTGTGTGTGTGTGTCTTAAGTTACAAAATCTACGTATACCTTACATGCAGCTGCTGGCACTTTTTGCTTCATTCTAGAACGTCAAAGAGACCTCTGGAATCAGTGCGCGATTTGTGCAAGCGTCATTTGAGAACCAGACGTCACGTCAATCTTACCTGGTACTAAACGAAACACAAGCCACGTAGATCTGAACTGACAAATGGTAATCATGAGTGAAATGGAACAGATGTGAACAATGGAGCATAGCTTTTTCCTTCTCTTACTTAAGTATTCTTGATCTATTGTTATCACTAAAAAATAGAAGTAGTTCTAGTAGTTCTGATGGAAGTAGTATAGTCGTTTTTGTGGTAGTATTATTTCTCTCTCTCTCTCTCTCTCTCTCTCTCTCTCTCCTCTCCTCACTACACACACACACACACACACACACACACACACACACACACACGCACGCACGCACGCACGCACACACACACACACACACACACACAACACACACATCATCATCATCATCTCATCATCATCATCATCATCAAAATTATCATTATCATCAAAATTATCATCATCACCATCATCATCATCATCATCATCATCACTCACTAACTCACTCCACACCACTCACACACCTTGCTCACTCATTCGCCTGTTCACTCACTCACTCACTCCTTGATATCTTACTACTTCGTAAAGGGACGTCTGCAACTTCTACGGTGCACGTGTACCATAATTGTGTACTCCCGCGAGAGACCGAAGTACATCGTCAAGTGTTGACCATGGCGGACGCAAGAAAGAGCACGATAGAGGTCCGCTTTGAGAACAACGGTATTGCAGTAGTGTGCATGCGTCGAGGGGAGAACAGAATCAACAATGAATTTCTGCTGCAGTTCAACCAGTGTCTGGACATCATTGAACGGTACGAACCAGGCAGTATATCCGACCACAGCGTCTTTTGTCATTGTTGTTGTCGTTGTTGTCTGAATTGAACGGCTCAAGCGCAAACCTATCAGCTACTCTCTCTCTCTCTCTCTCTCTCTCTCTCTCTCTCTCTCTTTCTCTCTCTCTCTCTTCTCTCTCTCTCCTCTCTCTCTCTCTCTCTCTACCAACTGGTGTGATTCTCCATCCCTGTCTGTCAGTTTGTCTGTCTGTCTGTCTGTCTGTCTGTCTGTCTCTTCTCTCTCTCTCTCTCTCTCTCTCTCTCTCTCTCATATCAGCTGGTGGGATTCTCCATCCCTGTCTGTTTGTCTGTCAGTTTGTCTGTCTGTCAGTTTGTCTGTCTTGTCTGTCTGTCTGTCTGTCTGTCTCTCCTCTCTCTCTCTCTCTCTCTCTCTCTCTCTCTCATATCAGTTGGTGTGATTCTCCATCCCTGTCTGTCTGTCTGTCTGTCT
Source organism: Conus canariensis (assembly GCA_033310375.1). Classification (NCBI taxonomy): domain Eukaryota; kingdom Metazoa; phylum Mollusca; class Gastropoda; order Neogastropoda; family Conidae; genus Conus; species Conus canariensis. The sequence continues at coordinate 15,495,691 of CM065730.1, read as the reverse complement.
GTCTGTCTGTCTGTCTGTCTGTCCGTCGTCAGTCTGTCTGTCTGTCTGTCTGTCTGTCTGTCTGTCTGTCTCTCTCTCTCTCTCTCTCTCTCTCTCTCTCTCTCTCTCTCTCGTATCAGCTGGTGTGATTCTCCATCTCTGTCTGTCTGTCTGTCCGCTCCCCCCCCCCCCCACCCCCCCCACCCCTTTGCATTGAAAACCAACCGTAGCAATGACAGGCATATTAATCAATGAAAAGTAACATAGAAGTGGAACATGACCGCCGAGGTACAGTGGCCAGTGCTGTGAATTCCCGGCTGAGAGATCTTCGGTTCGATTCCCATTATGGCTATTATTTGTGAGATTTTTCATCGGCTTCAACCAGTATAGCAGGAGGAAAACACTGAAGGAAAAAAGAGGTTTGGGAGCGTTGTTTTCATAGGAGAAAAGCACTCTCCCTCCCAGGAAAATTACACAATAATTGGAAAATAAATACCTCCCAGAGAAAAACAAACACCAAACGACCAAACAAATGAATGAAACCTGCTGGTATTTCCGTGGCAGACAAATGAATAAGAATGTTGTTGCTGTGTGAGTATTCATCATGGTATACTTACTTCAAAGTGTTCTTTTTGTGTTAATATTCATCATTATATTTCAACGACAAACATAAACAACAATGTTGTTCCTCTGTGAGCGTTCATCATGGTATACTTCTGATGGACACGTCAATGTGTTCTTTCTGCCTTAATATTCATCATGATATTTCAACGACAAACAAACAACAATGTTTTTTCCTCTGTGAGCAT
>CM065730.1:15485012-15490012 GCA_033310375.1 Conus canariensis | reverse complement strand
AGACGATAAGTGGTTTCTCGTTCTTCGTTTTCACTGTCCTAAATGTTATTTGTTTCTGCCTGAAGAAGACCCAAAGAGGTCGAAATGCAGATGATGATGACAACGACAACGACGACGACGACGATGATGTTGGTGGTGGTGGTGGTGATGATGGCGATGATGATGATGATAATGATGATGATTACATTTTCGACATATTCATCATATCAGATGTTCTCTCTATGTTTTCATTCTATGAGTCCCTCGCTGTTGAGCATATCCCACCCTCTCCCCCTCTCCATGTTCGACTCCCTTCCCCTCCCCTCTGCCCGCTCCGTTTCACACAGATCAAAGTCAGCTAGCTTGTTAGTCCCCAGGGATCGTCTGGAGAACGGATGTCAACACTCCCTCGCCACGGGAAGTAACTCTGCGACGAACCATGCCCCACCCCCTCCTCCCCCTTCCTCTAACCCAGCTCATTCCCCAAAGACAGTATGATGAATGAGTGGAGAAGTCTATGGTATCCTGCTGGCTTCAGAATGATTGTTCTCACACTTATCATCAATAGCTGGTCTGCCACTGTGGTCATCATGCAACACCGAACGTCGCCGTACACCCTGAATGTAACCGATCGATCCAGTGGGGAGTCGGGCTCTGCAGGGTGCGGTTAGGGGTGGACTCTGCAGGGTGCGGTTAGGGGTGCGGTTAGGGGTGGACTCTGCAGGGTCTAGTGGGGAGTGGGACTCTGCGGGGAAGTGGGAAAAGGAGCCAGCCGGGAAGCGGTAGGGGAAAGAGCATGCGAACCAATCCTCTGCAACGGTGGTCACCCTCTCCCCACGTGAGTGACCGCATCCCAAAGAATAACGCTGTCAGCCCGAAAAGGAACGACATCCAACTTAAAACACAGCCGCCCAACCCGGGCCCAGTCATTCCGATCACCCCCCCCCCCCAATATATATATATATAAACTCATAAATTCCAAGTTAAGTAACCGAGCACCATTCCAGCAACTTACAGAGTAGCTTGGTGTTGTAATGACTGCAAGAAATATTCAATTATAAACAAAGCTTGCTCTTATGTCTTAGATTGAAGAAATAGGGGGAGATACGCATTCATATCTGCAGTGGTAGATAATTGTGCGTAACTATAACAGTACGTGCTTGAGTGGGTGAATGGGGAATAATAAATGCTTCTCAAAATGAATCTTCAGCAACTTTACAGTCTCCAAGAAGGAGACAATGTCCAATAGAAAGGAAACTCAATAACATGTAACTCCTGGTCAGATACCGATAGAAAGGAAACTCAATAACATGTAACTCCTGGTCAGATACCGATATTTCCAAACCTGATTGTTTCTCCTCAGTGACTGCGGAAAGTTGTAATTTGACTCCTCTGCCTTTTCGGATTTAAGAAGAATGCTATCCCAGAAAAAGGCTGGTGTGCAATACCGTAGTATGTTTGTTGAGTTTTCAAAAAACCAACCAAAGGTGCCACCTAAGAAGCAAAAGAAAATCATGAAAGAGCAAAACAAGCTACATTTTCTTGTGAAAAGTAAAAACTATAAAAAAGATAACCTCTTAAGACACAAGTGCTGAGGGCCAGTTCTTGGAATGAATCTGCAAGGGACTAAATTACAATAAACTAATAAATTCCAAGGTTAAGTAACCGAGCACCATTCTGTAAGTTGCTGGAATGGTGCATGTACTTTGCTTGACTCGATTATCATATGAGGACAGCCATTATCACTGCAAAAGTGTCTTTACGTGAAAATGGCTAACGTCGTATGGGAATAGCTAATTAGCTGTTTTAGCATGCTAATTAGCCATTCGAGATGAAAACATCTGTCGACACTCACAATATCTCTTCTCTCCAAGTGAATGGTCACTATGGAAGTTAGGGTTAGTACTATGCTCCCCAGCTTGTTGTCTCTCTGTGACGGACCATTTTTGTCTGGTCCCAAATTGTGCCTGGGGACAGTTTTCAGACGGCGCGAGTTTACCTGTTCACCTGTTTACCTGTTTACAGCTAGTCACCCTCTTTTTGTTCTCAGTCAGATGAGCGAGGATTTGCTTTGATCTCTGTCGATTTGCCGGCATAGTTTCTATCCCCACGGTGCCGATGAGAGACTCCTTGCTTGGTGTTGTTGGTAATCGGGTATGTGTGACTAGTTAAATGGAAGTTAGGGAGTTGGTTTTCCCTACAGGTGGTCGTGAGATTGCCAGTTTTTAGTGAAGGCCTAAAATATTTGACAGTAACCTTGATTGATCTTGTGATTGACAAAACTTGACGAGACATAGGGTGACTGTAGGAAGCTGTGGTTGATGAATGCATGAGTCGAGAGGTGGATGAGAATGGAGTGAGTGGGTAGAAGAGAGAATGTGTGTATTTATGTGTGATCGGGGAAAAGTGATCAAATCAAATCGATGTATTATTGGAAAAAAAAGCGATGTTTAACTTTCCCCCCAAGTTTAATGGTGTGAGTGTTGGTGAGCTCTGGAGGTGAGGAATGAAATCATTGTGTATAAATTATTGGCAAATGTATTCTGATCCCTGTTGTGGACACGTCAAGTGATGATAATGTGGAAAATAAAAACTTTTTTTTTTCTTGTAACAGTCGATCGTCACCGTGATAAAAAGGGACAAGTGGAAATCGTTCCTTTATCTGTAATAATTGTATTCTTGGCACGTTTAAAAGGGTTACGTGATGAAATCTTTGTTGTATTCTTCAATGTAATCACTCATGGTGCTAATCGATGAATTTTTCTATTGTAATGCACACATTGTATTGAAGCTTAGTAGACTATATTATGGGTAATTTCCCCAAACTCTTATGAATTGTATTATGTGAAGAGTGACTGCTAGTGACAAGACAATGACGGTAAATATGTAGGTAGCAGGCTCGGTAACCAATGTAGTTATACATTTATCCAGGTGACAGTGAGGCCCCTGAGTCCGGCTTGGCAGGAATTGATTGCCATTAGGCATGGGGTACAGCCCGCGCCCCAGCCGCAGTCTCCATCTTGCTGGCGTGGAGAGGTTGACCGCAAGGTCAGTAGTGTTATTTTGTTGTAAAGGGCCTAAGGATTCTCCGTCATGCTGGCGTGGCCGAGAAGTCGGTAGTCCGACGTATGTTGTATACCTGACCCGCAGTGGTTTTGAGGGTTTTTCTCTGTGTGGGTGTGCCCTATGGGACACCACTTGGGACTGTGTCCCTGTAGCGGCTCTGCTTGCCGTGAGAGTACCCTGGTTGGTACGATAGACTGTGACTTGGGCTCGGTGCAGCCAAGTGTGTGAACTGTGTCTGTTAGGACACTACAGACTGTGCCAGCGAGGTCTGTGCCAGGAAGATATTTGCTCTTAATGTTGCGTCACTGAGAGCGACTGTTAAAGCTTCTGCTGGATGAGGAGGTCGTTGAACTCTCTTGCATATTTATACATAGTTATTTTCCCTGGTTGTACCGTCACATGTGTGTCGGTGGATTGGGTTTATTGCATGCCTTTGCTGATGTGATATGTTGATCTGCGCGCTGTGTGGTGGCGTGTATTGATTTTGTGCCTGCTGGTTTCTATTGATGATTTATGGCGATATGTGTTTGGAATGTCCTGATGGTTCAGGCAGCATATATATATATATATATATATATATATATATATATATATATATATATATATAAAGAAACTTAGTGTGTGTGTTGCCTGGCTGTCCATGTTCGTGTGGTATGGGTGTGGAAAGGAAGTAAACGATACACGCATCCAAATTTTTGAAAGTGAGAGTTGGACATTAACACACGCACCACCGTACCATCTGTAACACTCTCATACCATGCTCTCAACTCCCTTTGTCCATTCTGCCTCCTGACATAATCACCATCGTTTCAAGCTGAAGGCGTGTGGAAATGGGTGGTTGACCTTTCGGTATTCCTCACAAATGTGACATCGGAAGTCTTCTCGTCGTCCGTCACGTTGTCCATACATGTCTCCTTCCATCTGCTTCTGGAATATCCACGCATCCTCCTCCTCTTCTTCCTCCTTGTCCTCCTCGTCCTCGACCCTCCTCCTTCTCCTCTTCCTCCTCCTCCTCCTCCTCTTCCCTCTCCTTGTTGTTGTTGTTGTTCTTCTCTTTCTCCTCCTCCTCTTCCTTGTCGTCCTCCTCCTCTTCTCCTCCTCCTCCTCTTCCTCCTCCTCCTCTTCCCTCTCCTTGTTGTTGTTGTTGTTGTTCTTCTCTTTCTCCTCCTCCTCTTCCTTGTCGTCCTCCTCCTCTTCTCCTCCTCCTCCTCTTCCTCCTCCTCCTCTTCCCTCTCCTTGTTGTTGTTGTTGTTGTTGTTGTTGTTCTTCTCTTTCTCCTCTTCCTCTTCCTTGTCGTCCTCCTCCTCTTCTTCCTCTGTCTGTCTTTAGTCTGTCTGTGTGTTTTTCCTTCTCTGTCTCTATATCTGTCTCTCTCAGTCTGTCTCTGTCTCTTCCCCTGTCTGTCTGTCTGTCTGTCTGTCTGTCTGTCTGTCTGTCTGTCTGTCTGTCTCTCTCTCTCTCTCTCTCTCTCTCTCTCTCTCTCTCTCTCTCTCCCTCTCTCTCTCATTCGTTACACGGGTAAGAAATAACTAGCCAACATGAAAATGTGTTAGCCAATAATCTATATACTTAGGAGAGAGAGAGAGAGAGAGGAGAGAGAGAGAGAGAGAGAGAGAGAGAGAGAGAGAGAGGAACAGTACCAATTTAAAAACTCACAGACATAATCTGCAACACAGATTGTAATCCCTCAGAAGCAACGAACCCAAGATCTGTAACATTTGGTTTCAGACATAGTGGGGAGAAACCAGAAACAGCTCATAACATCGTCTTCCCTATCATACAAGACGCCTGTTGTAATGACTGAGAATGGAGATACAAAAATGAAAAGAAAAGAAAACAGCAAAAGCAGAACAAAAAGAAAGGATGTCCTGTTCTCCTGCCAAATAGAAAGGCATTTGTCGCGAAAAAAATGTGTCTATGGCTCAACTTAGGACCACCAAAAATGTAAAAGGATC
>CM065730.1:15477512-15480012 GCA_033310375.1 Conus canariensis | reverse complement strand
GGTAATCTGCCCCAAAATGTAATCGTATGGTAGACGTGTAGCGAATGGGAACATTGTTAAACAAAAACTCAGGAGTAAGACCTACAAAAATACAAGCCCCCTCCTTCTTTGTCTGACGTTATTGTAAATTTTCTCGTTTATTCAGAGTCAAGGGATTCTCATTCCTTTGTTTTGCTTATGTGGAACCGTTAATAAAAGATAAAAGGTCAGCTGAGTTCAATGTAGCAGAACTGGACGTATTCTGCGCAAAAACTCCATGTACATGTGTGAGTGTGTGTGTGTGTGTGTGCGTGTGTGCGTGTGTGTGTGTGTGTGTGTGTGTGTGTGTGTGTGTGTGTGGTGGTGGTGTGTGTGTGTGTGTGTGTGTGTGTGTGTGCGCGCGCGTGGTCGGCTGGCGTGTGTGGTGTGTGTGTGTGTGTGTGTGTGTGTGTGTGTGGTCATTATGTGTAATGCACAGAATGAAAGAGGGCACTGCAGCTTTTACTCCCGATATTCTTTCTTCACATTTTTGAAACATTTGAAATATTTTACTATCTCTTAAAAAGAATAAACAAAGAAACTAAACATGATACAACAGTAGCCGCATATGTGGAATCTAAGAATAGGCAGAGGTGGAAAATATTGCTACATGCATTGATTTCTGTGCTTTCAGAATTGATTTCTGTGATTTCAGCCAAACATTCCACGTGGAAATTGACTATCAAGACATTTATATCTCCACCATTCATCAGGGTAGTCAATTTCTTCTAGTTATTTTACACTTAAAACAACAACAACAACAACCAAACATGACACGCCCATGGTGTTCGAGGGTGAGAGTATGTGATTGTAACAATAGATAGAAAATGGCTTTCTTTCCACATGCAAGACAGTATACGTGGCTTGATGTGTTCTAATGTCAGATTATATACTCTGACAGCAAATACATGACTTAAAAAAAAAGGTGTTTACCAAATAAACAATGTCAGGACTACTCTCAATGTATGATGGAAAAAGCCGTATCCCAAAGAAAGCTTATAAAATGTTATATGTTATGTTTTGTAACGGTAAGAAGAACTGGGAATCACATGATGTTTCACATTGTTTAGATATGGCTTTGGTTACGTTTGGGAGAACAAGGAGTCAAAAATATTAGACAATTCATATTCATCTTTCAGCAGAGAATACTTGACTGCCATTTGCAGGATCTCGGCCCAATAATTATATCAAAAGAAAGATTCAGATTATATTCTTCGTTTCGACAGTCACGGTGATGTCCCGAATTATTCATTCACTGTAAAAAAATTCCGCTCTTAAAAGCATTTGACAAAAAGTCAGACTCGGTGTCTCTCAGTTAAAACTTCATCGGTATAAACAATCTAAAAGAAAATAAAATACTAATTGTCCATTTTGTCTAACCTGTAAGACTCAGAATTGCTTTTTATTCTGGTTTGTCCTCGATATAAAGTTATACGTGATATCTACATTCTTCCCAAATACTGTTTCAACCCAAATGCGTTTAAATTGACCCTGTCGTTTTGTTATTCTAGAACGTGCAAGTCACTCGCCTTGTACCTGTCGAAAGCATTTACTGTCAAAAATAATCGTCTATATGATGCTCAGTGATTAATATTTCATTTACTTATTTACTCTCTCTCTCTCTCTCTCTCTCTCTCTCTCTCTCTCTCTCTCTCTCTCTCTTCGTCCTACCCATCCCCGCATGCTTCCTTCTCTTTTGCTCCCCCAGCCCTCCAAACCCCACACTAGATTCCCTTGTTTAATCTTTCGTCCGTTGTTTTCCACAAATGAATGTATTGATTCGTTTTGTTCATCTCTATGTATAGAACTACTGATGACTTCCTTTGTGAACCCTCCTCCTGACATGGGCAGAAGGCCTAGCTCAGTAAACATTTTATTGTGATTGTGATTCTCCTCTCTCTCCTGTCTCTCTCTCTCTCTCTCTGTCTCTCTCTCTCTCTCTCTGTGTGCGTGTGTGTGTGTGCGTGTGTGTGTGTGTGTGTGTGTGCGTGTGTGTGTGTGTGTAAATGGGAGGAGAAAGAAAGAGAGCAGAGAGGGGAAAAGTATGGTTTCTCATTTCTCCAGAGCTAAGGACAGATAATATCGGTCATTTTAAGAGCTTCGATTGTACGACATCTAAAGTATCTGGCTGGGCTTCTACTGATGTCTCAGCATGAACTGCTGAGTTGGACTGTAGTGTGTAATGTACAGTGTGTTTGATAACGGATCCTGACGAAGAATCTATTCATCAGAACGTACATCACCGCAAACTTCAAAGGAAAAAGAAGCTGTCTTGATTTTTCTGATTTTTTTTTATTCAGGTGGTATTTTTGTTTTCCTTTCAATAATAATCCCTTTGAAAAGAAGAGAGAGAGAGAGAGAGAGAGAGAGAGAGAGAGAGAGAAGAAGACAGAAGACAGACAGAGAGAGAGAGAGAGAGAGAGAGAGAGAGAGAGAGAGAGAGAGAGATTTCCGTTCTGTTCATTTCTTATCTCTTGAATTA
>CM065730.1:15450012-15472512 GCA_033310375.1 Conus canariensis | reverse complement strand
ACCTTTTCTTGGTTGATTAGCCGTGAAAATAGACCCAGAGAGTCAAATATTTCATTTGTTTGTAGGTGCATGGTACTTATTGCAATATTCATCTTCTTACTGGTTTCATTTATGTTTTCTTCAACCTGGTATGTATTTGTAAGCGCTTACGGCTTATAACGTAAGATTAAGCGCCATAAATAATCATTATTATTAGCATTATCTGAAGAGCACGTCAGAATAGCGGTCGGGTTATCGACTATATCACAGTGGCACCTTTGTCCCCCATGTTTTGGAATGTTCTCCCTCTGATGGAACTGCAGTTGTTCTCTGGGGCAAAATGACTGTGCGCGTGCCCACCAGCGACATCTGTCCATGAAAACGGAGGGGTCACTTTGCTGAACGCGAACTCTAGCACAGATTACCTCCATGCAGATTTCCAAACATCGTTCAGTCCAGTGGAGTTTATTTAACGTCTGTTCACCGTCTATTATGCAAGATTGAGGTCACACACTTTGGACGTGGCGCCAGTATTCTGTGGCGCCAGTATTCATGGCCACTTTTTTTTTCATTTCAATGTGCACCAAACATGAAATGTGACGGAAATTCTGATTTAAATGCGGTTAAAAGAAACTGTCACCTCTCTTTTTGTTATCTGAAAATGAAGCTATTAATAGATAAATTACTAGGATTGTAGCAGAGTCACGGAAAAAAGGCAGAGAAACCAGTTAGAAAAGTAACTGACATGTTCTATGAGACAGACAATTTGTGATAATCAAAAGCTTGAGGTAGGTTTGTTTGTTGGTTGGTTTGTTTACTACCAGTGAAGAAGTACTGGCCAATACCGACAGCAGTGGAAGCCAAGTTATACGGCACCCATGGAGGAGCTGCGGTGGACGGCAGCCTTCATCGAGGACACCGGGCTGCTCATCTAACAGGATGGCGAACGAGGAAGAAGAAGAAGAAGTTTGCTATCAGTCAAGTCATCATCACATTAATTGACGAGGAGGATGGTCGAGAGCTTCTACAATATAAACCTTTTTGTTTACTTATCATTTGTCGTACTGCTACCTGGAGTTAGACCTAATCTCCCAACAAAAGGAAATGCACTACTCACTCGTAGCTTATCATTTGTCGTGTTGGGTACTTTTGTGCAGAATCAGGATAGCTGATAGGTATTGATTGATTGATTTCTTTCTTTCTTTATATATGTTTTATTCATTTATGCAAAGGATGATAATGAATTTGAATGTACGATTCCAGTGGCGACAGAAAATGCGGAATTGTCGTTCCTCCCCTTGTCATAAGACATTTCAGGTGATGACAATAAAACATCAAAGTATTAAAGTGTTAGCTGTCTGTCTGTCTGTCTGTCTGTCTGTCTGTCTGTCTGTCTGTCTCTCTCTCTGTCTCTCTCTCTCGTGGTAGTAGTACTAGTAGCAGTAGCAATAGTGGAATAAGTACCAGCAGTAGTAATAGTAGACTTAGTATCAGCAGTGGTAGTAGTAATAATTACAGCAGTAATTGTAGCAATATGGATATTAATTCTCCTTCCTAACCCTCATCAACTGTCTCTGTTTCTAGTTATATTGTCTGTCTGCTTCTTGGTTTATCTCCGTGTCTTTTAATCTTTCAGCGTGTCTTAAACAAAACGTTGTTATATGTATGCATATGTCTGTCTGTCTGTTTTCTGTCTCTCTGTCTGTTTTCTGTCTGTGTGTCTGTTTTCTGTCTGTATCTATCCTTATCTCAGACTGCCCGTCTCTGTGTGTCTCTATCTCCACATAGAAACGGGGAACAAGCAGGAAACGAAAGGTTCTCCATTTCTTTACCCAGTAACTTCAAATGATCCACTATGACATTTGAGCGCAGATCAAAAACGCTGTTCACGTGCGTTCCAGCCACATCTAGCCCAGGGGTTTCTAGAGTTCCTTCCCTTTTAAACCGCTCTCTTTATAGCTGAGGTCGTGTTCTCACTTTTCCTGTCTGTGTTTCATCATCATAAAGGTATGGTATTAAGAGGAATAGACATCATTTGTTTCAACGAGGTCAAATTCTTCAAACACTGACTAAAATGGAACAGCACGAGTCTGACCAGCCTGTCATAAAGAATACAATCATAGTATAAGGGACAGCACTCTCTTCTCTCCTCAGTCGTTTGCCATTCAGACAGACACAACTGATCAGGTCCCCTCTGCATTGGCGGAAAAAAAAAGTAAAACTGACTCATCTGCTTTGAATTGACAACACCTGCTATGGGTAGACATCAGACATGGCTGCTGACCTAGAAAAGCGGATTTGTCACCCTCACTCTCTCCATACTCACACAGTCCACTTTTTGTGCGAGATTTCGAAATTGTGAGCATCCCAGCTCTCTCTCTCTCTCTCTCTCCTCTCTCTCTCTCTCTCTCTCTCTCTCTCTCTCTCTCCTCTCTCTCTCTCTCTCTCTCTCTCATTTCTTCTTTATGTCTGTCTCAGTGTCTCTTCAGCCCATCTGTTTATCTGTGTTTTTTTTCTTCTCATAAACCTGACTGTCTTCATGTCCAGCTAACCGAGTTCTAACCGAGGAAGCTACTTAGCTGAAGTCTAACTATTTCAGTTCTAACTGAGGAAGCTCCCTAGCTGAAGTCTAACTATTCAGTTGTAAGTGAGGACGCTACTTAGCTCAATTCTAACTATTTCAGTTGTAAGTGAGGACGCTACTTAGCTCAATTCTAACTATTTCAGTTGTAAGTGAGGAAGCTACTTAGCTGAAGTCTAACTATTTCAGTTGTAACTGAGGAAGCTACTTAGCTGAATTCTAACTGTTTCAGTTCTAACTGAGGGAGCGGCGTTCCTTGCCCCCCCCCCCCCCACCACACCACCACCCCGCTGCCGCCCTCCCCCCTCCCTCCCCTCCACCAAATCCCTTTGAATTCGTTCCTTTCGCAGCCGCTTTCCTTGGGTCGACAGTAGACGCCTCGTGTCTCTTTTTTCAGGTCTCTTCTTCTATCTTGGATAATTAGAAATACGATGGAGAGATAGTTTGCAGTACAATGAGGAAATGATCATAATTTGCAGTACAACAGGGAAATAATCATAAGTCCATGATGGAAAATTATTAGATTGAAACTTAGACAGTGGAGCGATTTTTCAGTGAAAAAATGAGTTTCTTATAGGCGAAGGACAGCACGCAATTGATACTTCTTTTTCTTAGCACAATTAATCACAGTGTTTTCCGTTCTGTCGCACGATAAAGATACCATAAGGCTAGAAAGAAATAAGTTCAAAGCAATTGTCCATTTCTGTCGCACAATGAGAGATTCCTTAAAGCAATAGAAGAAATATATGCGAAGGGTCAAGACACACGCGGTGCTACATTACATATACACGTTTGTCCTGTCTTAGCCATGAAAAAGCATCGCAAGTAACTTTACCTACATCCACTGCTCTGATGTAGGTGATTTGATTGAAATCATATCCTCGTTCTTGTAGATGTGTACGGAAACCGTTGTATTCCATCTTCACAACAGAAGCATACACATTGCCCGCTCAGAGACATTCCGTTCGATGGCTGGGTCATCAATCCCTTGGCATCAAATGAAGATATACCACAGTCTATAATTCTGTGGTGGTCTCACCACCAGGAGGACCAGAACAGAATCCAATGGCACCTCAAAGTAGACAACGAAAGGTAGAGGGTAAAACAAGAAGAAAGTACTGTAGGGAAATGATTTGCTGGAAAACTAAAATCATTATGTCAGGGGTATTAGATGTGTGTGGAAATCTTTGAGCCTATGTTAGAGGGTCCATTTAAGGATAGAAAGGAGGTCAAAAGGTGTCAACAGACACAGTGGTCATCTCTACTGTCTGATCAACCCAAGCATTTCCAGAAAATATGTGTTGACAGCAGCTTCTCTCTCTCTCTCTCTCTCTCTCTCTCTCTCTCTTTCTCCCCCCCCCCCCCCCACACACACACAGGCACTACCAACTGTGAAACGACCAGCTCACAGGTCTATTAAGACACTTCCTGAACTTTCCGTGAGGTCACAGCCTTCTTTTTACCCTGGGTTGTCACAACTCATGACAAGCCCTCTATTGAGTGGCTAGCCGTCATTTGGAATAAAAAGCTTTTAAAAGGGGAAAACGTCAGTACCGAAAATTGAAGGGAAAAAAGAAAGAAAGAAAGAAAGAATCAGCATTATCCTTATCCTCATCCTCCATCTCCCCAACCTCTCACAGCGCACGCGCGTGCGCACGCGCACGTGCACACACGCACGAACACATACACACGCACGCACGCACGCACGCACATACGCACACAACACACACACACACACACACACACACACACACACACACGCGCGCGCGTGCGCGCGCGCGCGCGCGAATGCAATAGCACACACAAACACACGGATGCACAAGCACACACACACACGCACACACAGACACACACACACATTAACGCACGCACGCACACACACACACACACACACACACACACACACACACACACACACATACATACACACACACACACACACACACACACCCCACACACACACACACACACGAACACGCGCGCTCGCTTCTTGCTGGTTGCCAAGCAGGGAAAGCTAGAGAGAGAGAGAGAGAGAGAGAGAGAGAGAGAGAGAGAGAGAGAGAGAGAGACCCTTGCTGTTAATCCTTTTCTCTCTTGAATTAATGTTACCACATTCTCCAGAGGTCAGTATGACAGGGACTGCTTTCACTCACTGCGGATCTATCATGGTGCTGGTTTTTTCCGCATGCCCGTGGGAGAGGAGGACAAAGCAGAAAAAAACGCAGTTCAGTCTTATCATTTCTTTGATCTCTGCGTTTTCAAGTTTCCGTCAGCTTTTTGTTGACCTGACGAAACTGGCCCTGCAGTTAAACAGCCCCATACGTCAAGCAGCCAGGGAGTAGCAGCAGACAGAAGAGGGGAGGAGGAGAGAGGTGGGAAGGCAGCGGAGTGGGAGGTGAGGCAGACTCTCGTCTATCCGACTGATCACATCACCCTTGGGCGGAGACAGTGTTACTCGGAGAGTGACTTCCCATTATTTCGACAGTTTGTGCATCAGTCCACCAGACGACCCTTAGAGACTAACAAGGGTCTTTGTTTTTTGGACTTTTTCACAGAGTAGAAGGTGAGGGGGCAGAGAAATGGGTGGAATGGTGGTGGTGGTGGTGGTGGGGGGGGGTTTACATAGAGGAGGAGGTTGAGGTGGTTGGAGTGGAAAGGAGGTGGTTGTGTTAGGGTGGGAGAAGGCGGCAAGGGTACGGCTGAGGGACATTGGGAGAACAGTAACAGGTTGTGTGTGTGTGTGTGTGTGTGTGTGTGTGTGTGTGTGTGTGTGTGTGTGTGTGTGAGCACGAGTGCGCGCGCGTCTGTGTGTGTGTGTGTGTGTGTGTGTGTGTGTGTGTGTGTGCGCGCGCGTCAGTGTGTGTGTGTGTGTGGGGGGGGGGGGGGGGGGGGAGGGGGGGGGTTTGCGCAGGAGTGACAATTAAAGCCATTTTCAGGTTATTATAGGAGTTTGCGACGTCCGCTGAAAGCCAGCACAATCAAACACTCAAAAAAACTCCGCACGATGTCTTCGTCCGATGGTCCGTGATTCAGATTATAAACGTTCGTCGGAAACGTACACGATCAGTGACGGCTGCAAACGACAGAATTACATCATCATGTGTGCCGTTGTCACGTTAAAAAAAAAAGAGAATGTTTTATGTAAGAGAGCGGAGGTGGTGGGGGGGGGGGGGGGGGAAGGGGGGGGGAGGAGCAGGGAGCCGTTTGTGTCCATGTTGACATGAGTGCGGAAAGAATGGAAATGGGGAGGTCACTCAGAGGTCAGTGGTGGCTGGAGAGGAAAGAGATACAGAATGGCGAAGAATGAGGAAGCAGAGGCAGGGGATGGGGGGGGGGGGGGGGGGGGGGGGAGGAAAGGATGGTATGCAACAGTCAGGAATAGTGAGGCACAGTGTCTCAAAGTAAATTCCTTTCAGCTTAACATGAAGCAAAATTTGATATAACAACGCTGTGACGCTTCCTTGGTGAATTTAAAACTGAAGCGAAATCACATGGGCCTTTGCAGTTATCAAACAGGTCTGATGAAGTCAAATTCTGCTGGAATAACATCTGTAGCGCATCTGTCCGTCTTTATTTGGTTAATATGTATGTGACGAGCGAAAGGTTAGTCCAGGGTAGGGGAGAACACGGCGCACGAGCTGCCATATATCAGTGGGTCAAACGTTGCAGCCAAATGCCAGCTCCCCATACGTCGTGACCAAGTTTTGAAGCAATATTGTCGTACGATCTCCGCCAATGCGTAAAGCTGCTACGCATCCGATAAGAACTTGGCCTCTGCCATATTGGCACATCCGTCTGTTTTGTTAGTTCAGTGTCTGTCCTGTCAAAGTTCGCACTTTTCTCGATTCATTTACGAAGGCTGATTAATTCAGTGCCGAACAAGATATCGCGATTATATGAGATACATAGTTTCAGACTTTTTTTTCACTCGTTTTTGAAACAGGATTACGTTCTACACCTTTGAGATCAGTGAAACATACCATGGTCATTTGAAGAAATCACACACTTGAGAACAAAATAATTGCTTACATGCTTCGGGTCCGTTAAAACATCTTTGCTGAATAAAACGAAATACGATCAATGTATTCGTAATTTGCCGTTTCTAAATCTGTAAAAGTTGATTCAGCTTCTTGTAGGAAACCACTGCTGAGGTACAACTAGATTCCCATCCCCTATCTTCCAAACCCCCCCCCCCCCACCCACCACACACAACACGCACGCATTACACACATACAGCACGCATGTACGCACGCACGCACGCATACACGCACGCACGCACACGCACGCACAAATACAGTTACTCGGTCATGCACAGAAAATAATGGAGAAAGTAAACAATCCATGCACTCAAAAATGTTGATTCCTGGCCAACTTCATGCCACAGGACCAGAGAAGAGAGAGAGAGAGAGAGAGAGAGAGAGAGAGAGAGAGAGAGAGAGTGAGAGTCTGTACATATGCTTAGAAAAAGTATGTATGCTTTGCTAAGCAGCAAAATCGAACATTTACAGATGAAAAACAGACATACTGGGCCTGTAAATCCATCCTGTTGTGATGTGGACAACTGCCTCCCCCCCCCCCCCTCCCCACCCATTTACACTGAAACCAACGCAGCACGGACCTGACTACGAACACAAAGAATACCGGTAACTCAATTCGTTCCAAAGAAGCGTGAGGAATCTGCATGGGTAGGCAATCAGATTTGTGACCTGATTTGGTGACATCGCGCTTTTCCGTTCTTTTGAAGTAAAATGACATTATTTTGTTGGGCTTTGTGCTGGTTTATTCCGTACGATAGACAGACAAAAGATACAGCCCTTCTTTTGTGAGACTAAAGATAGAATGATGTTAATGTTGGGAAAGGAAATAACCGAGATTGAAGTGAGAGGGAAGTAAAAGCAAGCGAAAAGGAGAGAGGAGGTAGAGGGTATAAGAATCGAAGCAACTTTATTAAGAGAGAGAGAGAGAGAGAGAGAGAGAGAGAGAGAGAGAGAGACGACCGAGACCGACCGACCGACCGACTACCGACCGACCGAACAGACAGACAGACAGTCAGAAGAGATAGGCAGTGCCGTTGTTTACAATATAAATCCATCAATCATAATCCTGCGAGGTATTTCTCTTTGATGCTGCTGGCAATACTGATCGATCAAATTAATGTACCCACGAGACCCGTATGAGCCCACCCCTCAATCCCCCTCGTCCCCTTCACCCCTCCTTCTCTCTCCGCCTACAAGCACCCTTCTCCTCTCTTCCTTTCCATCGTCCTACGGCTTCTTCTTCTTCAATAATATTGTTTTCTTCAAATTCATTACTGTCTTAGACATATCTCAAGTGACAGATTAATCTGAACTGTTACAACTTGAAAACTTTGTTTGAAACTGGTTCCTGTTCGTCTTTCTATGTACGTGCCCGTCTGTATGTGTATTTGTCTGTGTGACCTATCTCCTCCCCATTCTTCCCATCCTTCTCTCTGTCTCTGTTTGTCTGTCTGTCTGGCTGTCTCATTCTGTCTGTCTGTCTATCTGTGTCTCTGTCTGTATGTCTGTCTGTCTGTCTCCCTCTGTTTGTCTAGCCTCCTCCCCACTCTTCGCATCCTTCTCCTGTGTGTCTGTGTCTGTCTGTCTGTGATTGTGTCTGTCTGTCTGTCTCTGTCAGTGTGTGTGAGTGTGTGTGTGTGTGTGTGTGTGTGTGTGTGTGTGTGTGTGTGTGTGTGTGTGTGTGTTGTGTGTGTTAGTCTGATACTATCTGTCTGTCTGTCTGCCTGTCTGTCTCCCCCCCCCCTCTCTCTCTCTCCTTACTTACCACCCTAATGCTTCCTAACGGCAGCCAGGCGTCCTGATGGTATATTTTCAGCTGTCCCCCCAACTTCAAAGAAGAAGCTGGAACGGAACAGGAATTGAAAACGAAAAGCTGGAAGGGGACGCGAAACCTGCGCATAAACACCTCTCCCTGCACGATAGAAGACACTGATGTGTTTTTTTTTTTCCCCGTCTGGCACAACGTTCACAGCGCTCAGACGTGTTGATGATATTATAGTTGTTTTCCACGTGACTTCTACCCGCTGACTTCAAAATTGTGAATTTGAATAGAAATAGGATTTTAGCAAATACGAACAGGCACACAAACAAACAAACAAACACACAGAAAACAACAACAACAAAATTTCCAAATTGGGGACGAACCTTGCGAGTAAACGTCTCTTCGTGCAGAAAGATACTGATGTGTGTGTGTGTGTTTTTCTCTTGCTCTCAATGTATAGATAGCATTCAGCAATGTACAGAGAAATTCACGTTGCTTTGATTCTGCATCAGTTCTTCCTCTGCACTTCAAAAGAGGCCACTGGAACAAAAACTGGAAACTAGAAGTAGAATGGGAAAAAAAAAAAAAACATGAGTAAAGGCATGCAAAATCTGCCTGGTTCTGTTCACAAATGAAGAACTAATTTTGTGTGGTCCTGCACAAAATCACAGGATATCTTCAGAGAGAGAGAGAGAGAGAGAGAGAGAGAGAGAGAGAGAGAGAGAGAGAGAGAGAGAGAGAGAACACCCACTTTGTCATAGGACTTTTCAAGTGATGACAATAGAATATTAGTGTCAAGGGATATCTTCAGAGAGAGAGAGAGAGAGAGAGAGAGAGAGAGAGAGAGAGAGAGAGAGAGAGAGAGAGAGAGAGAGAGAAACTACCCACTTTGTCATAGGACCTTTCAAGTGATGACAATAGAATATTAGTGTCAAGGTGTCAACTACCCCCCTCCCTCCCTCCTTCACTGTGTGTGTGTGTGTGTGTGTGTGTGTGTGTGTGTGTGTGTGTGTGTGTGTGTGTGTGTGTTTCATCATCAAGTTATCCAGAGATTGAATATAGTTGAACGGGACACGTCCGACTTGCCTGTCGTAAATGATTCATGGTGTAAGGGACAGCACTCTCTTCTTTTCCACGTTCATTTTCCGTTCAGATAGACCGAGCTGCACAGCTGCGGGTCAAGTCGTTTCTGTCACTGACAGGAAAAAAATGTAAACCTGACTCTTCTGCTTTGACCTGACCACACATGAGATTGGTAGACATCACCATGGCCGCTGACCTCCCAGAAAAGTGGAGTTTGTCACTCTCTGTTAATCAACACAGTCCACTGAAACTGTCAGCAACTCTCTCTCTCTCTCTCTCTCTCTCTCTCTCTCTCTCTCTCTCTCTCTCTCTCTCTCTCTCTCTCTCTTGCCGATTTCTGCATGTCTGTCTCTGTGTTTCCTTACTTCCCATCTGAGTATCTGTATGTCTGACAGTCTCCATATCTATTTGTTGGACTATCCGTCTCTCAGTCTGTCCAAATGCCGGACAATTCACCTAGCGAATCGGACGTGTCAAGATGTCAGAAGTTGGTACACCAGCTACCTTGAACTGAGGATGCGAGAGATTTGAACAGAAGTGAAACTCACCAATATAGTTTCCATATCCCACACCCTTTCCCAAAACTCTTTGAATTCGTTCCATACGCATCCGTTTTCAGTGGCCGATATTTTGAGCTGCCGCCCGTTACCTGACTTTTCAGGCCGTTCTTCCGCCTTTGACATCTGCAGTACAATGGGGAAATAATCACAAACCCATGACATAAAATGATTACACAATGGAAGGATTTAAAAAAAATTAAATGAACGTAAATGTTTCGAAGGAAACTGAGCAAACTGGAGGACAGGTATCTGGTTAATTGCAGACATTCTCTCACAGGCAGGCATGTAATACCTAGTTTGCAGGCATAATGATTCACCATCTTATATCAAGTGTTGTCATTTTCTGTCGCACGATAGAAATTCATAAAGCTGTACAGAGAAGGAGACGAAAGTGCTTCCCCCCCCCCCCCCCCCCCCCCCCCCCCCCACTTTCCACACACACACACGGTCCCACATTAAATACAGACGTTCTACCTATCTAAACTGTTAAAGCAGAGTGTGCACTTCTTGTTTTACACACCTTTTAGATTTATGCTGCTATATCTTTCTGGTTCCCAAAGGTGAACCGTGTGAAGGAACCAATGTGTTGAGGACGATACTGACAGAAATGACGTTTTCAACCCTCTATTGTTTAAAGCACTAGCTTCGAGAGACAAACTAGTTCTACTCCTTCCACGACATGGACTTTCAATATATATGATATGGAAGTGTGTGTGTGTGTGTGTGTGTGTGTGTGTGTGTGTGTGTGTGTGTGTGTGTGTGTGTACTAAGCCTTGCCAACTGTGAGGCGACTAACACTCATTTCTTTTTTAAACATTCCGTGGACTTCTCATAAGAGACATGGGTCTTGAACTTCCCAGTTAATCTATTTCTTTTGTTTCCTTTCTTGGCCCCTAAACTAGAACAGTGTCACTGAACCAGTCTCTCTCTCTCTCTCTCTCTCTCTCTCTCTCTCTCTCTCTCTCTCTCTCTTATATAAATATATATATGTATATATATATATATATATGTATGTGTGTGTGTGTGGTGTGTGTGTGTGTGTGTGTGTGTGTTGTGTGTGTGTGTGTGTGTGTGCGTGCGAAAATATGTACAGGCTCACAATTCCTCTGTCATCATAGAAACAACATTGCAAAGATGAAACATGAATAAGTAAGTGAACGGAAAGGTTCGTGGGAGAGAAAGAAAATTTAAATGGAAAATTAGGGCTTTAGATAATAAATACAAAATTTTCACTTGCAATATATCGGGACTATGGTAGTCCACTTTGAAAACAGCCATTCATATCGCCAGCTCAGAGGCCTTTCGTCCGTTGATTAGATCTCATCAGTGAGACCCGACAGATTGTGTCGATCCTCCCTTGGCATCAACTGGAAACACATACTATAAATTATAATTCTGTGGTATTATTACCACCAAACCATTGAAAACAGAAACCAATGGCATCCAAAAGGCAGCCAGTGAAAGGTAAAATATAAAATGAGAAGAAAGTGCTGCGAGGAAATATAGTTATCGAAAAAATAAAATGATAATTGTGAGAATGATAAATACAGGGTAATGTCTTTGAGCCTATGCTTTAGTATCCATTTAAGGTAAAAGAAAAACAATCAGCATCAGAGTGGTCTATTGCCAAGCATTGTCAGTCACATGGGTGACATCTAGCAAAACTTGCACAAATACGCAGCTGTTATTCATCTCGTCCACACCTTACACAATCACCCCTCAGCTGCTTCTGCTACAGTCACAATGCCAGCAGTCCTCAGAAAAGTCGTTGATTTTAGGGTGCCGAGAGGCCGTCCGCCGGAGGATACGACGCATTGCTGGTTTATCAAATTGTTCTGCTCGATGGTGCATGCTATGAATTGTTCTCAAACAGCACGTTACAAGCTTCCTAATCATGGCCTGTCAAGGCAGGTTGTTTACAGCCTGTCAATTCTGCCAAGAGTGATTTGATTCCTTTCAAAGTCAGTAATTACAATACTGAAAACTGTCACCACGCCCATTCAAAAGTATCCTGCATGAACCGCTGTCCTAACTCTCAGTTTACTGGAGACTGACACAAATTAATCACTGGCACAGAAATGAAAAGGAAAAGGAAACATGAGATATATCTTGGACATTGGTCAAGAATGAATATTTAGAGTTTCAGACGTTTGCGATTAGGGCCGGGGCACTGAGTGTAAGGATGATATTGATGGCATCACAGATATCCAGCTTGGTGGAAAAGAATGACATGGATGCACCACACGCTTCTTTTCACCCCATAGTCTGATGTCACTCAACAGATACGGACACCTGCAATCTTGCTCAGATCTTTTGAGCATCACTCTGAAATCTGTCTCAATGAAACGGAGATCGATCCCTTCATCAACTTACCTGTCTTCTTTTATTCCACATTACGAAGTAATTCCTACGTTCCGATGGACAGGTCCAGTCAGAGGTGAGTCAAGTATTGTTTCATTCGTTTATGCAACATGAGGTTGACAAGACTGGATGGTGACAGGTTGATCATTATACATTTTTCGCTAGTTAGCCGTTTTCTCTTTAAAGTTGAGAACCACACGGGGAAGCACCTATAAAAAAAAGATGCCCATGCTTTTGAGCATGTGTTTGAGAGGTACTGCGAATGTGTAAGCTCTGACGACAGGTGAACACTGTTTTCCCGAGAAAATCGTTTTTGAATGAGTTGAGCTGTGTCACTGTCGTTAGTTTGAAATAATACAGCAAAGTACGGTGCAGTACAGCACAGTACGGTACATGACACTGAACCCCACTCCACTCCACTCCTCCCCACTACAATCCATTACGCTACACTACGCTACATTACATCACACTTATAAACACACCAACAGCACCAGATACAGCAGGGGGGGGGGGGGGGGGGGGGGGGGGAGAGGGTGGATTGTTTGATTCCATTGAGACTCCTGTCTGGTCACAACGGGTCAGTCTCGTGCTGACTGGACATCTTATGTTACAACACTCACTCTGGACTCTGGACCTGAAATCCTGTCAGCCCTTAATCCTTACGCACAATCCAGGCGTTTCAACTTTTGAGCAACATGAGTTGCTGTTTTGCATCTTGCCTGAAGAAGACCTGAGAGGTCGAAACGCGTCGTGTTTTGTCTGTGATTGGTTTGTCCACTTTTTTTTTTTTTTTTTTGCGGTTCGCTAACATTTATTTCAGATTTATGTAAATAAAAAACTGACCGACCGACAGACTGACGACGTGGGAAACGACTGTAGCGCCAGCCGAAATCTTTTCAATTGCTCTACCCAGGTAGGCAGTCCGTTGTGTAAACGAAAGTGTGGATTGTAAATCGCTTAGAGCTTGATCTCAAACCGCGGATTGGCACTGTATAAGTACTCTTAATGATGATGAATAAACTATTTTCTTTTTGCTTATGTGGAAACAAACATTTTCCAATACGCAAAATCAGATTAATATTACACATGGAAACATATTAATTTCAAGACGTTAAATTAGATTGTTATACAATCTGTTGGAAAATTAATCCATGACTAGTAAATATTTTGGATCCGATCTAATAAAAGATGTGCCTCACACGTTACCTTTTGATCCGTTTGGTTACTTACGTCCAGAAAAGTGAAACCACAAGACAGTTTCATAAGAAATTCAGTTTTTCCCCCTACACTGGAGGTAATGCAATATTATAAGATATATGGCCAGATTTCCATGTATGTTGATGGTCACGTTTCATGTACAATGATTTGTGTGATATTAGAAATTGGAGTTAAATCGTGCTTCATTTTTTTTTTTAATGGATTTTGGTGTGTCCAATACAATTATTCTATTTCATGTGCAATGGACTGTTTCACTATTACAGTGAGCTGCAGCTTTCGTAAGAAACTTGATGTGATAGGTTTCAATGCATTGAGTTTTATTTCTTTATTCATTTATTCATTTTTTCTTTTTTCTTTCTTTTTCTCTCTTTAATTCATATATGTTAATGTCGTCAACTTCATCCCATCTCCCTTCGTCCTCTCCTCCGTCATTCCACCCCGATTCCCTCAAGTGACTGAGAACTTTTTCACCAGAACTGTTTCCCCCATTATCCATTCCACATCCATTGTTTGTGTGTTCTTTTCCTATATGAAGAAGTCCAGTGGGGTACACTTTCATTTGGTGGCACAGATTTACATTTGTTATCATGCCTACACGGAGGGTTTAACCACTCCGCCGAATCTGCACAGCCAACCACAATGCCTGACCCTCTGAATCCCTTGTCCCTCCCTCCCTCTCCCCTTCCCTACTCCCCCCCCCCCACACACACAGAGGCACGCACGCATGCTCGCACCGCGCGCGCGCGCGCACACACACACACACACACACACACACACACACCACGCGCGCGCGCCGTACACACACAGGGAATAGAGAGGAAAGATTACACCGCTGAAAGACTTCATAAAGTTGATAAGGACAGGGCAAAAAGGCCGCTGCACTGCAACAACAAGTATTGAATGCCCAAATCATATTTCTATTCCTCATGAAGCAGCCGTAACCAAATTTCACCCACGAGCTGCCATCCAGAATTTCCCAGAGGACAAGACGACCGCTGCAAGAGAGCTGTTGTTTTCTTCTAGCACAGAACCTCAGTGGCTCACATTCAGATTTAACGTCTACACACTTCACAGGCGATAAGCAGGTGCGGATGACCATGCCAGAAGAGAGAGAGAGAGAGAGAGAGAGAGAGAGAGAGAGAGAGAGAGAGAGAGAGAGACAGACAGACAGACAGACAGACAGACAGGCAGGCAGACAGGCAGACAGGACGGAGAGAGACACAGAGAGACAGAGAGAGAGAGAGAGAGAGAGAGAGAGAGAGAGAGAGAGAGAGAGAAAGAGAGAGAGAGAGAGAGAGTTAATGCAATTTGTACACTACGCCAACAAACACAAAACCAAATTACTCTTTCCCGTTACAAACAGAGAGAGAGAGAGAGAGAGAGAGAGAGAGAGAGAGAGGGAGAGAGAGAGAGAGAGAGAAGAGAGAGAGAGAGAGAGAGAGAGAGAGAACTCAGAACTCAGAAAGCTTTAATGTACATCGGCCTTGGGCCACAATACAAGGTACAAAGGGAAGGGGGGGAGGGGGGGGGAGGAGGAGTGTAGGAACGGGGAGGAGTTAGCATGTATGTATTACAAACAGAACAAAAAAGCATTGCAATAATAATTCCCCAAACTGCATGTAAAAAGATGATACATTATTCAGATACGTTTAGAGTACACGAAATTACAATACAAATGAAAAACAGTAAACAAGTTGGGTATTTTTTGCTCCCATAAGAAAACCTAACACAGAGTAACTTTTATTCAAGACTGGCACAGCAGAAAGAGAGAGAGAGAGAGAGAGAGAGAGAGAGAGAGAGAGAGAGAGAGAGAGAGAGAGAGAGAGAGAGAGAGAGAAATAACTCTGTTTCTTTTTTAAGATATAGTAGAAACCAAATTACTGTTTCC
Organism: Conus canariensis; assembly: GCA_033310375.1. Classification (NCBI taxonomy): domain Eukaryota; kingdom Metazoa; phylum Mollusca; class Gastropoda; order Neogastropoda; family Conidae; genus Conus; species Conus canariensis. Next base: position 15,457,043 of record CM065730.1, on the reverse strand, counting down.
CATTATCTAAAGGCGTAAGCAGATTAGTTCTTACTCTGCCCATTAGAGATTCCCTAACGGGAGACAAGACGCTGTGGTTCTTGAGTTCTGCAGTTTGTCTATTGGCTACAGGTACTATAAATTAGCACCAGTTCAGTATGATCTCACAATACTGTACTAAAGTGGCAGAAGGAAAAAGACCTTTCGACAGTGGAAACTCCTCAGTCCAATCTCTTGGGAAAGTTAATCTCACAACAGCAAATATCCACAATTCAGTCATGCCGGGATTCAACAGACATCACAGGAACTAAAATTCTACAGCCACTCACACGGTAGATATAGAAATTTCATTACACTCAACCTCTAAACGTGGTCACGCTGGGAAAAGGAGACTTCATAAGAGCTAAAACGCCATGCTGGACACACACACAGGGAAATAGGAAAAATCACAAAGCTAACACTCAAATTCAAGTGATAAGGGCAATTGGAGACTTCACAAAAGCCAAAAAGTCGTTTGTGGGTCAATTGAAGCAATAGAAGGTTACTAAGAGCCAAATAGTCATTACTGGGTCATATGGGGAATAGAAGACCTCACAAGAGCCAAAAAGTCAATATTGGATCATGTGAGGAGCAAAGACTTCACAAGAGCCAAAATGTTATTATCAGGTTAAATGCAGGAAAAGAATTTCATTGAGAGCAAAGAATCCGAACTACATCCAACATGTGAAAAAGGAGGCTTCACAAGAGCCTATAGTCAAATTGGTAATATGGAGGACTAGGAGACTTCACAAGAGCCTATAATCATTATTGGGTCATATGGAGGACTAGGAGACTTCACAAGAGCCTATAGTCATAATTGGGTCATATGGAGGACTAGGAGACTTCACAAGAGCCTATAGTCATTATTGGGTCATATGGAGGACTAGGAGACTTCACAAGAGCCTATAGTCATAATTGGGCCATATGGAGGACCAGGAGACTTCACAAGAACCTATAGTCATAATTGGGTCATATGGAGGTCTAGGAGACTTCACAAAAGCCAAAAGGTCATTATGGGATCGTATAGGGGACTATGAGACTTCACAAGAGCCAAAATCCAAACTGCAGTCAGACTGGGGAATAGCAGGCTTCACAAGAGCTAAAACTGTGAATTACAGTCACACAGGAAAAACATTTAGATTTCAGAAGAGCTACGAATATATACTGTAGTAACACTGGAACATAGAGAGTTTCTCAAGAGCTAAAAATCTCTACTGCAGATACATGGGGAAACAGAAAATTTTACATGAATTTAAAATCTATGCTGCAGTTACACGGAGAAATAGAAGGTTTTACAAGACCTAAAACTCTACATTGCTGTCACATGGGGAATATAAGACTTCACATGGGCTAACACTCTACTATTGCAGCCACATGGGGACATAAGAGATTTTACAGAAGCTCTAACTCCATACCTCAGTCTCTTGGGGAGATAGGAGGCTCCACAGAAGTTAAAACTTAATACTGCAGTCACGGGGGAGGAGGGGGGGGGGTATTAAACTTTCCAGGAACTAAAACTTCTACTGCGGTCACATAAGGACAAGAAGACTTCACAAAAGCTAAAACCATGTACTGCTGTTACGTGGCAAAATTGTGCACTTAGCAGGCGATAAACTTCCCATGCCGAGGTCACATGGCGAATGAGAGATTTCAGAAGAGCTAAAACATCAAATAGCTCACGCGTAGCGAACACCTAACAGAATCTAAAGTTTCATTTTGGGGTCATATGTAGAAAGGCCGATTTCAGAAGAGCCCAAACTCCATTCTGCAGTCACACATGGAAAGGCAGACTTTAAGAAGAGCTAAAACTGCTAGTGCAGTCATATGTGGAAAGGCAGACTTTAGAAGAGCTTAAACTCCATACTGCTGTCATATGCGACTAGGGAGGCTTAAAAAGAGCTAAACTCCACTACTGCGTCATATGCGACTATGGAGGCTAACTAAGAAGAGCTAAAACTCCAACTGCAGTCACGTGAAAGGTAGAAGGCATGACTGTTAATGAAGAGGATAAACAACTGCATACTGCAGTCACATGTGGAAAGGCAGACTTCAGAAGTGAAGGAAACTGAATACTGCAGTCATACCATGGGACTTACTAGCAAACCAACGCAGTCACATTGAATGCAGACACCAGGGAAACTTATGCAGGCACCAGGGACATTAGGACACTCAACAAGAGTTAAAGCTCTAGACTGCATTGATACAGGAAAGGAAGACTTCACTAAGGGTAAAACTTCAAAACGTAGATCTAGTTGCAAAGTGAGACGACTGCAGGCGGAAATCTAAACAAATCTTAAATAAATGTTAGCGAACACGCCAAGAGAAACGTGGACAAACGAGTCACAAGACAAAACACGACGCGTTTCGACCTCACAGGTCTTCTTCAGGCAAGACACAAACAAATAGACAAAGAAAATGAACGAATTTGTCACGCACACACACATACGCACGCACACCACCCACCCACACACACACACACCACACACACACCACACACACCACACACGCACGCACGCACGCCACGCGCACGCACGCACACACGCGCCGCGCCGCCGCGCGCACGCACACACACACACCACACACACACACACACCACACAACTGCATGGTTTATAATATTCCAATTTGGAAAGAGGATATATGGAGCATTAAGCAGCAAACGACTATCATCAGCATAGCCTGTAGGTGGAATGAACAATGATTTATGAGGCAGACATGTTCAAGTAAACCAGCACACATTCATATTCAACATTCTTGTTCATAAAGCCAGATTGGTATTCAAGACAGGAATCGAAGATAATGTATTGTTGAGAGAGAAAGAGAAGAAGAAGAGAAAGAAGAAGAAGAGAAGAAGAAGAAGAAGAGAGAAGAAGAGAGAAGAAGAGGGGGGACTTTTTTGACACACACACACACACACACACACACACACACACACACACACACACACACACACACACACACACACACACACACGTTGGTAAGAGAAGACATGCAATTAACGGTTGACATTAACTATTCATTTTACATTCTGGAAGTGCCAGTCGTTCTATGGGTTCATCCTCCACTCTCCATCGCCTCCCCCTTTACATACCTAATCTGAAGCCTTTCAGCAACCCCGACAAATGAAGCAGCGGCCTTCCATTCCAAGAGTTTTCAGGAGTGACAACCCCTCCTTCCTCTCCTGCCCCTTGCTGCCCAAGCCATGTGCCGATGCCCAGAGCAGAGCACCCTTCGCAGCCAGAGTTGTGACGGGAGGGGCCACCTGCAGGACGTGGTGCCATTACCTCTCCATTCATCCCCCTGCTGCCCTCAGGGTCGGAAGTGGGGAACGTGAGGAAGCAGGAACACGGTTGACGGACGGGGCGGCGTGTGCAGTAAAGGGGTGACAGGAGGTGTAGGGAAAGTAGGGGGTGAGTGGACAGTAAGAGGTGGGGACGGGGGGGGGGGGGGGGGGGGGGGGGGGGGGGGGGGGGGGGGGGGGGTATGTTCATTCACAGCCTGTGACAGGCGTTTTATTGAGAGGGGTTATACCTTACTTGAGGACTAGAAACAGACAGACAGACAGACAGACAGACAGACAGACAACACACACCCACACACACACACCACACACACACACACACACACACACACACACACACCACACACACACACAGGGTCCTGATTGACGTTCAGTTTCAACGAGGGAAGGCTGGTGATGTTGTTCTTCCCTCAAAACCTGCCACGGATACGACTTGCAGCTTCACTGAAAACAACGTTTGAACATATTCAGACAAACGTATCTCTTAAGATAGACAGGAAAGTCATTGTGACCCTTTCTGTCGAGTAGGCGAGACTCGTGCGTCAATCCTGGCCTGTTTGTATTTGTCTCCCCAAAAATATCTAATAAAACTGAATGACCTACAAATCTGTCTCATATCACTACTGCGAGTAGAAAATCGCTATGCAACAATCTTCCAGCGCAGCCACTGAAAGACACAACAGCCCGAGTGGTCAGCTGTGCTGTACGATAAATAATCGAAGCGCTGTCAGTCACGTTGATAATGGCTAAGGACTGTGTAAAGAGCCTTTGTCCAGACCCTTTCCCCCTCTAATACACACACCACACACACACACACAACCGCACACACACAACACACACACACACCACACACACACACACACACACACACACACACACACGCGTGCGCGCGCGAGCGCGCGGGCGCGCGCGCGTGCGTTGATAAGATAACGTGTCTGTACCTTGAAAGTACGTGACAAATTAAGTAATCATTGATCAAGAGGTGGCAGGATAAATATTTCGCCACGGCTTCCCTGTAGTTCATCATTGGCGACGAACGTTCAGTCACATTCGTCATGAACCACTTCCGGGTACCACAATCGCTGCGCACTGCCAGAGTGTCGCTGGATTGGCTATGCCCTTCTCTCCGGAAACCACACATGCATCCATACCTGCTGTTCTGGAAGGACGGCCCACTGTCTGCAGGTGAACCACCGTGTGTGTGTGTGCTTCAGACGTGACAGTTTCACATCATCATTGATGAAGTGTCGCAAAACAACCTGTCAACGTTTGAACAGGAGGTAGACAGAACTAGTCACATTATTGTTATTATTTTTATTATTATTATCATCATCATTATCATTATCATCATCGTCGTTGTTGTCGTCGTCGTCGTCGCATCATCATCATCATCATCATCATCATCATCATCACTATTATTATGATTGTTATTATTATCACTATCGTTGTTATCATTATTATTAGCATTATCATTGGTTGTTGGTCATGGTTGTGGTGGTGGTGTTGACGTTGTAGTTGTTTTCATTACTATAATTATTAGTACTACCATTATCATTATCATTATTATCATTATTGTTACTACTACTACTACTGCTATTACTACTACTACTACTACTGCTACTACTACTACTGCTATTGTTATTGCTGTTGTTATTGTTAAGAGAACTCAAACAGCGATTTCTTTGGTCAGAAAAAGCACAAAACGCTTTATAATCCACACTCTCGTTTACACGCTCTCCTTGTTGTTGTTGTCGTTATCAATACAGTAATTATTAGTTCTACCATTATCATTATTATTATTGTTTTTGTTGTTACGAGAACTTTATTATGCATATTCTACCATTTTCATTATTATTATATTGTTATCAGTTTTTTTTTATTGGTATTAAGAGACAATAACGTATATTGCGCCTATCCTTGGTTAGAAATCAAGCTCTAAACATTTTACAGTCCACGCTCTCGTGTGCACTACAGGCTGCCTACCCGGGTAGAGCTATAATGGAAAAACTGCCTGCTGTTGCTACATTCAATTGTTTCCCGTGTCACTCAGTCGAAGATCAGTCGTTTAGATTTCTTATGCTTTCGGTGCATGCTATGGGTATATGCGCCAACCATGCAAATGGCCGAACATGGCTTCTCTTCCAAAAGTTGCTGATGGGATTTGACGTGTGTGCAGGATGTTGTGCATGCGTTCACACACGGGACTTCGGTTAATAGTTCATTCGATGGATTTCTTTTGGAACTGGAGTTAGAACCAATGATAACTTGGAGGGAAAACCTCCACACACCGTAACGGTCCCGTGGAAATTCGAGCCCGCAACCTCAAGATCATCGGAATTACGAGTCCGACGCTCTACCCGCTGAGCTATTCCGGCTGAAATTGAACTCTAACTAGATAAAGGCGGAGAAGTGCCCTTCTCCTCCCTCCCTCTTGCTTTACAATTTCAGGTATCAGCATATTAACTCTTTGTTCTTTTGCTCTTTTCTGAGACCAAAGTGTTGCCACGTCACTGAAGTACGCTATGGGGGAGAGGAAAGGTAGGGACAGGACGGAGGTGGGCAGGGAGAGAAGGCGGGTATTGCTGGGAAAAAAAAGCAAGGGGTGGAATCTTCTCATTTGCAGAAAAAGGGACAGCTACCCGGTCGTCACTGTCAGTAGAACAGATCTGTGAACTCGATAACCGGTCTATGGATAGTCTCCCCTGCATTAGGACATTCCGCACCATCACCACAGAGGTTAACGTCCTCCTGACAACCATGCTTAGCAGCTTCGTGGTGACGATCAAATTTGACAACTTACTGTGATTTGCATCTTTGCATACATACTAAAGCTGGATATACATGAAGGAAATGAAAGAGTGGATAGCGATCGTAGCAGACTCACCGTGCTTTCTCAGTTATCTAGGTACATTGTTTACTAGTTTATCAAAAATAGATTTACCGAGTTTATTGAAAACAACAGAACGTTTACAGGTTGATAAACTGAGTTTCGCCCAAATCATTCCACTATTAATCACGCATTCAGACACGAAGCCTTTTATTTGACACTTTTTAAGTGGCCAAGTAAACGATTGTCGGGCGCATTCTTATATCTTAAAGATAGTCTTTGCCATTTAATATCTAAATAAACTTCATCATTGAAAATTAGACGGCAAAAATTGAAATGTTACTACAGAATTGTGTAGGTAGAATGAAGTTGTTTATATCTAATGATATATATATATATATATAAAATTTTGGAGCTTTAAAGTAGTCGACACTTCATCATTGAAAATTAGACGGCAAAAATTGAAATGTTACTACAGAATTGTGTAGGTAGAATGAAGTTGTTTATATCTAATGATATACATATATATATATATATATATATATATATATATATAATATATATATATAAAATTTTGGAGCTTTAAAGTAGTCGACAAGTGCGCGCGCGTGAGTGAGTGTGTGTGTGTATGTGAGTGTGTGCTCGCGTCCGTGCGTGCGTGCGCGTCCGTGCTCGTCCGTGCTTGCGTTCGTGCGTGCCCACTCATGTGTGTGTGCGACAAGGGAAAGATGTCTACATTCTTTGCTTGTAATCTGTATACTGAAATCATTTGGAGGGTTTCTTGTTGACAAGTAACTGGTCTTCGCACTGATATACACAGCACAGATGCCAGCGATAAACATGGTTTTGGGGCTATATACTTCCATCATTATCACACACACACACA